>CM053612.1:95221042-95265512 GCA_028646535.1 Procyon lotor | reverse complement strand
CATTCCATGACTGTGATATATGTGTCAGGTGGGGGGCATAGTGAGGTTTTTAAAAATTGAGTGCTCCCAACTTAAAGACTACCTTAAGAATCTAGTACTTAAGAGGGAAAAAAATTGTCCCTCGGTGATCAGGTATAATGTTAACTACTTAGGGGTGGGGTAGGGATCATGGAAGGTCAAAAGGCCATGGAATGATCCAGAACCTCAGACAAGATCTTAAACAGGTCTCCCCGCATTCACAGATTTGGTTTTGTACAAGGGAAACGACAGGCGCAAAACTTCTGTTGAGCTTCTCTCTTCCATTTGATTGACCTACATTTCTTTTAGCTTTGGCCGATTACCCAAAACATTACATTAGCAAAACGCTTCCCACCGCTCTGTGGACATTGAAGCTGGGAATGCGATACTCCAGTAATTACAATCAATGTTCCCTATGCAAATGTAAGTGATAACCCAGACTTTTCTCTGCATATACGGAGGAAATCAATCAAGTTCTGGCGCAGGTCTGTAAATATGAGCTAAGGTCAGAACATTCCAGCAATGCCATCACAAGATACAGGACGTAATGGTCCAAATTCTAAACTAAAATTGAAAACCCTATTATGGCTACTTGTGTAACCCTTATATTTGGGGTTATGGTAAGAGATTAAACGTAGTGTTTGTGATCAGCTGCAGAAATTATCTAACGATGCTCACGATGACACCCCCCCACCCTAACTCTGAACACGGCTTCCAGAAGGACCCATCACATTCGAATAGAGCACCAGGATCTTAGATCAGGAAGAAATGTTGCTGGTACAGTGCTGTGCTCCTCTGATAGGTAAAGAAATGGGTCAGGGTGGTTAGGTGGCCTCACCACCTCTTTTCATGTATTTTCTGTGGTGTAGAATCATGGCCGGGAACACAGCAGATGTGTGCTGTTTGTTTAAGTCGCTAAAGCAAATCAGAAAATGAGTGTCCCTGGTAACCTGACTCCCAGCCAACCCTCCTTTCATTAAGTCTCAGCTCTGTCAACTTTCTCGACCAATATGTCAGTTCAGAACATTCTGGACTCACTGAGGGATTTGTCTCAACAGCAGCTCCCCTGGAGTGAGGTGTTTAAATTCCTTCGCTGAAAGTCCTGGCCGAGTCACCCGCTGCGCCCTGGCCAAGTCCACACACATGGGATCCGTTTCTCTGGGACTCTTTCCCCCGCGTGGGGCCCCTGAGGGCCGTGACTGTGAATGAGTTATCTCTGTGTCATGGGCGGCCAGCGCGGGGCCTGGTGCATGTGAGCGCTTGCGTGAGTGCAAATCAGTGTGATTTAACGTGTGAGCATAAACCGTGCACGGGGTGCCTTTCCAAAGGGCCGTCTCTGATGAGCTCCTTTAATTTGTGTGGCGGCATTTTTCCTGTGATTCTGGGTGGACCGACAGACAAACAGGACAGAAAAGTGTGGGACCTAATCCAAGATCACATAGCTAGTAATTAAGAGAATTGAGCGACACCAAGATTAGAACCAAGGGAATCTGGCTCCAGGACTGGACCATACGGTGATTCCCAAAGCTCTGATCTCAGGCCCCGTTGGCCTCTCCGAGTTTATCAAGGACCTCAAAGAGCCCTTCTTTGTGTGAGCCAAATCTCAAGGTTTACCATCGTGGTAGTAAGACCTGAGAAATTAAAAAATATTTATCGCTTTGTCTACATACAGCAATAACAAACTTGTGTGTTAGCGTGATAAATTTTTATTTCAAAACCCTGTATTTTCCTACATGCACAAAGATGTCAGGAGAAGCATGACAATGTTTGACCTTGCTACAGATCTCTTTCCTGCCTGACTGGATAGAGGACGGCCGTGATCACTCATCATCTACTCTGTGTCCCCTGTCCGGACGCACATCCTGGGACAGTTGGGGACTGGCCCTGTGCGCATGCAAGAGAACAAGAGAGAGCGAGCCACACGCCAGCTGGGGTTCAGTGGGCCGCCTGTGGGGCTCACCCTGGTATATTTTGGACCACCTACGGCTCCCTCTTTGCATGAGCCCAGCGGTGGGTTGGGGGTCGCAGATGAGAGTCCGACTTCCAGGTGGCCTGAATGGCACAGCAGAGATGGTCACGGTCACGGCCATGGCCAGCTCTGCAGGGCTGCAGCTACCTTGGAGCCTTCTACCCCAGCCCGGGCCTCTCCCAGAGCAGGCATTTCGAATGTGGTCCTCTTCCCCCTTCCTGCGCTGAGGCAGTATCGCGGAGCCAAGTCCTGGCGAGCGCCGTGTGGAAGAGCAAAATTGGACCCAAAGATGGAGGGAAACACTGGGGACACGGGTGCCTGGCTCAGCGGGGAGTGAATGCTCAGGCCTTGAAGGTGGGACAAAAACACTTCTCCTGAGGCGCGACCCACACACATCCAGTTCGGGAGTCTCCTGGTCCCGGACGAGCCACTAGACTGGTTCAGGAGGAACAAGGTCTCTCACAGAAGGAAGCACACGGTCGCGGGCTGGGTGGGAGACTCTCTCCGCAAGGGCACCAGCCGTGGCCCGCCTGCAGATGCGAGGGAGGCCACGTGACTAAGGAGCAGCGCCCTTGAGGGGGCAAGGATCTATTTTTTTTTTCAAAGATTTTATTTATTTATTTGACAGAGAGAGATCACAAGTAGGCAGAGAGGCAGGCAGAGAGAGAGGGGGAAGCAGGCTCCCCGCTGAGCAGAGAGCCCGATGCGGGGCTCGATCCCAGGACCTTGAAATCATGACCTGAGCCAAAGGCAGAGGCTTTAACCCACTGAGCCACCCAGGCGCCCCACAATGATGTATTTTTAGTCGGCAGCAAGAAATCTATTTTTCTCCTTGTGCTTCAGCTGCCATTGCGACTGGTTTTTATTGCTCCGCGGAGAGGCAAATCCAAGAACTTGTTGAGGACATACTTTTCCAGCAAGTATCGTGTTTCACGAAGCGTAGAAACATCTTCTCCTCTAATCTATTTATTCCAGACGTTCAGTGTTGTGCCACTTAATCCATTCCTCTTACAGACTTAGCACCATTTAAGAATCATCATCATTATTAAAATGGTGGTCACTGAAGCATTTGAAAGTACAGAGACAAAGAAAGACGCGAGAAAAATATCCCCTCTCTTGTGTCCCCGACACCCGGATTCTTAACGGCTGAGCCACCCAGGCGCCCCACCCGACACCCGGATTCTTATCCCCACACGGTGGCCTCCCAGGATGGCTGCCGTCAGTTCCTTCTCTCCCCGGACGCTCATGCTCTTCCCCCTCTCAAGAGATGAGGTCTCATCCCTTAAATCTGGGCTGATGTCCTGAATTGCTCTGACCATTAGAAGTCTGTAGAAGTGGGCACCTGGGGGGCTCAGTCGGTTAAGCGACTGCCTTCGGCTCAGGTCGTGATCCCAGAGTCCCAGGATCGAGCCCCACATCATGCTCCTTGCTCAGCGGGCAGTCTGCTTCTCCCTCTCCCACTCCCCCTGCTTGTGCTCTCTCTCTCTCTCTCAAAAATAAAGAAATAAAATCATTAAAAAAAAAAAAAAAGTCTGTAGAAGGGATGCCATGCCAGTTCTTGGCCTAGACTTGGAGAGGCCTGGAAGCTTTTACTTTCCTTCTGGAAACTAGCTACCGTGCCTCGCCTGGCCACCAGTTTAGTGCAACTGAATGAGTGACCTCGGCAGATAGCACGTGGAGCCGAAAACCACCCAGATGAGACCAGTTACTCACAGAATCATGAGAAATCAGAGTTATTGTTTGATGACACTAGCTTTTACAGAGTCAGTTGTTAGGCAGTAAGCAATAATGGTAACACCCATCATATTTGAGAATGTTTTCTTCTTATCTTTTTTCGGGGCATTTTTAGCTGAGTCGCACTTACACAATAACAACAGTTGATATTTAGTGTTTGCATCTCGTGTTGCCAGGTGTGACTTTTCTCGTTGTCCCCAAAGTGCCAGGACGATATGTAAGGAATTCACACTATTTAACGGTATGAGATGTCGTCTGGGCCAATTAGATCCCCCCACTCCCGAGGAGGTTAAGTTGAGACAAGGTGATTCTGATCGATCTTTGTGACCTGGGAGGCCACATTTGGACCTGTGCAAACAGGTCCAAACAGTGCAAACAGAAAGAGAGAATCAGTTATAGAGAGAACAAGGAAGAAAGCAGATACCAAGAGAGGAGAGAAGGTGGGGAAGTGCAGCCCAAGGGGAGAATTCCTGGAGCATGCTGGCATTCTAGTTCTAACCCTGGTATACAACCCCTGTGTGCCATGAAATCCTTGAATATTTGTTTCCTTTTTTTTTTTTTTTTAAGATTTTATTTCTTTATCTGGCCGAGAAAGAGCACAAGTAGGGGGAGCAGCAGAGGGAGAGGGCGAGCAGGCTCCCCGCTGAGCAAGGAGCCCAGTGCGGGACTCGATCCTAGGACCCTGGGATCAGGACCCGAGGTAAAGGCAGATGCCTGACCGACTGAGCCACCCAGGCACCCTTTGAAAATTTGTTTCCAATAAATTCTTCATTTGCTCATAAACCACTTTGATAGACTTTGGTTCTCGATTACCAAATGCCTCTTTAATAAGACTAATGGGTTCAGAAGAAGAGCAAGAAAGAGGGGTACCTGGGTGGCTCAGTGGGTTAAAGCCTCTGCCTTCAGCTCAGGTCATGATCCCAGGGTCCTGGGATCGAGCCCTGCATCGGGCTCTCTGCTCAGCGGGGAGCCTGCTTTCCCCCCTCCCTCTGCCTGCCTCTCTGCCCGCTTGTGATCTCTCTCTGTCAAATAAATAAATAAAATCTTAAAAAAAAAAAAAGAGCAAGAAAGAATATCATCTTGGAGGGGCACGGAGACTTTCTTTTCTAAAGAATATGATTACATTTACAGATGTCAGTTTCTGGATGATGAATCATCTCTACAAGGTGGGACAAAAGGTGGAATTGAGCAATGAACAGGTAACTCGTGTGAAGTCATTCTAGTGATAGATGTATAGTTTATCTACAGATGTCCACCAGTAAGATCCACTTTGGACACTGAATCCTGCTTCAGTTGAGGACTAGAGACTGTATCAGTCTTCTCCAGCTGCCTTAACAATCATTACAAGCTGGAGGACTTGAACAGTAGACTTGTATTTCTCACGGTCCTGGAGGTGGAGAAGTCCAAGCTCAAGGTCTAGTAGATGTGGTTCCTAGTAAGAACTCTCCCTGGCTTGCAGAAGGCCACCTTCTTGCTGTGTCCTCACAAGGGAGTGATAGAGTGGGGGTGGAGAGAGAGAGCGAGAGAGCGAGAGATTGAGAGAGCTCTTTCTCTTCCTATATAGCCATTAGTGCTAGCACATTAGGATCCTACCCTTATGACCTCATTTAACTTTAATTTCTTCCTAAAAGACTTCTCTCCCAATACAGTTGCTTAGGGATTTGGGCTTCCAAATGTGAATTTTGGAGGAACACGGTTTAGTTCACCGCAGAGGCCAAAACCCATATGTGTCCCTGAGAGAACAGTGCCAGATTATGCACTTATAAAATGGGGACATTAATAATTGTCACCTTACTACCCTGAGGCTGACAAAGATGACTGCTTCAGTTTCCCCAATTCAATCATGGCTTGAGAAATTAAGGACATCTGAATATTATGTCTGCGTACCTATTTATGGGTAACTAACATGGTATTTCTAGGCTAAGAGCCCAGCAACTATTTTATTTACTCACGTACAAATAAGTATACCTTTATATTTTGATATTTAACTTCCTCATAGGCAATTTTTTTCCTGAAAAAATTTCCTGACGACTGTATTTTTCTGTGAAAGATCATGTGGAATGTTCCAGATTTACCCTCTAGTGTTTTAGATGAACAGCAACCTTGCCAACAGGTGATCTTGAACACTCTGTGTCTAGCCAGGGATCTATTAGAACACCATTCTCTAGACCTGCCTTTTTCTGTAGAGTATACACATGTGGCTACTGAACAACTGAAATGGGTCAGATCCAGGTTCAAAGATTCTGTAAGTGTCATATACATACCTAACCTTGAAGACTTAGTACCAGGAAAGAACATAAAACACCTGCTAATTTCCCTGTTGATTGCATACTGCAATGGTATTATTTTAGCTATATCACATTAAATAAAATGCACTCCATTAGTTTCACCTGGTTCTTTGTACTTTTCCAAACACGACTGGAAATTTGTCAGTTACGGATGTGGTTTGTTTTTGTGGCTTATACTGTATTTCTACTGGAAAGCACTACTCTACAGAGCTGAACTCAGCCTTGCACGGGTTCAACCAGTAAAGACTGGCCACTTTAAAGCTCTACACTATTTCTTCCCCAGGAAGGTTCTTGGAGCCACAAGAACTGGTTGGGGCAAGCATAGAATGGGGGTGCATTTGCCTTTGACGCCTCCATTCTTTGTGCCCTCCTCAGCTCCAGGACACTACTCTGGCTACCCTGTGCATTCAGGCAAGATCTCCCCAAAGCTAACAACCCCTGAGCCTAGGGTATCTCCCACTATTGTTATGTGGAGTGTGGGCTTTAAGAAACTTCCCTCAAAAACCGTGAAAGACAGATTCTCAGTTACCCTGTTAGAAATCAGGGGTGCCCGGGTGGCTCAGTCGGTTGAGTGTCCAACTCTTGGTTTCAGCTCAGGTCATGATCCCAGGGTCGTGAGATCGAGCTCCATGTCGGGTTCTGTGCTCCGGGTGGATTGTGCTTGAGATTCTGTCCTTCTCCCTCTGCCCCTCCCCCAGCTCGCTTGCTCGCTCTCTAAAATAAAATGAATAAATAAAATCTTTAAAAAGTAAAAAGATGCATTTCCAACAGCTGGGAGGGTGGTATTTTGGGGTCATGTGTTTAAACCAAGCATTGTAGATACAGGGCCTTTCTGTAAACATTAACTTTCTGCCTGAGGCATAGTTAACTGTCTTACAATCAATATTATGTGGTCTGGAACTGATTTCCCCTGAAATAATCTCTACCTGTTTCCATATGAGCTCCTCTACCCTATTCCCATATCCACTTCCCCCTGAAAAATCTTTACAATTCGGGAGGTGTTGTTAATGACCAAATCACTTGTGTTGCAGCGCTGTGAGATGTTTCTAACCGTGTTCCGTTATTGATAGCTTTCTGTCCTTTGGAGTGATGTTTTTCTCATTCATTCATTTGGGATTTATATACTGCACACAGTCCAAAAGTCCTCAAAGTGTGCAGGTACCTTTCACATGCATAGAAATGCGCTTTTCCACCTTGTTCTGTCCAACTGGGGCTTCTCCTGAAGGAAAGCAATTCCACATCCACACAGATACTGCTGCAAATGACATCAGGCCAGGCCCTTTGGGAATTTCTTAAGTAGACTCTGGCAGAGCGTGGGGTTTTTAAAAAAAAAAAAAAAGTCCCCTGAAATTCACCTGTAGTCTATAAAAAGTAGCCAAGATTTAAAGAGGTTTGTTAATTTCCACAGCTACAGCATTATATTTCAGGGAGTTTATGGGGATAAGTAGATCTTTATTGGGAATCGCCATTGGCATGGTCATTAGCTTTCATATCATTAAATATCTCATTTCAAGGGCAATTATGTTGGACTCTGTATTCATCAGAAAATAATTGCAGAAAAATGTGCCATACACACTAATTTTTCAGAAGCATCGGTGATGTGAAAGGTGGAGATCGAAAGTAACGTTTCCTTTTTGTGTGTTATTTGAAAATTGTAGCATGGCGGTTTTGCAGGACTAATTTATAGATCGGCTCATTCATGGCCAATGTGAGATGAGCATTGGATTATCCATATTCTTGATGATTCTTTTAATCTAGTCCTCATAAATGGATGCATGTTACTTGCTGCCAAGTTGGGTTTTTATGGTGATGGATGGCTTAATATTGGAAGACTCAGCCCATTAAAATAAGATTATCTGTGGATGGGTTTGGTGAACACATAGTAAGGTGACCCCCAGTGAGTCACATCCTTATATATAATCATCTCCCCTTGAGTGCCGGCGGAACCTCTGTCCTGTTTCCAGCCAACAGAATATGGTAAACGTGATGGGATGTCACTCCCTTGATTACATCGTGTAAGACTGTCTTACTGGACCCAAGTGAGAGACTCTCCCTGGGTGTTCTTGAAGAGCGGCCGTGTTGGGGGATGGTCTGTGAGAGGGCCACATGGCAAGGAACTTTGGGGGCCCTCTAGGTAGCTAAGGGAAGCCCCTGGGAGATAGCTAATAAGAAAACAGGGACCCCAGTCCTAGTGCTTCAAGGAACCGAACTCAGCCAGCAACCACGTAAGCTTGGAAGAGGTCATTAAGCTCCAGATGGGACTGCAGCCCCCTTGGCCCCTTGACAGCGGCCCTATAGAGACCTGAGCACAGGAGCCACTCATGCTTCGCCTAGACTTCTGATCTAGGGAAACTGTAGAATAGTAAATGGGTGTTACCTTGAGCCACTAAATTTGGGATACAGTGTAGGAAACAAACACGGTGGGTTTTCCACTCATTTCTATGACACAGTATTCACACATTGATCGTTAAACTGGTTATCTTCAGACTTTCTGTGAAAAACCAGTGCTTTCGTTTCCTATCTGTGGAGAAAACTTCCATAAACTGAAATAAAAATGAACCATTAGGAAATATTAAAGAGACCTACGAAAGACAAAGTACAAGCCCATAAACCAATACTTTCATAAAGTGAAATAAAAATGGGTAGAAAAATTTCACAGAAAGGCATACAGACTGCAAGCCTAAGGTTTTTGCTATTAGATCTGATAAAGATAATTTCTCTGTGAAATTGGTCTAAAAGTTTCTCACCATTTACTCTCAATTTACACATATCATTGAGGGAGAAAAGTAAACAGTCCACAGACCAGTGCCAGAATGCACGAGGGATTGTGCATTCGAATGAGACTCAAGCAACTTATAAAAGATAGCTGCTATTTATGGAGAGCTTACTACTCCTTGGACACTGTATAGCACTTCTTGAGAATTACCTTCTATCCATGCTCCTCACGAATCTATGAACTGTACGAATTCCCCCATTTCGTGCATGAACAAGCCAGGATTGGTGGGGCGGAGTCACTTGCCCTGTGTGGTCACACGGCTAGGAAGCAGAGAAAGCTGTGACCCAACCCAGAAATCTTAACGGAACAGAATGATACTGCCGAATTCCTTTATCATCCCTAACGGGTGAGAAAGTAGAATACCTCAGTTGTCGGAAATATGAGCCATAATGAATTTCATCCCAGTCAGATATCCTGCAAAGTCCTACGGAAGGAGTTTCCTGCGTTCTGTTCCCTACAAAGGAGACCCGTCATTTGTGCCAAACACGAGCTATCGCGAGATGAGACGTGGTGAGCGCTAGAAGGAAATGAACCATGCTCTCGTTGATCTCTCTTCTCAAAACATGGTGGTCCTTAGTAGACGAATCAGAGATGAGGAAGAGAGGAAAGCCGGAGTACCTTGGGGATTTATGCCCCGCTTACGCCCTGGTAAGGCTTTCACTTCCTTCACTGAAGTCTGTTAGAGGCTTGCGGGGAGCAGTTCCCATCAGAATTACTGGGGGGATTTTTACAACTACCGATGCACGGGCCCTGTCTCAAGAGATTCTTGGTTTCTGTCTGGAAGAGCCAGGGAATCAGGAGGATTTCCACAGCTTCTCTGAGGATTCGGATGTGCAGCCAGGGTCTAGGACGGGATTTTTCAAGAAGAGCAGTGTGGCTGGGACTCAGGGGGAGGCGGGGCCAACTTGCCTCCAGTCTTGACATCCCAGTTTCCCCGGGCCGAATGGAAGGCACTCAGGAACAGCTTTCTGGCCCCAAGACTCACCTTCGGGGGTTGCCCCAGGAGGATTAGGGTGGCTTGAGTACTGCCTGTTATTTGAATCTCAGGAAAACCTCCGCCAACAACTCTTAACAGTCTTCAGCGTCTGTCACTTCAGGCCTAAGCTGATGAAACTTAGGTCTCCTGAGCTTTGCAAAATCAAAATCAATTGATTTTAGTTCAAGGTTGTCATTTATGGCAAAATTACAATTTCACTGCTCTTCAGCCCTCATTCGTGGTTTTTACCTACCCTGTGGGAAATACTTGTGTCCTCCTAGAACTTTCCTGAGCATTTCGGTATTCTTGCACTTTACATTTACTGGTCTTTGAGTGACCAGAATTACAAATCATTGAGATCGTTGCTTTTGAGAATTTTATGTTGGTTCCATGCCCACCATATTTGATGGGATGGCCATAGCAGAGCTAGGTTCGAATATTCTCCCAGCATGATCACTGGCATCCAGTCTTGTGAGGAGTTCTTTGAAAGAAGAGCTTTCCAGCCCCCTGCTCTTTGAAGTGTGGTGGTTCACCAGCTGTAGCACCCACACATCCCGGGACCCCAGATCTAAATGCAGAGGCAGAATTCTTGTTCAACTAGATGCCCAAGGGCTTTGTACATATGTGTAGGAAGAGTTGTGTTTGAAGATGAACGATCCATGTTAGCATAGGGAGGATTCTGCTCAGTCCAATGTGTGTGTGTGTGTAAGGTTTTATTTATTTATTTGACAGAGAGAAAGACACAGCGAGAGAGGGAACACAAGCAGGGGGAGTGGGAGAGAGAGAAGCAGGCTCCCCGCTGAGCAGGGAACCTTATATGGGGCTCCATCCCAGGACCCTGGGATCATGACCTGAGCCAAAGGCAGATGTTTAACAATTGTCACCCAGGTGCTGCTGCTAAGTCAAATGTTAAAGAGAAAACATTTACTCCAGATTTTCCTAAATCTGTCTGACCGTAGAATGACATTTTTTTTTTTCAGGTTGCGCTTTCCAAAACCTTTTTGTTGAAGTAGGACGTACATTGGAATAGTGTACGCATTACCGTCCGGTGGCCGTATGTCCTAGGTCTCTCGCCTTTCTGCAAGTCTCAGGGCAGAGGCACTGACTTCACTTATTCTAAATTCTCTCGTCAAGGGCGTTTGGAGAGCAAACCACCTCGGAAGACAGAGCTCGGGTCTCCCCCCAGAGCAAAGGTCCAGTATAATAAAGCCAGTCCAGTGCAATAAAGACAGTGTTTCTCTCCAGGGCAAAGGTCAGGCAGGCTTACTGCCTATTTTAAAAGATTTGGGTTCCCTACACTCGTGGTTCTTCAACCCTGACACAAATCCACTGCACGTGCGGCATATTAGTGCCCAGAAGGCCTCCTCACGACCCTTTCTGGTCCCTCCTCTCCTCGACTCGAGGGGACTCCCAGTGACCTCATCTCTGTGTAATGAGCTATTTTCTAAGCCCAGATTATTTAAGCTGACATCTACTAGCATTTAGTATGAGTCACTTTACATGTAGTAAGTAATTCAATCTTTGTAGCCACCCTCTGAGGTAGGAACCATTATATTCATTTTACAGGTGATAAATAAGCACTGAGAAGCTAAGTGGTTTGCCAAAGGTCACACAGCTAGAATTTGAACCTAGGTAATTTGACCTCAACGCTAAGTTGTTTTTTTTTTTTTAAATAGATTCACTTAGATTTTTTTTTTTTTTAAGATTTTATTTATTTGTCAGAGAGAGAAAGAGTACAAGCAGGCAGTGGCAGGCAGAGGCAGAGAGAGAAGCAGGCTCCCTGCTGAACAAGAAGTCCGATGCGGGACTCGATCCCAGGACTCTGGGATCATGACCTGAGCCGAAGGCAGATGCTTAACTGACTGAGCCACCCAGGCATCTCTCAAAGCTAAGTTTTTAAAGAAATTTATTTGTTTGTTTGTTTGTTTATTCGAGATAGAGGGCAAGGTGGGGGGCAAAGAGAGTGAGAAGCAGACCCCCTGCTGAGCAGAGAGCCAGATGTGGGACTTGATCCCACGACCCCAGGATCGTGACCTGAGCCGAAGGCAGACACTTAACTGACTGAGCCACCTAGGCGCCCCAAAGCAAACTCTTTGTTTTGCTTTTTTTTTAAGTTTTGGTTTTTTGTTTTAGAGAGAGAACATGAGCTTAAGTGGGAGTGGGCAGAAGGAGAGAATCTCAAGCAGACTCCCCACTGAGCACAGAGACTGACACAGGGCTCCATCCAAGAACCCGTGAGATACTGACCTGAGCCAAAATCATGAGTCAGATGCTTAACCAACTGAGCCACCAAGGTGCCCTTTGATCTCAAAGCTAACTCTGATCTCCATCACCACGTTGGACCCCATGTTCTGAAACTGGCATAAGATATCTGCAACAGGGGGCGCCGGGGTGGCTCAGTTGGTTGAGCGACTGCCTTTGGCTCGGGTCATGATCCCAGAGTCCTGGGATCAAGTCCCGCATTGGGTTCCCGGCTCCACGGGGAGTCTGCTTTTCCCTCTGACCTTCTCCCCTTTCATGCTGTCTCTCTCTCTCTAATAAATAAATAAATAAAATCTTTAAAAAAAATAAGAAGAGGGGCACCTGGGTGGCTCAGTGGGTTAAAGCCTCTGCCTTTGGCTCAGGTCATGATCTCAGGGTCCTGGGATTGAGCCCCGTATCGGGCTCTCTGCTCAGTGGGGAGCCTGCTTCCCCCTCTCTCTCTGCCTGCCTCTCCGCCTAATTGTGATCTCTCTGTGTCAGATGACTAAATAAAATCTTTAAAATAAATAAGAAGATATCTGCAACAGGAATCATCCTAGGAAGTCTGGGCATGTGTGGTTTGTAAACATAAGTAGTCCCAAAATATAAATAAGTAATGTTCCAAGAATTTGTTTATAAACCACTTATCTTTGTTGTATGGTACAAAAGGTACTGAATTTAGTATCTGAAAAAAATCTGGATTCCAGTCTTGACTCTCATGTAGCAAGTGGCTCTGTGACCTTGGACAAGTCACTTAACCTCTTCAGGCTTTAGTTTCCTCATTTGTAAAATAACGGAGTTGGCCCAGATGAGCAGGCCAGTTTCTGTTAAATTTAAATTTCTGTATTTTTATATTCAATATATATTCTCCATAGAATTAATGTTATTAATTGCAAGGCTAGTACTATATATTTTTAAATATATATATATATTTAATTTCTAAGTTATCTTTACACCTGACGTGGGGCTTGAACTTATGACCCTGAGATCAAGAGTCACATGTTCTACCAGCTGAGCCAACCAGGTGGCCCTATATTTGTTTTCAAATAAAATGAACCTGAAAATTACAAATAAACACATCATAATATAGACATAATAATATTTCCATGAACTAGAACTTGACTTTATCACTTGTGACTTGGCTGAGTCATTTATAGAAGTGAAGCTGCCTTTACTCTGATATAATGAAAATAAAAAAGTATTTGTTCTTAGGGGAATCATGAATTCTTACCAGATGTCTAACTATCCTCTATCTTTCTGCATGTTTTGTAAGGAGATACGTATCGTGTGCACTAAGATATTAGTTGTTTATAACTCCATCCATCCATCCGTCCCAAAAACATTTCTTGAATAGCTGCCCACTCCTTGCCAGGTACTGTATTAATGGTGAAGGTATAACGTTAGAATAGAGTGTGATAAAGTTTCTGAGAAAGATAGGTCAGAGGGCACCTGGGTGGCTCAGTTGGTTGAGCATCTGCCTTTGGCTCAGGTCATGATCCCAGGGTCCTGGGTTCAAGCCCCCCATCTCTCTGCAGAGCAGGGAGCCTTCTTCTCCCTCTCCCTCTGCCTGCTGCTCCTCTGGTTTGTGCTCTCTCTGTCAAGTAAATAACTGAAATCTTAAAAAAAAGATTTTTTTTTTTTTTGGAGCCAGCCCTGGCTTATTTCCAATTCCTCTGAGGATCGCTTTTTCTTCAGAGGTTATACAACAGAGTAGCAAGCCCGGGGTGCCCTAAATCTCATGTAAGTCTGAGGTCTCATCCCTCCTCCTCTTCTCCTCCTTTGTCCACGCTGCCAAGAAGGTTTAGGGATGTACCTCTGTCTTCCAGGCTGGCTGATTTTATTTATTTATTTATTTTTAAAGATTTTATTTATTTATTTGACAGAGAAAGAGATCACAAGCAGGCAGAGAGGCAGGCAGAGAGAGAGGGGGAAGCAGGCTCCCTGCTGAGCAGAAAGCCCGATGCGGGACTCGATCCCAGGACCCCGAGATCATGACCTGAGCCGAAGGCAGAGGCTTTAACCCACTGAGCCACCTAGGCGCCCCCAGGCTGGCTGATTTTAACACTTAACAGGGCTCTGCCTGGGTAGAGATGTCAGGAGGGGCCCTCCCTCTCTGGCCCCCACTCTCTTTCCCGCCTGGCCCAGCCTTTTCCAGAATCACAAAGGCATGCCTGGAGCACAGTAAATCCCACACAGTCTTTCTCCTGGGGCCTCTGCCTCTTTAAAGCACTCACTGGGGAGGAAATCGAGGGAGGCTCTCTGCTGCAAGAGGGAAGTGCTTCCAGTTTTGGCTTTTGCTTGCGACCTCAGCAAGGGCCTTTTGCTGCCTTTCCGACCAGCCCAGCCCATGCACAGTGGGGAGATGGTGTCACCGGGATACCTCTCATTTTCCTCATCGGCAGGACTTCTGTGACTCACAACAGTTTGGTGGATGGAGAGCGAGAGAGCCAGAAATTCCTTCTAGCCCCAGTGTGATTTCTGGTGCAGGGCCTCTCAGCCCTCTCCCGGCGCCATTTTGTTTGACCTGCTGCTTTGTGATGGGGAAAACATGTCATTGTTATTTGCTCTTTGCCACCTAGCAGTGTCTGGCAGGTGTAGGCACTTGAATTCTTTGGTGGAGGAGGGAAAATGAGCCCCAGGGCTGAACACTTTCTCTGAGTCAGGCACACCCTGGCTTCAGAAGCACAAGGACACAGATGCTGACCTCTTCCTGTTTCAGGATCCAGCCTGGGACACCATGCTACATTAAGTCATCTGTATTTTTTTTTTTTTTTGAAAGATTTATTTATTTTTGGAAGAGAGAGAGAGAGGGCGCGTGCGTGTACATGAACATGGGGAGGGGGTGATCAGAGGGAGAAACAGACTCCCCGATGAGCTGAGCAGGGAGCCTGATGGGGGACTCAATCCCAGGACCCTGAGTCAAAGGCGGAGGCTTTAACTGACTCAGGCACCCAGGTGCCCCAAGTCATCTGTATTTTTAAGCAAAGTGATTTCTCTTTTTGGCTGGAGAATTTTCATTCTTAATCGCTATTGCCTATTTTTCTGAAAATCTTTATGTCAATTTTGGATATTAATTTTTGGATGCTGAGGATACTCTTATATTTAATAGTTGATTGGCCTTTCATTGCCGATGGTAGAGAAAAATTATAAAAAAATGTAACAAATGGTTCTGATGGGAGTAGATATTTTAAGTAGTCAAGCAGGGGGTAGCACATGGCTGAGGGCTGGGTTCACTGAACACGGTGGGAGAAACACTGATTCGCTTCTTAACTTTTCTTACTTAAACATGGATTTACTAAGTTGCACTGGTAGATAAATCATATAGTAACCTTGTATGGATTGTATAAAATGGAACAAAGCTCCCATCTCTTTGTTACTTAAAAACCTACGATGTTGACAGCAGCACTATTCACAATGGCCAAAAGACAGAAGTAGCCCAGATGTCTGTGGACTGGTTAGTGGATAAACACATTGCTGTCTGTCCATACAATGGAATATTACACAGCCAGAAAAAGGAAGAAGATGCAAATGCATTGAGACAACAGGCAGGCTGGTGGTTGCTGGGGCCTGAAGGGGGGTGTAGAATGGGGAGTGACTATGGGTTTGGGGCTATCTCGAGATGATGACAACATTCTGGAATTAAAAAGAGGAGGGGTCACCCTGCATTGTGAATGTACCAAATGCCACTGAATTGGTCACTTTTAAATGGTTAATTCTTGGGGCACCTTCTTGGGCTCTGTCGGTTGAATGTCTGACTCTCGATTTCAGCTCAGGTCATGATCTCAGGGTTGTGAGATCGAGCCCCCCTCGGGGCTCCACACTCAGGAGTCTGCTTGGGATTCTCCCTCTCCCTCTGCCCCTCCCCTTGACCCCCACCCCCACAATCATGTGTGCCCATGTGCTCTATCTCTCAAAGAAATAATAAATAAATGGTTAATTCTATGTTACGTGAATTTTACCTCAGTAGAAAAAAATGTTTATCATTAAAACCTGCAGTGACTCCCCATTTCTTTGAGAATAGAAGCCAAATCTTTACAGTGGCTTGCCACGTGTCTTAGGATCTGGCCCTGTTACCTCCTGTCTCCTCCTCCTCCCCCTCCTCCCTTCTAGAGCACTCGGGCCTCCATGCATGTGGTTTCTCCTCTGTGCCAGATGTGCTCCCACCCCCCACCCCAATCCCCCTGTGCACAGGCCATTCCCTCTGCCTGGAAGACACATCTTCCTGTTAACCCTTGTGGCTCCCTCCGTCCCCCCCTTTATGTTTTTGCTCTGATGTCCCCTGCCAAGGGGGCCCATCCTGGCCACCTTATTTCCAATGACACCGGCCTCAAGCATCATTCCCTTTATTCTGCTCTACTTTATTACCTCCTAACAAACTCTGTACTTTTACTGATTTATTCTGTTTTTTTTTTTAAGGTTTTATTTATTTATTTGACAGAGAGAAAGCGATCACAAGTAGGCAGAGAGGCAGGTAGAGAGAGAGGGGGAAGCAGGCTCCCCACTGAGCAGCGAGCCCGATGTGGGGCTCGATCCCAGGACCTCGAGATCATGACCTGAGCCAAAAGCAGAGGCTTTAACCCACTGAGCCACCCAGGCACTTCTGATTTATTCTGCTTATTGCTTGTTCTCATCCTCCCCCTTTACTACCGCCATTAGAACATAGCTCCATTAAGTAAAGGGTCTTAGCGTGTTTCCGTATTCTGAGCTCACTTCATGTTGAATTTTCTAAAATGCCCACAGAATCCACTAACAAGGAATTACACATGATTCGATTAAGTGGATTCTGAAGGAAATAGCCATAGAAAATGAAGTATCAAATCTAATAGTAAAAAGCCATTACGTTTTTTTGCCAATACGCATACATTGTGCAGGCCTACAAGCATTTGGGTTGAAGTTAAAACTTTCTTCTAAGTCGTTTGAGTTTTGAACCTGAAGGAATTATTTTGGGTTGAAAGTTGTTCATTATAGAAGGTGGTGAAAGTGGAAAACATTTTCTACTGAGAGAAGGTAACTAATTTTTTAACAAATAGCAGATTGAGATCGTTACAGCTTTCATGGGGCCTGGGAGGTGGGGGATGGAATATGAAAACCTCTTTCTGCGGTTGTGTTCATTTATGAAATTTGTGCAGGGTCTTGATGGTGACTGTGGGCGATCCAGAGGACATACGTATTCGTTTTCAGAGTGGGTTTTTCAGAAGGGGAGTAAAAGTCCGAGAAAGAAGGGGGAGAAAGGAACAGAGAAAAAAGAAGGGACAAGAATTTAGAAATAGATCTCTGCCTGAAATATTTTTGAACACGAGCAGGAAGTTGCTTTTGGAAAGCCAGGCCGCAGACTCTTGCACACAGACCTTGCACAAGGCAGTCTATGATTAGAAAATCGTATCATGAGCTTAAAGCACTTACATTTTGCAGATGGAGCATCTCTGTTCATGCGGATTTATATTGTGGCTGGAGATTGTGCTAATCTGCTGCAAAAACAGACAAGAAATGCTACCTCCCTTTCTCAGTGTCAGCATTAGAGCTGAAACATATTTCTGTGTGGTGTGGGTCTGTTTATCTCAAGCACGAGGAACCGGAGTATCATAGTATCAGAATTTGTCAGGTATCTAAAATTGGGTGCAAAATTCTTTTTTTTTTAATATATATTTTATTTATTTATTTATTTGTCAGCGAGAGAGTTCAAGCAGGGGGAGCAGCAGGAAGAGGGAGAAGCAGCCTCCCCACTGAGCAGGGAGCCCGATGCAAGACTCGATCCCAGGACCCTGGGATCATGATCTGAGCTGAAGGCAGACAGAGGCTTAACCAACTGAGCCACCCAGGCGCACCTTGGTGCAAAATTCTAATAAGAGAGCTCTTGGGCACAGAATTGTAGCTTTGGCCAGGAAAGATCTCCCTGTGTCAGTCACCATTCTCTCATCTGGCTGAGGGACATGCTCCATAAATCCACATCCCTTTGTCCTGGCGTGGATTTGAACACACCACTCCTGTGAATTCCATTTGAGCAAGAAAGAAAAACTCAAGAAGCAGAGGGGAGGTGGGATTTTTTGTGAACGTTGCAATTTCAGAGAACACAAAAGTAGTATGACCCAACATTGGCCACTCTCACGCTGCAGAGTTGTTTCGTTCTTAGCCCTATACAAGAGAGCAGAATTTTGCCTGATGGCGAAAGAGCAATTCTTTTTCTGAACTTGTAAGGCAGGCTGCTATGAAGGCTTAATGACTTAAGCCTCCTCAAATAATAGCAGGCACTTACTTGTGTTTTCACCGTTCACCGGGGGAGTTGGAGGGCGGATTCACAACGGTGTGAGGCAGGATTCGTCATGTAGGGGTTTTCATATGTTTTTGGAACATAAACAGAGCCAAAAATATCCAGAGAGGCCAGTTCCTCTTAGAGCTCTGATGATGTACAGTGAAACCTGCCTAGAAGACTCCAAAGATTGCCCAACTCGGGGCTTCTCGACCATGGGCAAATCGGCAGGGGCACAGTTAGCGGTATCTGGGAATATTTTTCATTGTCATGATTCAGGGGGGTGGGCATTGCTACTATCAACGAATGGGTAGAGGCCAGGGATGCTGCTGAACACCCAACACGCACAAGACAGCCCATCCTGACAAAGAAGGATCTGACCCAAAATGTCACCAATGCCAAGATTGAGAAACCCTCATCTTAACCCATGTTCTAAATATAGACCCATTAGAAACATCCCCCCAAATGGTGGAATTACCAGAACAACAGTCTGAAAAAACATAAACGGAGCAACCTAGTTAGTAACGTTCCCTCCTTCCTCTTTTGTACCCGGCAGTGAACCACTGAAAAAATGTAAATATGACCTTTATAAATAAATAAAAAAAAAGACTCTGTAAGCCATCTCCTTCAATGTTTTCCTGTAATATCTGCCATTCTCTAGAAGCTCTTATGTTCCCAATAAAATTATTGAAACCACTCTAATAGTAAAAATTGACAACTGCATTAGCATCTCTTGGCTAAGCTTGTTGAAACTGACAGGTGAGGGGGAGACCAAGAGGCTTCTTTCAAAAACCTAGCTTGTTTGATGATTGCCCCCCAGTTTAAGAAGGCAGACTAAAATTTACGCCAATACTGTCTCTAGATGCAGGAGAATATGTGATACGTAGCAAAATTCCAGCCCAGGAGAGCAATGGCTTGAGCTTGTTGCTCTTCTCATCTGTTGGCCAGAAGAGGAAACGGAGCTTCAGTTGTTGGAAACCTGATGATTGGTATTGAAATATGAGTCCGGAGATACTTTGAAGATGCTACATAAGCCCCTGGCTTGGGAGTTTTGTGCAAAGAGCATCGATTGGGATGACTGGGGTATTTGGGCTTTAAGGCCCTTGGTACCATCGCTTATCGAAATGACCTTGGTCTTCAGTTTTTTCTCATCTGCCAAACAAAGGTTCTGGGTTATGACCTCTGATGTCATTTTAAACTAGAAAGCCATCACACAAAAATAGCTTAGTACAGTCTGACCTTGAGATTTCCACCCTACCACCGAACGGCCCTAGTCGGTTCTACCAATGAAAAAGTAGCTAAGTGGTAGCTCAGAACCCCGCGGGTTTGCTGTTTCATTCAATAGATGAGAAAATAAATCCCTGCTCTGAAAGCATCGTAAATAATGAAGACCCTCTTTCCTTCAGCAGATGAATAAAACTGGGAAGTCTGTGATGGGGGCTATCGATTATTTGTCCAGCATTCAGAATCTACCCGTCATTCTGAAACGGTCAGGATTGGGCCTTTGTATAATTGCAGGCTATTTCTCTGCCCAGTTTGGCCTCGAGACCCCCCTCAGACAAGAGCACCTCTCTCTTAACATCCGTCTGAATGTTCATGCTAATTAACTTCGAGTTTTCCCAGCAAATCTGTATGCAAAGTAGATCGCAGTGGCGTTTCCGCACCTAGTGTCTTCTCTGTGGCAGGCCCTTGAAAGCCGAAAACAGGAGGGAGCACAGAGCAAGAGTGCAGAGATCACGGCCTGTTTTTTCCTCTACAGGAAGTCTCTCGCCGGAAGCCGTGCCACAGAGCACACAGGCAGCTTGCGCAGAAGGATGTAACCCACCCAGGCCCAAAAGAACCCTCGGGAAGCCTGGCTCTGCTTGTTTCTCAGCCGCTTTTCTTCCCCTGCCCACGCCCTCCCACCCAGAGCCCTGGGCTGTCTGGGTTCTTCTCTCTGCAGCTGCTTTCAATTATTTCAGGAATGGTTTTACAGTCTGCTTCCCCCTGACGCTGTCCCGTTGCCTTGGTCTCTCTTCGTGGCCTTGGATTTAAGACGGGCCATAAGAGCAAAGGGCAAGGAATCCCAACCCCGTTTCATTTATTCATCCTTTTGTTTGTTTACTTTCCTCTCAGCAGCAGTTTAGCGAGAAAGAAGGTGAACAGGATGGCAAAAGTGTGGGTTTACAAAATCACTAGCGACTTTCAAGAAGGCAGGCCATCATGGCGGCTCTAGCGAGATGATGAAGCATGGGCCGGGCACGCAGTTCAAAACATGGAGTGTTGTCTGTTCAGAAAAGTCTCTTGGGTTCCTTAGCGAGGTGTGTGACTTTTGGAGTGAGGAATGGAGAGAACAGAAGGAGAGTAAGAGAATACATCCTCCGTGTGGAATCTTGTGAACCAGCTGTTTCCTTTGCTAACTCTATCTAAAGTCAAAACAAAAACAAAAAACAAGACAAAACCAAAAAACCCACATAGACATGCACCAAACCCTCAATGGGGAAATATGTCAATATTTACAAAGGCTTCCCTTCTGTCTACAGCATCCTTATGGGGCGCCTGGGTGGCTTAGTCGGCTAAGCGTCTGCCTTCGGCTCAGGTCATAATCCCAGGGTTCTGGGATCAAGCCTTGTGTCGGGCTCCCGCTTCTCCTGCTCCCCCTGCTTGTGCTCTTTCTCTCTTTCAAATAAATAAACAAACATCTTTAAAATAAGGCCCACACAGTACCCTTGTTCAAGACATATCATCTCTGTCTTACAATATGGTTCATATTTGAAATGGATGGTCCAAGAGGTATTTTTGTTTATTTTTTGTCTTCGTAATGAAGTGTAAGCTGCTTGCAAAGCCCAAGAGCATGCGTCCTAAATTGTGGACTTCATCTTTCTTGGAAAGGAAAAGCTTGGCCCTGTGCCCCTGCGATCTGAATGTGTGATTCCTAAGAGTCTGAGCAGCTGGGAAGTGGTTTGGGGGCCCTCTCAGATGCGCCATTAATGCTTGTGCAGTTGTGATAAATGGCAGCAAGTGGCACTGAGGCAAGATTAATAACCAGGCAGCCAAAAGGGTCTCTCTCTCTTGTAGCCTTATTTCCCCAAAGGGCTCCCTCCGTGGCATTAGTGGAGCGAGGCTCTCCTCAGCAAGTGGTGTCTTTAGAAGTTTCTGGGCTTGTTGCTCAAGGGAAAATGGCTCCGTCTGAGGGATTCTTGAAGAGCAGATGAGCAAAGGCCCTGCACCCAGACCTCTCCTCAGCTGGATCTAGTCTGTGATCCTATGCGGGGTACCTTCAGGCTGTGCAATAAGAACAAATAAATACAGTGTGAGAAATCAAATGGCTTTTGTCGAGTGTGCAAGGGACTGCATCTAACTAACACCAGAGTTGGACAGAAGCCATAAAGGGTGTCTTGTGTGAACATTTCCGGCTGCAAAATCTACCTGTTGCACCGAAACCAAGACTATCTAGCCCATGCTTGCAAGAACCCCTCCAGAAGCTTCCTGTTTCATGTGGTTCATGAGAAGGACCGCACTCTGCAGTCCGGGTCTCGTCCTCTCTGTGCTCTTTCCAAGGTGGGAGAACAGAAGGCTATAAACTTTGCATTTTAAGGTATTCACGAATACCTTACATCCGTACAGCTCTCCGTTAGTACACAGATACTACAGAATAACGGAGAGGAGGGGCGCCTGGGTGGCTCAGTCATTTAAGCGTCCAGCTCTCAGTGTCAGCTTAGCTCGTGATCTCAGGGTTGTGGGATGGAGCCCTACGTCAGGCTCCACGTTCAAGGCAGAGTCTTCTTGGGATTCTCTCTCCCTCTTTTCCTCCCCCCACTTGCGCGCCAGTTTAGCCATCCCATGTAGACCTTGGTGGGGTCAACCAAGATGGTTGGGACATCTGCAGGACTAAAAGCAGTGTGGTTTGGCAGAGGGACTTCCAAGGAAGCATCGGGAGCATAACTGATAGGCAGCAAGGTGATTCTCGAAGGTGGAACAGATGGGATGGGCACAGGCAGGTTGGTTTGGGAGGCCGGAAGGCTTGCAGCCTCTCCTTCTGAGTCCAGCGCCCGGTGAAGACCAATTAGAGAGCGTGGAGGAGAACATGGTCTCACGCAAGGTCCATATCAGACCCCCCAAGTTAGCTCTGTGTCTTCCCTATGGAAGGGCCCAGGCCTTTCTTCTCACAAACTATGGTGGACACATACTCAGCGCCATTAAGGTCGGGGCGCCTAGTCAGCGCCTAGTCACCTGCGGACCACTGCTGTCAAGCTTCTGATTGTAAGCTGAGCCATTTCCTGATGTTAAATAGGGGCTCCTGGTGTTATTTTCTCCACCTGTACATACTTTTCCATGAACATGTTTCTTTTCTAGTTTTGTTCCCTTTTTTCATGGTATGTAGTATTTTAGCCACAGTAGCTCTGTTTTCCTATGACATGGTTGGTAAAGGTCATCGAAAGGGACTGGGGCACTTTATCAGCCTGCCCTCTGAGTGGCTATGCCAATTTACAGTTGCATGAGGTTTTCTTTATTACTCAAAGGATCCTTGGTACTGAGGACTGACCATGATGGTGCAGTGTCCGAAGGGAGAATGGGAAGCACAGACCAGCTCCGTATGTGCGATTTAGAGATCCAGGAGGAAAGCCGATCAGATGTAAAGCTGAGGGTGCTTCTTGGGGCTGTTCCAGAAGGAAATGACCCCTCAGGACCATTTTGTCAGAACTGCTGACCTGTGTCAAAGAGACTAGCACAAAAGGCCCTGGACTTGAACATGAAAACAAGACAAATGCCTCATCCAAAATTTCCCTTATGTCTCCCAAACCCACACTTCTTTATTCAAGTCAGGGTTCATGGCAGACTAGCCAATTAGGGTCTGAGGCTTCGGTAAGGGGAAGGGGCATGTGTCTGTGAGTAGCTCTTATGAAAAGGGAAAGTAAATGCACAAGTTGACCTTTGAGGTCATCTGGGCACCCTGTGCCGTGGGCAACTCGAGGGGAAGCAGTGCTGGTCCCCTTCTGCCTCTGGCCAGAACTGACTGCATCAGTGTTTGTTGCTCCACCGGGAATTACGTTCCCCGTGGGCTTCCCAGGGGCTTGGGGCTGACTTGCTGTTCCTCAAGGTTTGGAGGAGAGGACCTGACAGTGTGTGCAAATGACTGACAGGGTTGGCTCCCGCATGGCTATCTAGGGTGGCTCACAGGACGAGGCTGGCGTGAATAGCCTTCATCCTCATGGAGTTTCTGGGGGTGATTGAGCAAGAGCCTCATGATCTGATCACAAGAGCAACAGGAGTGGCTGTGTTGCGATAACAGAATCATATTGACTTGGAAAGACACCAGTGCTTTCAGATGCTCGGTAGACATCTCAACTGGAAGGCATTTTATCATTGCAGGCCATCGTGGAGAGGGGCCAACTTGGAGCCACACGGTCCACATCCTTTTACAAGCACTGGGCTTTCAATGGGCTTTTAAAACCAGCTGAACTGTAACTTGCTTTTCAGACTGTTTAAGCTGCTCGGCTTACAGTGGTGCAAATTGGGCAGCGTGGCAGGAAAGATGACTGAAATTCGACCCAACGTGGGGACTGAAAGCTGTTGAGACTCAAATGTCAAGGCCACGGGGGTGTGGCTTCTCCACTAATTATGTTCTGTCAAATAAGGGTTGAAAATGTCAGCCCAGACTTACAGCTTGGCTCCTCGAGCAGCCAATCGTGGTGGGGCCGGGCCCTGGTTAAAATGATGAAGAAGGAGTTTGAAAAACCATTCAGTTGATTTCAACACTTCCTGGGGACGATGTTTAAACCACAATGTTCTCTTTTTGGAGCAAGGCAAAAGCCAATCACAATTGAGATTCCTCAGCATGTTCTGCCCATATTTGGCTGTAATCTTGCTTCATTCGCCTAAATTTATAATATATGCACTTGAAAAGCAAGGAGCGTGTGTCTCTTTCCCTGTTATAATAGAAGTCTTACCTCTACACATTTGGGCCTGCCCGTGAACTTACAGGGTAGCTTCAAAGCAAAGGAAAGAGCCGGAGTAGGAAACTTAGTTTTTACTCTTATTAAAGAAACAAACAAACAAACAAAAAACAACCCGACTTCAAGTGTAGCTTCTGGCTTGAAAGCTTTGTACCATTTACATGAAAATACATAGAAAACAAAAACTAGTCTTGTCTTGAGCAAAAAGAACCAGCAGTGGCTTATGAGATTATGGGATATTGCAGAAGGAATGCTGGGTGCCTTATTGATGTGTAGGAGGTCTGTTTCACAGACTCCAGGAAATAAATGCACCTTTCAAAGATTCTTTTTAAGCGTTCTTTGTGAAGAATGATCAAGTCTCGTGGAGAGATATAACGGAGATACAATAAACCTCATCCTACCTTTTTAAAGTGAATATTTATTGACCGCTTTATAAGTACTGTCCATTTTGGTCCCACTGTGGTCCCACAAAGGACTCCTATTCTTATCCACATTTTGCAGATGAAGAAACTGAATCAGAGAGTTTGCTCTACTTGCCCATTGTGCCTGAGCATGTAAATAGTGGGGTTAGGAATCTACATCAGCAGTCAGATGCCGAAGCCCTTGCTCTTAACTATACACCGCTCTACAATACTGAGATGTTCTTCTGTGTTTATGGGTAAAAACAGAGGCCCTAAGTCATATGGAATGGCTCCAGGGACCCCAATCTTCAAGGCTTCAACCTCCTCTGACTCTCAGGACCCTAGGGAAAGTTGCAAGGTTGCTCAGCTTGTCTGAGGCCCAAGGTTGGGAAAGTTCCCAGTGACCTCCAGGAGATCATGTCCAGAGCCATCTGGACAGAGAGGAACCCACGATTTGCTGGTTGAGCCCCGCATTTGGGGCCCCAGTTATTTCTAGTCTCAGGAAACCCAGCTGTAGGAGGCCCTCCCCCGTGGGGCTGAAGATACCCGGGCTGGAGCTGAGACCCAGCAGCATGGGCCTCTGTGTTCTCAAAACTGGGGGGACCTGGAGAAAGGGGAGAGAGGTGACAAGGCAGCCCAGCCTCCCCCGGGACTACAGAGAGGCCCCACCTCCCCATCTCACAGGGCCAGGGCGGGTAATTTGCCCCGCCCCGGGGGATGTTTGACACCGCTCAGAGGCGTTTTGGGACATTTTGGGTTGTCACTGCGGTGAGAAGTCTTGCCCGAGAGTGTTGGTTCAGTGCGTTCCACCCACAGCTCTGAGGAAGCTCTGTGTGGGGCTCCTTCAAGGAGTCATTCAGCAACCAGGAAGCCAGCAGCCCGCACGCACCACTAGGCAGAAGATGGAGGAAGGGAGGGAGGGTGGAACCGTGCATACAGGTTTCAATCTACTGCGTCTTTCTCACTGACAGAGAGAGGTCAGTGTTTGCCTCCATTTATATGCCTCGTGAGCAAGGTAGGGGCTGGCTCCATGCAGCAGGCAGAATCATGGCCCCCGATGATGTCAGGTCTTAAACCCTAGAGCCTAGGAATGTTACTTAATATAAAAAAAGAATATAGTTTTTGCATGCGTGATCAAGTTAAGCTTCGGGAGATGGGGAGCTTACCCTGTGTTACGTGGGTGGACCCTAACTGCAATTGCAGGCATCCTTGCAAGAAGGAGGCACAGGGAGGCATGGTGTACACACAGTGGAGTAGGCAATCTGATCAGAGAGGCAGAAACCCGAATGATGGGGCCACAAGCCAAGGAATGTGGGCAGTCAGCAGAAGCAGGATAGAGCAAGGCACAGATTCTCCCCTACAGTTTCCAAAGGGAGCATGGCCCCGCCAATGCCTTGGTTTTGGCTCAGTGGTACTGGTTTCAAACTTCTGGCCGTCAGAACCATAAGAAGACATTTTCCTTGTTTTAAGCCACTATGTTTGTGGTCATTGGTTAGAGTGGTCCTAGGCAACTAGCACAACCTGACACCCCTTGAGCCCCTAAATCGATCAGTTGAGGCTAAGGAGTAAATCCTTCCAGTACAGACAAAGCCAGAGGTCTTCTGGGGTAGGATTTGAGGGGGAAATGGGAATTTCCTTTGCACCTTCCTCTCTACGCTTACCTCTTCCACGTTCTCTTTGAAGAACCCTTCCCTGTGAAAACATGGCACCAACTTCCCTCTGCTCCTCTCCACCAGCAGTTTCTGGCGAATGCTGGACGAGTCATCTGACAGTCTCAGCACTTGGCTCCAACCCATCTGAGGCTGCTGTCACTTTCTACCTCCAATTCTTATCAACATTCATGCAGTATGTCGTAGACTAGATTCTGAGCTCTTGGGAAGCAGAAGCCCTGTTTGAATTACCGTGAAGTCTCCTGAGGACAGCAGTACATCAGCAGGCACATAGTAGGTGCTCAATCGGTGGTTAATGTGTGCTTCCGGTGTCCTTACTATGAGAAATGTTACTTTGTTCTCTTCATTGCCTGGAGGTCAAGAAGCTCAAAGCCAAGTCTGATGCTGATAAACAGGAATCCTCCAGTATTCTGCCAGATCTGCAACAAGGGGACATGGACATCATTGGTACTCTTTGTTTTCAAAAATCGGTGTGTAATTCACATGTGGTAAAATGCACGTATCTCACCTATAGAGCTTGATGACTTTCTCCCTCTCTATACTTTCTTGTAACGACTGCCTGGATCAAGAGATGGAATATCCAATTACCCCAGGACGTTCCCCTGTTCCCTTTCCCAGCCAACCAACCCCCATGCTTCTCCCACCTCACTAAGCCACTCTTCTGTCTTATACTCCGGAAACTACATTTGCTTGCTTGTAAAATTCATATAAATGGAATCATCTGGCTTCTTTCTCACCAAGTAGTGTTTTTTGAGATTTATCCACGTGGTTGTGTATATCGGTAGTTTTTTCTTTTTTTAAAAAAATGCTGTGTATTTTTCCATTGTAAAGATATACCGCCATTTGTGTATCCATTATTCTGTTGATGAGCATTTGGACCATTTCCGGTCTGGACCTATGGCGAACAAAGCTGCTGTGAGCATTGTTGTTATTTTACGGCCCTGTGCTTTCATTTCCCCTGGTTAGATACCTAGGAATAAAATGGCCGGGCCATAGAGAAGGTGTTTGCTTAACTTGATCGATATTAGTATCACCGTTCATGGTTTGGATATAAGAAAACAGATTTTTAGACAAAAATGAAGGAGCCACAGTCTTCCTGTATTGATTTTCCTGACTCTTTCCGTTAATTCCTTTTTAAAAAGATTTTATTTATTTATTTGAGAGAGAGAGTGTGAGATGATGAGCAGAGGGGGAGGGGTACAGGGAGAAGCAGACTCCTCGCTGAGCAGGGAGCCCGACACAAGACTCGATCCCAGGACCCCGGGATCATGACCTGAGCCAAAGGCAGATGCTTAACCGACTGAGCCACCCGGGCGCCCCCATGAGAGTCATTTCTTAAAGAAATAGAGTGCTGCCCTCTGCGTGGCTAACTGAATCAGCCATAGAGAAAGCTAGAGGGTCATGAAGCGTGGCGAATGGAACAAACGCATGCACAGAAACACATTCTCATAATCCGTTTGTCCACGCACCAGCCCACGTCTTTAAAGCTAGTCTTGCCTGGCATGCGGATCGGACATAATGCTCACACGAACAGGTTCCCTATGAAAGAAAATATTTTAAAAGGAAAATTGGCTCTGTAATGAAGACCTGATTGAAATGACAACTGCCGGCGGCGAGAAGAACGTGGAGTGTGCAGGACAAGGGCCATCAGGTCCTTCTGTGGTGTCCCTTCTGAGGGTTTTAAGAAGTCTTATTCCCCTGCCAAATGCACAGCTCTCCTGAGGCCGAGGTGCTGAGACCTGCCCTTCGGCCAGCTGCCAGCTCCCTTCAGAAGAGCATTCCTGGGTACCAGCTGCTCCCCACTGGAGTGCCACTGAATTCTAGAAATCCTAAAGAGCTTTGCAAAAGTGACTGGAGAAGGGGAAACTATTTTAAGACCTTGTAGTGTTGTCATGAGACTATAGAGCTAAGACTGGGACCGGGTTTGTCTTTCCACAACTTGCGATTCCCAGCGGCCATGACTCATTACAAGGCAAATCCCTTTTCACCCAAATGGGTGTTTTGTACAGTGTTTCTAATGGTGCGCACTGTCTGATTGCTTTCAGGCTAACTAACATCCCACCCTGTCTGCTATTTAAAACTTTGATCTTTACCCGTGATGTGCGTCTTACACTTCGCTGAATGGCAACTTCTTATAGAATCTGAATGCTTCTGGGATCCGGTCTACCTCGTCTGTCTCTCATCATTTACCTGTTTTCCCTAAAATCCTCATACTCCTCTTTGCCCCTTTCTTCCCATCTGTGGAAAAAAAATTTAGCTTTGCCTGAGGGGCACCAAATGGATTGAGTCAGCAAATAAGAAATGTCAGTCACAATAAATAAATAAAACCTCTTAAAAAAAAAAAAAAGAAAAAAGAAAAAAAAGAAATGTCAGTCACCCAGGTTGCTTATTTGGCAGTGGGAAATTAAAACAAAGGGGTGATTTGATATCTTTTTTGTTTTTTTTTTCTTATTTTTCATTTTTGTTGTTATTATTAAACATTTATTTTTCCCTTGCTCTCCTGCTGTGTAGATAGTTGTTTTCTGGACAAAAATAAATCACCCGTTACTTGATCTTCTTTGCCATTTTTGAGAGAGACTATTGATTGAGCTTGTCTTGGAAATGTTTTCAGAAGAGCGGTTAGCTCTCGCAGGGGGGTTAGTAAACAGTGCAGGGGCAACTGGCCCTACATTATTTTTTAAAAAATATTTTATTTATTTATTTGAGAGAGCAAGTGATAGAGCATGAGCGGGAGGAGGAGCAGAGGGAGAAGCAGACTTCCCGCTAAGCAGAGAGCCCCACGCAGGACTCAATCCCAGGACCCTGGGATCATGACCTGAGCCAAAGGCAGACGCTTAACCGACTGAGCCACCTGGGCGCCCCTGGCCCTACATTCTTTATATTGCTTTCCAGAGGCTCAAATGCCCTATGAGTTGTTTTTGTTGTTTTTTTTCCTATGAGTTGTTTTAATGTACAACGTTTTGGATCTGTCATGATTTGGAGCTCATTTCTCTCTTATTCTAAAGGGGATGGGGGGTTGGTTAGGAAGAAGTGGCCACGGACTTTTGCAGAGGTGTCTTTTATTATAGAAGTCAATGTTTCTACCACTGCAGTCCCACACGGCAGACCCTAACCCTCCACATGGTGCGCCATATTGTTTCTGGAAAGTCTTCCTTCTTTAGTTCTCCCAGCACAAGTGAGTCTTCATTTGGAAGATGGTGAATATATTAGCATAAATGCCCTTGTGGGCCCACAAACTCTATTGTGACCTCTCTTTATTGTTGATCATGCAGGTTTCGTGAGGCATCATTTACCAATAGTATAATTCATACTTTTTATGTATACAGTTCCAAGAGTTTTGAGATCAGATACAGTCGTGTAACTACCACCACTATCAAGATGGAGAATATTCGTATTGCCTGAAAAAGTTGCCCATTGCCTCCCACCGATCCCCAATTCCTGAAAACCACTGATCTGTGTCCTTATAGTTTGGCTTTTTATAGAATGCCACATAAACGTAATCCTAACAATTTGTCGTCTTTTTGTCTCTTGCTGTTTTTTACATCCCATAATGCCTTTGAGTTTCGTTCGTATTATTGACCGGATCGGTGCTTTGTTCTTTTTTATAGCAGAGCAGTACTGATCATTGTATGTATCACAGACTGTTTATGTGTTTCCTTGTTGATGGAGCATTTGAGTTGTTTTGAGTTTGGGGCAATTGTGGACGGTACCCCTGTAAATGTTCCCCATACAAATGCTTTTGTGGGTGCATGTTTCCATTTCTCCTATTGTCTTAGTTTGGGCCATTACAACAAAATGCCATGGACTGAGTGGCTTATAAACAGCAGAAATTTACATCTCACAGTTCTGGAGGCAGGTAGACCAAGACCAGGTGCCAGGCATTGCCAGGTTCTGGTGGGGGGGGCCTCTTGTAGGTCGCAGAGGGCTGTCTTCTTGTTGTAGCCTCAGTGACAGAAAGAGGGCACGAGAGGGTGAGGAGTGCTTAGGTGGCTCAGTTAGTTAAGCATCTGCCTTCAGCTCAGGTCATGATCCCAAGGGTCCTGGGTTCAAGTCTTGTATCGGGCTCCCTACTCAGCGGGGAGCCTGCTTCTCCCTCTCCGTCTGCCCGCAGCACTCTGCTTATTTGTGCTCTCTCTCTGTCAAATAAATAAATAAAATCTTTAAAAAAAAGAAAAGAAAAGAAACTACCAGGGCGCCTGGGTGGCTCAGTGGATTAAAGCCTCTGCCTTCGGCTCAGGTCATGATCTCAGGGTCCTGGGATCGAGCCCCGCATCGGGCTCTCTGCTCAGTGGGGAGCCTGCTTCCCCCTCTCTCTCTGCCTGCCTCTGCCTACTTGTGATCTCTCTCTCTCTGTCAAATAAATAAAAAGAAAAAAGAAAAAGAAACTACTAGTTTTCTAAAATGGCAGGACCATTTTCCATTGCTATTAGTAGGACTTTCAACGGCTTCATATCCTTGGCAGCATTATCAGTTTAAAAAGAAAATCGTAGCCATTCTTCCCTATGTGGTGGGATCTCCTGCGGGGTTTAGTTCATAATTCCCTGATGACTAATGATGTTGAACATCTACTCATGTACTTATTTGCTATCTGCCTCTCTTCTTTAGCAAAGTGTTTGATCCAGTCTTTTGGTTGTTTTTAAATCGAGTTGTTTGTTTTTATTATTGGAATGTGAGTGTTGTTTAGATAATTCTGGATATGAGTCCTTCATCAGATATGTGATTTGTAAATATTTTCTCCCTGTCTCGTCTTGCCTTTTCATTCTCCTACCGGTGTCCTTTTGTGCACTCTGAATCATTTTCACGGTGCTGGGATTGTTCCTTGCCCCACTCCTGACCCCTCCACCATCTTGGACGGCAGAGTAAGGAGCTAGGAGGTGCCACTGGCTTTGACCCAATTCCTTTATACTCCGGCTGAAGGTTAAGGCCAGTGTCCCAAAAACAGAATGTTCACGGAACCAATGGATGCTGCACTCTCTAACTGTGGTGTGTGCCTAGAATGATTTGGAAAGTTTGATTAACATGCGGATTTCCAAATTCCCCTCCTAGATGTGTTTATTCAGTAGGTGTGTGGTGAGCCACAGGTTGTTGCAACATTCAGCAATAGCCCAGATTATCTAGATTGGGGTGGCTTTGGAAGATATTTGGAGAAACTCGGAGACCCTAATGCCACCGAAAGTGTGTCAACGTCCTCTGTGGTCAGGAGGTCAAGTCAGTCCAGGGCTACACAGACCGGTGTGGGAGAAGTCAGAGGAGGGAAATGTTACCACAGAACTGGGCAAAAAGAAGAAACACAGAGGGTGCAGCGATTGGAGGCCATTATCATCAAACATTTGCCCATCTCTTCATCTGTCTCTCTCTGCTAGTATGGGCATGTCTTAATTCTGGGCGGACGTCTTCTAAAAGTGCCTGTCAAGTGTACTTGTTTTGAATATGGTAGAAAAGGTGGCTAAGAAGTAAATGATGGCACATTAAGAAATGTCAGGAAGTTATTATTATTTTTAAAGATTTTATTTATTCATTTGACAGAAGGAGTGTGAGAGCACAAGCTGGGGGAGCGACAGGCAGAGGCAGAGGGAGAAGCAGGCTTCCCGCCGAGCAGGGATCCCGATGCGGGGCTCGATCCCGGGACCCTGAGATCATGACCTGAGCCAAAGGTAGATGCCTAACCAACTGAGCCACCCAGGCGCCCCAAGAAATGTCAGGAAATTCTTCACCTCGGTCATGAATAATAACAGCTTTTCCTTATGTCAGGGCCGAGGCTGCCGGCCGTCGTGTCACAGAAGATTCTGATCCAGTTTTTTTTAGATCCACCCTAGTTAATGGAGGTCATCGTGAACTTTTTAGCAGAGATGTGTGGAGCATCTTTTGTTTTATGATAAAAATTTGGGGGCACGGGCAGAGCTTATTCTGCATATTTTCAAACAAGGCCATGAGGGACAGAGTGAGTCATTACCGGTTTTTACAGAAAAGGAAACATAGACAGTGGCCCCCAAACACCCCCCCTCCGTGCCGCCCAGGCATCCAGCTGTTTGGACTGTGTGACACTAAACCATCAATAGGCCCAAGGTCTTTCCTGAATTGGACACAGTGTTCTAACATTGCATAATTAAAAGCAGCGTGATTTAAGTTTTATCTACAGACAGAAACCAACTGGGACTGACCTGATTTATCCAGGTTAATTAATCAAATGTTACTGTTCAGACTTGCTGGTACCTCTCAGCTGAAATAATTTCTGGTTTTAATCCTTTGGTGGAATGTTTCTTTAAATCACAACTGATTGACAAATCTCCCAAGATAGGGCACCGAGGGCTCCAGCAAATGTCGCTGGTCAAGGATCGCCAATCAAAGATGGCGCAGTAGGGACAAAGCCCAGAACGGGAGGCAAGGGACATGGGTTCCACTTCTTGCTGGAGCCCAACTATGCCTCCTGAAGCTTTCAGGAGAGTTGATACTTAAGGAAACATAAATTTGTAGGGAGACTAAAACCAAAATGGTCAGCCACTCTCTCTAAATATATAATCCATGCCCCCAAAGCAGACAAGCAAACAATCAAAACAGTCGCAACGATATGAGTGTTTCGGTACCTCCCATACAAAGGGGACCTGAAACCAGGAAGCCACAGTGTTCAACGAGGTAAGCAGAGAATTCTTTTCTTCAGGCTGAAACGTTATTCAGGGCATGTGTATTGAATACTGAAAACTTAGAAAATAAGGAACAGACCGATCAGTAAATGCAATCAATTAAAATTCTGCTACTCAGTAAAAACTACTGTTAGCCTCTCAGGGTATATGCTTCCCTGGGTCTGTACATGTTAGGGTAGGGGGATATTGCAAGTGTTTGCTGTCCTGACATCTGCTTCTTTGATGTAATGCTCCTATGGTGAAGCTCCTTGCCTGCCAAGAAATACGCGTCTTCCTGAGCCATTTAAATAGTAGAATATGGTAGAACTACCGTAAATGTTAGCAACACACCTGTAGGACACTTGGTAGGTGCCTGGCACTCTTCTAAAGCACTCTAGCACCATCCCTGTGAGGTGGGTGGTACGAGGACTCCTGCTTTACCGACAGGGAAACCGAGTTAAGGAACGATTGATGAACCTGTTAACTGAGATTCAACCCCAGGCGGTCTGGTTCCAGAGTTCAAGTTCTTAAAGCTGCCATATTGCCTCTCACCGGATCGCATTGGTTATTTAAGTTCGAGATTTCATCCTTTCAAACAATGCAGTATAGCACTGTCCTGCTGCACAAGACTGGTGGGGGAGGGTGGAGGCAGAAAAAGAGCACGAATACTGGATGAGTTTTCAATAAAGAGGGTATGGGGGGGCGGGGGGGCATTCTTTTGGGCGAGATCAGATTAGAAGGTGTTCACTCTCAGGGTAAAAACCAGGCAAGACCATCAACTCGGGGCAGTTACAGAGGGGAGGGCTGCTTTGGGGCCTGTGCCAAAGGCAGATTTGCATTGCTGCGGGGAGGGCCCCCCCTCTGCGCCCCTGCCAATGCTGTGGGTATCTGGAGTAGCAGATGGCCACTCCCCAGTAGGAAGGGGTCGCCCTGGTGATCAAAGTACAGGGCCGGTATCCTGCAGACGGCATGCGCTCTGACCTCTTCAAAGAGAAAGAGAAGTCCTTAGCAAGTGGAGTCTTCAGCTTTAAGACCAGGAAGTGAGTGTTCATTCGGGGACTGGGTGTGGTGGGAAAGAGAGCAAAGAATTACTCACAGCCGAGCAGCGGGGCGGGGAGGAGGGAGGAGACTAGAGCCTGAGAGCCTGAGAGCCTGAGAGCCTGGCCTGCTCTTCTAGAACTTCCCTACAGGCCCTGCAGGCTTGCCCAGGACACGGGTTTCTCCACTAACGGCTGCCTCCTAACCCACACAGCTGACCTGGGGGGGTGAAGGTGGGTGGGGGTGAATGGTTGCTAGCAGGCAAGTGAAGAGGTAGATAAATACATTATAAAGAGTGATGAGGGGCACCTGGGTGGCTCAGTGGGTTAGAGCCTCTGCCTTCGGCTCAGGTCATGATCTCAGAGTCCTGGGATCGAGCCCCGCAGTGGACTCTGCTCAGCGGGGAGCCTACTTCCCCCCTCTCTCTCTGCCTGCCTCTCTGCCTACCTCTCTGCCTACTTGCGATCTCTCTCCTCTCTGTCAAATAAATAAATAAAATCTTAAAAAAGAAATAAAGAGTGATGAGAATCTGAATAAACCTGACGTCAAAGCAGCTCTTCGGATGGCTAAGATCCGCATGAAAAGATGCTCAACATAGTTGGACGTTAGGGAAACGCAAAGGAAAACCGCAATAAGATCTCAATTCACACACAGGGGCGTGGCTGTGATCTAGAAGACAGACAATAACGAATGTTGCCGAGGATGTGGAGAAACTGAACCCTCATACCTGGCCAGTAGGACTGCAGAATGGTGCAGCTACGTTGGAAAGCAGTTTGACAGTCCCTCAAAAGGTTAACGTAGACTTAGCATGCGACCAGCGATTCCTTTTCCAGTATATACCCAAGAGAAATGAAAACATCAGTCTGCACAAAAACGTAAATGTCAATGGAGGCATTTTTTTTTTTTAAGATTTTATTTATTTGTCAGAGAGAGGGAGCACAAGCAGGGGCAGTGGGAGAGGGAGAAGCAGGCTCCCCACTGAGCAGGGAGCCTGATGTGGGACTGGATCCCAGGACCCTGAGATCATGACTGGAGCCAAGGGCAGACGCCCAACTGGCTGAGCCACCCAGGTGTCCCAGAGGCATTCTTGATAATAGGCAAGAACTGGAAACAGCCCAGATGTCCAGCCACAGGTAGAGCCACAAAATGTGGTCTGTCCGTACACCGGAAGATTATTCAGCCACAAAGAGGGACACAGTATTGGTGCGTGCTCCGTGGCTGAATGTGGCTGAACCTTGAACACATGCTAAGTGAGAGAAGGCAGCCACAAAAGGCCACACGTTGTATGATTCCATCGATAAGAAATGTCCAGAATACTCAAACCTATAGAGACAGAGAGGACGTTAGTGGTTGTGGCGGGGCTGGAGGGGGCCCGAAGGAAGAAGGATGGGTACATACAACTACTTGGTATAGAGTTTCCCTGTGGGGTGCTGAGAGTATTCCACAGTGGATGGTTGTGGTGGCTCCACGTTGTATATTGTGAATATACTAACAAGTGCTGAATTGTAGACGTGAAACAGAGTGGAGAATGGTGGTTGCTGGGGTCTGGGGATGGGAGAAATGGGGAGCTGTTGGTCAGGGGGTCCGAACGTCCAGTCATGGCATGAATAAGTTCTGGGATGTCCTATACATCGTGGTGACTATCGTGACACGGTGCCCATGTACTACTATATGCTATATTCGAAAGTAGCCAGTATCGTACATCGTGTATGTTCTCACCACCAACAAAACTAAACAAAACAAAACAAAACCTCATGTGAGGGGAAGGAAGTGTTAAATAACCGAGTCGCGGTCATCATTTTGTGATACATACGTGTACCAAGTATCAGCACACAGTATCCCTTAGACGAACCCAATGTTACATGTAAGTGATACCTCAATAAAGCTGGGGGAAAGTGATGGAGTGCATTGAGAGAATAGAAACAGGAGCCTGAGTCATGAAAGGCCATGCGTGCCCCCCAGGAAAGAGAGGAGGGCAGTGACCCGGCAGGCTACAGTCAGTTGAAGGCATGTTCAAGAGTTTAGGCGGGAGGCCCAACAGATAAAATCAGTAATTACAGGCACTTCGGAACTATTTTCAAAGGACAATGGGAAATCTCTGATGGCTACAAATCCCAGCAGTTACATAACTCAATCTGTAGTTTTAAAAAAAGATTTATTTATTTAAAAAATAAAGATTTTATGTATTCATTTGAGAGAGAGAGACAGACCGACAGACAAAGAGAGAGCATGAGCAGAGGGAGGGTTGGGGAAAGGGAGAAGCGGGGAGCCCGACTCAGAACTTGATCCCAGGACTCTGAGATCATGACCGGAGCCGAAGGCAGATGCTTAACCGACTGAGCCACCCAGGTGACTCACAACCTATATTTTAAATAGCTCTCTCTTCTTGAATTGTTAGGGCACAAATAGATTGCTGTTCTAGCTAATAAAACCAGATAGAGATCATTAACTTAAAACTTTAGGGTTAAAATTAGCATGCACTTCTTTCTTTTTTATTTATTATGTATGCTAGGAAAATGAGGACATCAAAATGCTTCTCTAATGAGGCATGTGTTATCATGTAAATAATAATGTAAGCCCTTGACTTTTTAGCCGATCGTGATCATATTCTCTCGCTTCTAGGGATTAACAAGTATGGGACACAAGTGGAGAATTAAACTCTCTTATTAATGTGCAGTAGTGTATTTTTATCCCACACAGATTGGGGCTTAATTGCAGAAGGAGCAAGTGGAAACATATCTAGCAAAGGTCATGATGGGGTGGGGGGGCGGGGGGCAAAGCCCACCTGTGTGTCAAACGTAGGATCATCAGCTTATCAGTACAGGTTACTAGGAATCCTTTTGGCCTCTTGGTTAAAAGTGAAGATGCTGGAGATGGCTTTGACATTAGCAAGACCAGAAATATGTGCAGCAGCAGTTAAAAATAATTACAATGGAAGATTCTGGCGCACGCATATGCGCATGCGTGCGCGCTCACACACACACACACACACACACACACACACACACACACACACCAAGCACCATTCTAGGGAACTTCAAACACACTGAAACTTGGTGAAGAGAATCCACGGAGAGGAGAGAAGGTCAGAAAGGTCTGGATTCTTTTCATAACTAAATTACCATTATCTCTGAATACGTTCCATTGTCTGGGTGTATCATAATTCATTCAGTCTTATAGTGATAAGCTTTCAGGGCTCATCCATCCTTTTTGCATGACAAACAAGCTACAGCAGACTTTCTGTATCCACACATCTACAGCTTTGTTGGGACAAAAATTACACGCCATTTAAACGGCAATAGACGTCACCAACTTGTTTTCAGAAAATGTTGAGAAGATTTACATGTCCACCAAAAAGTGTCCGTGAGTGTCTACCAGCGTTCTTGCCACTGCTGGGTATTGTAACATTTCAACTTCGGGGGGCCATGCATAGTTTAAAACCATATCTCATCGTGGTCTTGATTTATAGTTCTTCAGTTATCAGTGACAATGAGTATCTTTTCAGAAGTTCACTGGCTCTTTGCTTTCTTCCCCTCACCCTTCTCCTCCAGAAACTTCTTGTTTGCCTGATTTCTGCTGGATTATCCCTCTACTTCTTACTGATTGGCGGGAGCTCACTTTCATTCGTGCTGTAATGTTTTCATCAGTCTTTAGCTTTAGAAATGAAGGTTTCTGAAATTCATATTTTTTATGTAGCTAGATGTATAAGTAATTTCCTATATGGCTTCTGAATTTTACCTCTTGCCTAGAAAGCCTTACTTTGCATCAAGATTTAAAAAGTATTCACTTTACAGAATTATCACAAGGTCTAGTAATTCTGCTCCTAGGTGTATATTCCAAAGAATCGACAACAAAAAGTCAGACACCTGTGCACCAACATTCACAGAAGCATTGGTCTCAATGGCCCAAAAGTTGAAACAAGTCAAGCATCCATCAACAGATGAGTAGATGAACAAAATGTGGTCTGTCCCTACAATGGAATAGTATTCAGCTGTAAAAAATGGATGACATTCTAATACGTGCTACAACATGGATGAACCCTGATAACATGCCAAGTGAAACAAGGCAGTTGCAAAAGGACAAATATTATATGATTCCACTCACGGGAGGCATCTAGAAGAGGCAAATTTGTAGAGACAGAAAGTAGCATCGTGGTTACCAGGGGCTGAGGAAAGAGGGGAATGGGAAATTATTATTGAATGTGTTCAGAGTTTGTTTGGGATGACGAGAAAGTTCTCGATTCATTTGCTCATCTTCTACTTTGAGTCATCATGGTTTAAATCCTAAAGAAGTTTTTTCTTTTAAAAAAAAAAAAGTTTTTTCTTTTTTAATTCAATCTGAGATATTTTAAAAAAATAAATAAAATTATGTTTATTTCATTCACTTCTACTGTTATACATTTGGGCTTAATTCCGTAATCTTATTTTAGCTTTCCTGATTTTTAAAATATATAAACACGTGAATTTTTCATCTGATAATTTAGAAGATTTATATTCATATTTTAGTACTTCGAGGGGTCTCCTCCCAAATTGAAATCCTAAGCATGTCAATGACTGTATGATAATCCATCCTATGATAAAATCCAAAGTTTTTTATCATTGTCTTTTGTTATATATTTAGATTGCTTCCACTGTTTTGCAAATGTGGGGTAACATTCTCAAAAACATCCTTGGGCTCACATGTTCTCTTCCTATATTTCAGATTCTCTCCAGAGAATAGATTCAAAGGATGGAATAATGATGTCAAAGAATTTTAATACTGCAAACTCCTCTTCTCTATTGTAAAATTACTTTTCATATGTCCTGTGACAATTTATACTCTAAACATTTACATAATTGGGAAGAAAAAAGTCTCAGTTAATAGATTTGCCTAAACATTAACCTTAAAGCCAAAAGAGCTTCGGGATGAAAGTGTCCCTTACGGTTGACATTCTGAAATAAGTTACCAGAGAGAGAGTTCCATAGCCAATTAGCTTCACTTCCATCGAATTTTGGACTCCTTTTCTTGATGAAGGATTTCAGAGATGGTATCTCTCCTATTTCTTTGGATTTCCTATACCACAAATAGTCCTAATAACAAGATACTTAAGTCTTTTTTTTAATTGCAGTGGAAAAAGAACAGTGTTCTGCAGATCTTTGAAACAAACACAAAGGGTTTAATTTCTGGAAACTTCTGTATATGCCCATGAAGTTATCACCAGGTTGTAATGATGTGCAAATCAAGAAATTAATTGAGGAAAAATCGCATCATGGTAGTTCTGGCTTCTATTTCACACCAACAGGTCTTAGAAGTTCTTGCAGGAAATGGCTTGGCACCTAGAGTGTCACTGAGTGACTTGGGGCTCAGTTCTTTAGGCATAGGACTTTCAGAGACCATGGAATAAAAAGTCTCCCTTAGATTCGTTCAAGTGACATGGCATCTTTAGAAGAAAAAGAATTCAAAATGTTTGTGTTATTCCTCACTTCTATAATCTTGCTTGTTTACATAAACTCTTTAGAGTCTCCGTGTGAACTTTCCAAAGCATTCCACAGCGATGTCGGGTGATAAGTTCTCTTTGCTGGATCTGATTTCCTAGTCCACATAAAAGGGGAATTTACCCCTGTCAAGGTCCAAAATCTGAAAGGGGAGTTAAATACTATATGTCCATGTTTCTCCACCCCTCATGTGCTCCAAATTTTGAGTAGGAAACACATTAGACTTCTGCCTAGAATTTCTCCCAGGCTGACCACGTTCCTTATAGGACAGGGTCCGCAAACTCCAGCCCACGGCCCCAGTTCAGCCCGCTGTCTGTGTTTCTATAGCCTGGGAGCTGAGAATGGTTTCACACTTACAAATGATTGGGAAAAAAAAACCAGAAGAAGATGAGTATCTCGTGACATAAAAATTATATGAAATTCAAAACTCATTGTCCACAAATAAAGTTAGTATAGTAATACAGCCGGGCACGATCATTTACATGTTATGCGTGGCTGCTTTCGAGCTACAATGGCAGAATTGAGTAGTTGTGACAAAACCAGAGATTCTGGGCCTGCAAAACCAAAAATATTTATTAATTAGCTCTTTCCAGAAAAGGTTTGCTGACCTCTGTTCTACAAGATTCACTTGATTCCGAAGGCTTGCTAAGACCCGCTAACATGGCCCATTTACTCAAAGTTGGAACAACTGATCCCCAATTACAGTGATCCACTACTGTGGTCCAGACTTCATAGACCCCTCCAAGGCGAGCATCTCCTTTTTGGTTCTTCTCTGCCCACTGAGGGATCAAGTCCTTTTCAACTGCTAAAAATTCTGTAGTAGTAGGGTGCACAGCGGGCTAAAGGTGTGACTGTAAATAAGGTTGTAGTGAGCTGATGGCCCCAGAAATACAGTCTAGACGGCCCATGTCAAACTTTCACATGCACTTCTATTACCCAGAGCTCTTACTAAAATGCAGGGTCTGATTCGGCAGCTCTGAGGTGGGCCTGGGGTTCTACCTTCCTGCCAGGCTCCCAGGTGATGCTGCTGCTGTTGTTCCACAGACCACACTTCCGGTGGCCATGGTCTACGCCGCCGATGTCTCTGTCTTCAGCTGACTTCGTTCATTGAGGTTTCATCTCTGAATGTCCGTAATATCAGTAAAAATAGCCCCAAATTGTGACGGATAGCTTACGTAATCTCTAATCAATCATCTCCTTACCTCATGACTTGTACTTCTTATTATAAATAGGCTTTTTTTCTAGAACTTGGATAGTAAGTCTCTCCTATTTGGACCAAATCATGCATTAGGCTCAGTTTGTCTTCAGACCCCTGATTCTTTTATCTTTTCTCGTTCCCCCTTTTCTTATGGGCCCCGGGCATAGGCCTCCTCAGCCTTTCTACTCTTGTCTTACTTCTGAGATCAGTCCCCATTCTGGTTTCCCCCTCACCCTTGGGCCTCTACACTCCAACCTGATGAACACAGGGGTCTTAAAGAACCTTAGGGAACATCCTCTCCAGCTCCCTCATTTTGTGGGTGAGCACACTGTGACCTAGAGAATAGAGGTCACACTCCCAAGGTAACCACCTTTCAGCCCTTGAACTAGGCTCTCTCAAGTCTGGACGGCCTAAAAAGTCATCAACAAGGAATTGTTTCATTGGGCTCAGGGCACATCTGTGTCACACTTCCCTGCCAACATATTGGCAGTGAAGCAGGATCTTTCTAGAGTGATTCTAATGGCCACGGCTCCAGACACCATGACAGGGAAGCTGTGGACAATAGCTTGGATTATCTGGGCCTTTTCCCCCCACCTCAAATCTACACTGGAAGGGATTGTTCCCTTGGCTTCTGGAATTAGAGAAATGGAGGTAAAGTTCACATAACTTAAAATTAAAAAGAGAACAACTCAGGGGCATTTGGTAGATTCACAATGTTGGGCAACCATCAGCTCTATCTTGTTCCAAAACATTTAACCAACCCAAAGGGAAGCGTGTTAACATTTACTTCTCATTCCCCCTCCCCCAGACCTTGGCAACTACCAATCTGCTTTCTGTCTCTAAGGATTGCCCTATTCTGGACATTTTATGTAGCTAGACTCATCCACTAGATGACCGTTTGTGGTTGGCTTCCTTCACTTGGCAGAGTGGATTTGAAGTTCGTCCGTGTCATCGTACGCACCAGTGCCTCATTCCTTGTTATGCCCGAATCGTCTTCCATTGGCTGCATCTACCATGATTTCTCCATTTGTCCATTGATGGCCATTTGAGTTATTTCAACCTTTTGGCTGTTAGAAACAGCGCTTCCGTAAACATTGCTAGACAGCTATCTGCTAGAACCCCTGTTTTCACCTCTTCTGGGTAGACACCTAGGTGTGGAATTGCTGGACCCTATGATGATTCTGTGTTCAGCTTTTTGAGGATCTGGATTTCATTTTAGTGGATTTACTCTTCTCCCATGCTATCACACTGTTTCACAATAAGGACAAATGCAAATAATCAGGCGCTGGAGAGGTAGCTCACTGTTTAGTATCTCCTCCACCAAATGCCTTTACCACATCAGTCAATTTCAATTTATATTGTTATCTTCCGAATCCACAACTTAACAGTTTCTGAAGGGCCAGAGACTCGTCTCACACCAGCGAGCAGGAAAGTGAATGAGAGAAAACACAGAGCCTGGATAACTTTCCAATTGCCTCTAAATAATCCACGATCGGGGCTGGCCTCTCGGGCTTGGTTCGGTGCTCTACTCTCTCTCTCTTAAAACTCTTTATCATTTTTGAACACCGGCCTCACATTTTCATTTTCCCCTGAGCCCCATAAATGACGTAGATGGCCCTACCGAGAATCGAGAGTTTCTATCTTCTAGCCATCCTGCACCCTGAACGACAAATTCAAAATTCTAAAATAAATTCTAAAATGGGAATAAAAAAAGCTACGTCTGCCACTCAAGCCGGAAGCGTTCCAAATGTGGGTGGCTACCAAACAGAATGGTGATAGAATAACTCAATTATATTTAAAAATACAGACCACAGACCAAAGCCAGACAGTTTCCACAAATGAATTTGCTGTGTCTACTATTGGTGGCCTGAGCAACGAACTCAAAAAAGCCATCATAGGAAGCTGAACCCACATGAGGATGAAGAGCAAACGCATTCCTTCTGCTCTCCAAGGAAAAGAGGAGGGGTTTCCGTTCTTATGCCTTCAGGTATAGCACAAGCTCGGAAGGGCCTGGTAAACTCTTCGGGAGCTGAAAGCAGTTTCAAGAGAGGAACTTCAGAGAAAACAGAATACTTTTGCAGTCGGCCGCTAAGCCTTTCCACCATCTTTGGGTTGCAGGATGAGTCAGGGTTTGTGGACTCGAGGAAAAATAAACGTGTTACTGATAAGCCCAAAGCCTGCCCAGCCCTTTCCAGTGTGAGCAAGGAGAGCAGGGCCTGGATTTTTCCTAAGATAAGAGTAAACAGGTTTTTAGTTCAGGAGAGGATCACAACTGGCCAAAAAGCCAATGGGGCCTTGTTATCTGCTCTATCTGTTGGCTGTCCTCCGACTTCAGTGATTGCTCAACTGTGACGTCTTGAAAGAAATCTGGCCAACCACACCCTTTTCCCAGACTTGCCGCAGTGGAAACAATCTACAGAAGACAGGGTGGAGGGGGACCCCCCCCTCCGTCTCTGCCTTTGTTACAAGGGGCTATGAGAAGTATCGTAGGAGACAGGTCCTGGAGGAGTGTGATTAGCCGATTAGCCTAACTATCCTGTCCAGAGGCTTTCCAATAAACCAGATGAGCAGTGACGTGGTGTTGTAATCGTCGAGCCCGTTTCAAGGGGGCATCGTAAATGGCAATTGACAATTTGGCATCAGGCAGGGGTTTGGGGAGGAACCCCCATCAGGAGGAGCCAGGTTGGATACCAAAAGCAGAAGGACTCACTTTTGTAGGGAGGGAAGAGAGCTGGCGACCCCTGAGTGGCTCAGTTGGTCAGGCACTCTGCTTTTGGATTTGGCTCAGGTCCTGATCTCATGGCTCATGGTATCGAGCCCCGCGCCGGGCTCCGAGCTCTGTGGGATGCTGCTTGGATATCCTCTCCCTCTGTCCCTTCCCCTGTGCTCGCTTATGCACTCTCTCTCTTTCTCAAATAAATAAATCTTAAAAAAAAAAAAAAAGGAAGAGAGAGGGGTGTTTGGCAGTGGTGAGAAATACATTTCTGTGGTTTCTTTTTTTTTTTTTTTTTAAAGATTTTATTTATTTATTTGACAGAGAGGGAGAGATCACAAGTAGGCAGAGAGGCGGGCAGAGAGGGGGAAGCAGGCTCCCTGCTGAGCAGAGAGCCCGATGCGGGGCTCGATCCCAGGACCTGAGATCATGACCTGAGCTGAAGGCAGAGGCTTTAACCCACTGAGCCACCCAGGCGCCCCTCTGTGGTTTCTTATAAGGAGTTTTTTATACGTTTCTAAGAACGTTCGTCCACACGTCTACACCCCTGATTGCCTTTAACCCTTCATAGTCAGAGTTGGAAACAAACAAACGAAAAGGCTTAAGATGCACCTGATGAGGACAGGCTCACCCATAGTCCCTGATTTTCTAGAGTTTTGTGGGAGGGAGCACCTGTAGCGGTTTGCCCGCCCCCGCTCTCACACAGTTCTCCCTGCAGTGGGACAGACCTCGCGAGCACTGACCTCCTTGCCTTCTGGGCACGTGAATTCCTTCTGGGCTGTGGTCAGGGGCATCCTACAGACCCCCGCCCACGTCTTTGCCTATGTAATCTCCTCCTCATGTTTTAACAATCCTCGCCATTCTGATCTGTCTGGAATTGCTCGAACTTGATTCTGTTGGAAGGTGAAATGAGATTATAGTTGCTTTTCTTACTGATCTGTCCCCCCCACCCCCAACCACTGAAATGGACTCCTTGAGGGCAGGAGTCTCATTATATTGACCACTGTGTTCCCGAGGCCCCGGACAAGCTTGGCGCACAGTAAGTGCAAATATTAGTAAACGTTTCCTGGGGTTTTGCCAGATGAATGAAGTGGAGACCCTTTCAAGACCTTTATCAGCCCAGCAAGTATAGTATAGCGTTGGGCTTCGGAACAGAGGTTATGGGACTGTG
>CM053612.1:95176099-95220542 GCA_028646535.1 Procyon lotor | reverse complement strand
TTGTGGAAAACGTGCAAAGTCATAAATACGCCAAGTGTGTCTTGCTATGTGATTCTGAACACGCCTCTTAAGGGGCTGGGAAGGTCTAACTCTGAATTGTTCTTGACGTTCAGGGGAGGAGGTCCCGGCAGGGAGCTGACTTCTACCACGAGAGCAACCCAGATCAGGAAGCCTGTGAGGAGAGCCTGGGGCCTAGACTGGTGAGTGTTTGTGCTGAAAGTGCTATGACACAAATGCGTTCATCTGTGTGCCCTGAGGTTGTGCTCTCTTGAGGGGCTCCGAGATGCCAGGCAATGGTCACCCCTGACCTCCATCAACCAGCACCAGCTTGGCTCCCTGGGTAAGCACCTACGTCACCAGACTTCTCGAACAGTCTGCAAACAGCGGTATAGCCTTACTGAACGAGGGAAGAAAAGGATGAGACAGGCAGGTACATACGAAATGGCCCGAGTGGTGAAAAAAACAAAAATCCCACTCGGGACTAAGGAGGGAAAGACCCTGCAGGGGCGCCTGGCTGGCTCAGTCAGTGGAGCGTGCGACTCTGGATCTTGGGATTGCGAGTTCGAGCCCCATATTGGGTGTGGAAATGAAAAAAAAAAAAGGACGGGGGAGGAGAACCGCAAGTTAGCAGAGGTTACACTGAGCTTTTATTTTGTAGCTGAGTTTTATTGTCTCCTTGATGTGTGTCTATATTTTCTTCAAATGTCTGTAAGAAACATAGGCTGCTATGATCATATACAAAGGGATTCAGTTCTGTTGAGAAGACTCTCCCTAGGATGTGGGGAGAACCAGTTTGCAGCCACATGTGCGGGGCCAATGTGATGGAGAAGAAACCCGACAGGCCTCCCGGCCCAGGGCCTCACCGGAAGTCCTGCCAGCGAACTCCACTCCGAAGGGCTCTGCCCCTTTGCCTGCTGGGAGCTCCCTTCAGAGGCATCCCCCGCCTCCCTAGGCCACACCGGAAGCCAGGGAAGGAAACCGGGTGTGCTTCAAAGCCCCCTGTTGGGTTAGTTACTCCCAGAGGCCCACAGGCCACAGAGAGGTCCCCTGACCCGTGGGGCCCAGCGGCAGCAGCACCCCCCTGTTGTGAAATCTTGCGTTTTGCTGGTTAACCTTAGCTCAGTCCCTCAGTAAGGGCCTGGGGCCTCAGCCATGGTTTCCTGGCTTCGTGAAGAGGGACAAGGTTATGATTTATAAAAGCTCCTGCTCTTCGGGTGGAAGTTTAGACTCGTTCTGGACGTTTTCGCTTTCCTACAAACTCGTCTGTTCGCCTTTGGCTTTGGGAAAGGGTATTTATTGGGTGGCCTCACATACAGCTTCTTTGTGAAGTTCTAAGGTGGAAAATAATGGTTGAAGTATCGATACCCATTGAATAGCCACTGAACCTATCGAAGGAGACGGCGCTTGTACTGAAGCTAGCGAGTTCAGAAAATAGGGCTTTAAAGGCATGAGGAGGAGGACGACGACGATGATGACGACGACAAGCTGAAGGAAATCCCCATCGAGTGAGGGAGTTTCTAGTGACTCCATAGATTTCTCATCTGACCCAAGGGCCTCCTTCCCCATCTGCTCCACTCTGACGTGCTATTATTTCTCGTCTGGCCTTCTGTCCTGCCACCTCCAAGGTCTCTCTTTGTGGAAATGTCTCATCTTCCCTGCTCACCTCAAGCTCCTCAGGGGCGCATGTTGGGCTGCCATCAGTTTTCATTCCAGCATGTTCCTCATGGTTTGTGTGTTTCCCTTCCCCCACAGATTTTATTTATTTATTTGATAGAGAAAGAGAGACAGAGAGAGAGAGAGAGAGAGAGAGCACAAGCAGGGGGAGGAGCAGAAGGAGAGGGAGAAGCGGGCTCCCCGCTGAGCGGGGATCCCGATGAAGGACTCGATCCCAGGCCACTGGGATCATGACCTGAGCCGAGGGCAGACGCTTAACTGAGTGAGCCACCCAGGCATCCTTCCTTGTGGTTTTGTAACTATTTCTCCACTCGTCTGTCACATCTAACATCCAGCACCCTCTCTCGTCTGTGATTGTGAATATTCTTAACTAGCACCCAATAAACTTTCTACACATAATTCCTGCAGAATGAGGTTTCTGAACTTAAGCTCTATTGACAGTTGGGATCAGATCCTTCTTTTTCGGGGGCTGTAGGATGTTTAACAGCAGCGCTGGCCTCTACCTACTAGATGCTGGTAGCAGTTCCTGGCTCTCACTCCCCCGCCCCCCCGTAGTGGCAGTCAAAAATGCCTCCAGAAATTTCATCTGCCAAACGTCTGCTTGGGGGCGGAGTGCAAAATCACTCCTCTGCTCTAGGCTAGACTGTCCCCCTCCTTATAACAGAAATCACCAATATTTGGCCAATGTAGCCTTCAGGTTCTACTTTAATAGCATATTTTCAAATCATAGTGAAACCCAGGTTAAAAACAAAGATTCCCTGGGGCGCCTGGGTGGCTCAGTCGTTAAGCGTCTGCCTTCGGCTCGGGTCATGATCCCAGGGTCCTGGGATCGAGCCCCACATCGGGCTCCTTGCTCGGCAGGAAGCCTGCTTCTCCCACTACCATTCCCTCTGCCTGTGTTCCCTTTCTCGCTGTGTTTCTCTCTGTCAAATAAATAAAATCTTTAAAAACAAACAAACAAACAAAACCCCACAAAGATTCCCTGAGAGGTAGGTTTACTTGCTGGTTGTCTAGAGTAGTGATTAAGAGCAGAGTGTTGAACCCACCCCCTTCAATCTGAAATTCAATCCTCCCAGATTCTTTCTGTGTGATTTTACGAGACTCACTTGTCTCACTGGGCTTATCTCAGCTGAATAATAATCCAGGCCATCTTAATCATGATTTAGAATAATGCCACCTGCCGGAAAAGGTTGTTGAGAGGGTTAATATTTGAGTTAAGATTCTAAAAGCTGTTAGAAGAGTATCCCCTACTTGGTGCACCTGGGTGGCTCAGTGGGTTAAAGCCTGTGCCTTCGGCTCAGGTCATGATCTCAGGGTCCTGGGATCGAGCCCCACATCGGGCTCTCTGCTCAGCGGGGAGCCTGCTTCCCCCTTTTTCTCTGCCTGCCTCTCTGCCTACTTGTGATTACAAGTACTTATTTTAGAAAGTAAGAGATACAGTGAGTCTCAGTAGATAAGAGCCTGGGAAGTCTCACGGCGTCTTGGGTGCCCTAGTCATCGGGTTCATACCTACTAGAAGCAAAATCCCAGAGGAAACCGGTTGGCCGCCATTTTTAATGAACACATTCAAGTTGCTTTGTTGCCCTCTGGGACATTGAGCCGTTAATCTCCAGGGAACTTCTCTTTTTAAAATTTTCTTCCCCTTTTAAAATATAAAGATTAAAAAAGTTTAGCACAGGTCATGCCTTTGTTCTCACTGTGCTGTGGTTTGAGGAGACTGAAATGAAAGTTCAGAACAAATGACCATGTTCAGAGGTCGGTTCAGAGCAGGACACGTGGGTAAGCTTCTGTAGATGTTAGCCCTTAGCGTTCCTAATATTTCATAACCATAGAGGAATTGATGCTCTCTCAAGCAGGTTCATGTTCCCAAGCTCACGTGAGACTAACAGCATTATTCAGAAACTGGGGGAAGGCGATTTTAGCCCCACTCTGGAGAGAAGATGACCAAGGCAAAAACACGGTGAGGAATTTGCCCAGGGTCACCAGTGAGTTAGCGCCAGCTGCACCTGGGACGGGATCTCGAAGACCCTGAGACCTGTGTGTCTTTTTATTTTTTTCGATTAGTGCTTCTTGGAAAATTAATGTGCATTCAGATGACGTGAAAATCCTGTTAAAATGCGGATTCTGATACAGGAGATGTGGCCGTGGGAAGGCTGAGATTTTGCCTTTCTGAGAAGCTCCCAGAAGATTCTGAGGCTGCTGGCCCACGGACTGCACCGTACTTGGAATAGCGAAGGTCTATAACTGATTGCCTCAACCTCTGGCATTTCTGAGGCCTTGATGCCAACTTTCACTAGAACTCAGAAAGAAAACACTCAAAAAGAGAGAAGCGTGCAAAAGTTTACCAAAGTATGCATCGCCCTTGACGGCATCAGTACAAACAGGAAACCCTAAATTTTGCCACGGCCCACGGTCAATCAAGGTTTCCATGCTGTTGGCTGAATGGAAGTCCAGGGGGACCCACAGAAGTCCCTCCAGTCCTTCTGCTTCTTCACTCCGAGCCAGCAAGCTCACTCACAAAAGGGGGGGTCCCCTCGAAAAGAACATTCCTTTTTGTTCTGAAGACTGGTTGCTCCCTCTCTGTATACATTTGTTTTTCATTTACACAGATATTTCAACTATTTTTGTTACCTAGGTAACCTAAATCAAATAACCTAAGAACTCAGTCCAAGTGTCACATTTCATCCCATACCTGAGCTTTCCACAGATCACGTGACAGAAAGGACAGTCAGGTGTTTGCAGGGAGGGCGGCCCTCTTTAATCAGAGAGGGCCAGACTGCCCTAAAAAGTGGGTACAGATACATAGGAGAGGTTCAAGTGCAGCTTCTGAAAATCAACTCATTTCTCTCTCTCTCTCTCTGTTTTTCTGTTTATGTGTGTGTACTTTTACTTTCAAATTAAACTATCTTTGCCTACTAAAGGGGAGATCAGCAAACTTTCTGGGGAAAGGTCCAGATAGTAAATATTTCTGGCTTTACAGGCCACAGGGTCTCTTCTGAAAAGACTCAACATTGCCCTTAAACGAGCGCAAAAGCTGCCACAGATGAGATGTAAACAACGGAGGGGGGCCATGTGTCCGATAGACTTTATTCATGAACACCAAAATTAGAATTTCCATTAATTTCCCCCTATGGCAAAATAATATTTTCCTTTTTCCCATTTAAAAATGTAAAGACCGGGGGCACCTGGGTGGCTCAGTGGGATGAAGCCTCTGCCTTCAGCTCAGGTCGTGATCCAGGGTCCTGGGATCGAGCCCCGCATCGGGCTCTCTGCTCAGTGGGGAGCCTGCTTCCCCCTCTCTCTCTGCCTGCCTCTCTGCCTACTTGTGATCTCTGTCTCTCTGTGTCAAATAAATAGATAAAAATCTTTAAAAAAACAAAACAAAACTGTAAAGACCATTCCCAGCTCTCAGGCTATACGAAAACCAGCGGGCAGGATTTGGCTCATGGGCTCTGGTTTGATGACCTCTACCTTAGAGTCTTTTGAACCCAGCCAAAGGCAACAGTCTCGTGTATTGTAATGTTAAAAATTAGATGTAGAATATTCTTCCAGATTTCCTGCGTTTATGATGGCAGCTTGAAAGGAAACCAAAGCTGTGTGCTGGGAACTCTTCTAAGTGTTCTGCAAATGTTTTTTTCATGTTAGCTTTTGGTATATAATACATTCTCATTTCCTAGGACTGTTTAGCTTGTGCACGTGAAACCTTCCACTTCCTGTGTCAACTTCAAGTAGCTAGGTTTTCCTATTTGTTTAAATTCCTTTCGTGGACCCTCAACTTGTATTTATTTATCCAAGTTCCAAAGGCTGACTGTATTCATAGCAAGAGTTTGGAAACGTAAGTAGTAATTTTCTGCAAAGGAATATATTCTGACTGATGAGTTTACTGAAACTTTCTAAACTATGTACTTTCAGTCAAGTAATAATGAGAGTAATATGGGCTTAGGGCCAGGTTCTTCAACCCTGTGGCTTGCATATGTTATAACTGCAACAGTGTGGTTGGATTTTTTTCAAGGAGGAATTCTATGCATAGCCCAGAAACTGATTCACTGTGAAACTGATCTTTGTAACCCCATCTTCAACACGGCTCGTGTGCTACTCGTGTATGCAAAAAGAAAAAAGAAATCTGCTTTTTTGTTAGATATTTTCTTTTGCATATTTTATATCCCACCCAATCGCCCATCAGACTCCTTTCCACTATCGCCATACACACGCCCATTAATCTCTACAGCCTCTGCCGTAAGAATTTCTCTAACGTCCTGAAATTACTTTTCTCCAAACACCTCATTTGTCTGTCCCTCCCCTTGGTAGCACTACCCTCACACAAGACACATGGGCTTTTTGGTTCGGGATTCTTCTTTAAGGCTTCCATAAACTATCACCCGATTGTTCAGCTGACAGATTGGAGATACGGAGCGAATTTACGAAACAGAATATCTCTTTGTGACCCCTAAAGTTAATTTATTTCCACCAAACGAGTTTATTTGGGGGAACGGGCCAGCAAGAAACATCTGAATCATAATCACTTTTGGAAAAGTCTTTGTAGTCCATAAAAACAACATGGACTTAGGACCACTCCCAAAGCTCTGGGCTCCTTCGGGCTCAGGCGAGCGGAATGGAGCGGCTCTGGCCATGGAACGCCAATGAAGAGAGTGCCCTTGAACCTGGAAGATGCTGGGTCGGCCAGGCTAGTGCACCTGCCAGCAGGAAGGAGCTCAGATCAAGGACATCCCTGGGCGGCCTCCTGATAGAAGCACAGTGTCCTGGAGGAAGGAAAGAGAACCACAGGCAGAACTCGACGTGAGCAAATCTGCAGTGTTCTCAGGACCCGGTTAGTCGTGTGTGTTAATTGCAGGTTCATACAACTGAAGGGAGAAGAAAGGAGGCACATGTAGTCGGCACATCTTTACTTGTTTTCAGTGACTTAAGGCTTGGAAGAAAATTGACTGAAAGGGTAGCAGAGTCGTATTCAGGCACAGACGAGCCGGCTTGGCTTCTAGACCACTGCCGTGCGCAATAGGATGCCCGACGGGTTTGCCCTTGGCGCTTTCGCCCTCGGGGGACACCGCAGGGAGGAGAACCCCGTTATTTCTCGCTTGGCTGCCCTGCTGCAGGGGAGGCAGGGACATACCCGATGCCAGCGCCGTCCCTGTTAACTCGGGAGGAGTTCTCTACGCCTGTTGCACCAGAATTACCCTCCTGATCCTCCGATGACATTTGGCAACGCACCGGTGTTCCCTGAGGACACCTTCTGATGAAATTTACCCCCAACACCAGGCTCCCAGGGCTGTTTCACAGCAGCTTGGGTAACTTTCCGCTGCCGCGACACGGAGGAGCAGGTGGAATCATGCATTTTCCCCTTTGCCTTTCTTGTGCCTAATAAATGTGTCAGGCAAAACAGGAAGCAGTGGGCCCATCTGACCCGCTGACGAAAGCCCCCCAAACCCAAACCCTTCGGTGTCCTCCTCTTCCTCCTCAGCACTGTTGGCATCTTGGCTGGGTCAGTCTCTGTCCTACCACTAGAGGCCAGAGCACCTCCCCCTTAGATACGCGGCCAAAATTATCTTCAGCTGTTACCCAGTGTCCCTGGGGATGGGGGGGCAGCCTTGCTCCCAAATGAGCACCATTGCTCTTGTATGGGGGAATTGTGGGGTTACACAAGACCCCTAAGAGGATTCCTTTTAGCTCGGCTGTGTTTGGAACACTCGTCATTCCCAGTTTTGAAGCAGAGGAGAGGCAGTTATGCGAGCTCTGTGAGCAAAGTGTGCCTGCTTTATTCCTAACTCCTAGCCCGGTCAAAGCCAAGCAGGTGCTCATTAAAAGTATGGGACGCCTGGGTGGCTCAGTCGGTAAAGTGTCTGCCTTCGGCTCAGATCATGATCTCAGGGTCCTGGGATCGAGCCCTGTGTCGGGCTCCCGGCTCAGTGGTGGGGAGTCTGCTTCTTCCTCTGCCTGCCGCTCCCCCTGCTTGTGCTCTCTTTCTCTCTGACAAATAAATAAATTCTTTAAGGAAAAAAAAAAAAGTATGACGAGTTAAACTACATTTTCTTATTTTCTGCTAATTCCCTGTCCTTTTCACTATGTACGAGTCTAGGACTGCCGACTCATTTTTCCTGGTACGTGAAAGAAAAGGACCCTTTGGCTTTGGCCATCCAGTCCTGGCTCAGTTTCAGATCTCAATTTCCTTTTCTTAACCACCAGATCTTAACTTGAGCCCCCCCTCCCCCAAGAACCTTGCTTTTGGGGTACGCTCGAAGGCTCCAGTGACTCTGGTGGGTTTTCCTCCGAGAGTCTGTCTCTTCACCTTTCTCTCTGACTCCAGCCCTGCACATCTGCCTGTGGCCCTCATTGGCCCTCAGTGACCTCTGAGCCTCTGTCTTAGGTTCCCACCACCCAGGAAGCCAGTGTCTTGGATCATTTTCGAAAGTGAAAAATAAAAATATGCTGTGTGAAAGGTTCACAAACAAAGAACCCTTCCATGGATCGGTATAGAGCCATAGAATTGCTAAGTAAAAGCAAATATCATAAGGATCATGGAGTGTAAGAGACCAAATGGACAGAAAGACACAGATGCCTTTTCTTTGGAAGGAAACTTACAAAGGACTTCGGCTCCGTATCTTTGAAAGAAGTGTTAAGCTCTGCGGCTTCTTTAGAAAATTTAAAGAAACCATGAAGAATTCCTTGAACTACGAATGCAATTAGAGTAGAGAAGCCTGCCATAATAACATGAAGAGTTTTGTTTTGACCCTTTCATCTTACTGTGCTGGAAAGGAAAAGAAAAGGAAAGGAAAAGGAAAAGAAAGCTGCTGGGAGATTTGGGGGAGTAAGGGGGCCTCCAAACAGCCCGGTTTCTGGGTCACGTTGGCCTAACAGCCCTTGGTGATTTTGTTCCGCGTGGGAGACGGCTGTGGAAAAAGGATGTAGACCATTATTTGTCTTGATTGAGTCACATAAAGAATGCTATTGCAAAAGTTTATTATATGATTGATTCTCCCATTTAAAAAGTATGGTCGCAAGCCATTTGCAAAACTGGATTTTTATTTTCCAGTTTACTGCGCCTTGGGCGATAGGTGACAAGGCACAATGCCATCTTATCCCACCCATTAATTGTTAATAAGCATATTGTCCAAAAAAAAAAAAAAAAGAAAGAAGGAAAAGAAAGTTGGGAGCACAATGATTATGTTTTAGCTCAGAAAGGCAAACAAAAGAACTAACAGGCTTATTTTAGTTCAAAAGCCTAAGAAACAAGGAAAGTCTCCTGTCTCCAGACAAGAGAAGAAAGTGTTTAATAGAGATATATGAGAATATTATCTTAAGATGAGAGACTAAGTTTTGGGGAGAATCATTTGATGTGCTTGAAAGTGGTTTGGTTTTTCCAGTATTTCCAAAATGAATGGATAATAATATTTGTCAAGATTTTTGAGTCTTCCTATTGGCATAAGAGACATCTTAAGGAACTCTAACCCGCCACTGAGGACTCAGAGAATGGAATGAGCACCAAAAGACTAAAGATCAGAATTTAGATTCTGAATGCTACTGACCAATGGATGAGAGTCTAACAAAACTATAAAAGGTTTGATTTCTGAGCTCCTGATAGAAAACCAGTCACTACCAGCATGGTGACGGTCCTCTGGATGGGGTAATGTCTGATCAATCTAATATCATTTTAAGACAAAATTACTGGGGTACCTAGGTGGCTCAGTCTAGTAAGAGCCTGCCTTTAGCCTGGGCCATGATCCCAGCATTCTGAGATCGAGCCCCACATGGGGCTAGGGAGCCTGCTTCTCCCTCTGTCTGAGGCTCCCCCTGCTTGTGCTCTCTCTGTCAACATAAACGAAGAAAAATCTTTAAAAGAAATAAAATAAAAAATAGAATTACTATATTGGCAGGAGAGCGATACGAGAACATCAGGGAAAAGACAACTAACGCATCACCTTACAACCAACACAATTCGAAGATTCTTTGACGCATATGTGGCTTCCTACCAGTCGGCATCTAGGAATATAATATTATTTTATAGTAAGCAGCACCAATGATAAAAATATGTCCTGTGGTTATATATATATGTTTCATAGTATTTTTTTATTGAGAGGCAGATTGAAGATCTACAATGTGACAGAGATAGTAAATGGATTGCAGATATAAATGACAATATTGTCGAGCGGACTTACTAATTATGGCATTTGTAAGTTGCATATAGGGGGCCTAACACACCTCAGACATGGATTATCCTAGAGCTCTTTTCTGTGATGATCCATTGGATGGAAATCATCCTGGAAATCCCAGTGGTTAGGAGTTTTTTTTTTGAGGGGGGGTAGGAATATCACTAGTGTAGTTAAACCAATTGTTCCGATGATCCCAACCTCCCCACACACGACTGCCTTAGCAGTGGAAACGTGGTCAGGGACTATAGGAACTCGTGATAATGCGGTCTCGGTGGTTACTCTATTTATAAAAATTTACTAACAAAGCACATGGGATCTTCAGTGATCTCTGCTTAAGTCTCAGGAGAAGTGCCGAAACTGAAAAATAGCCTCAAACAAGAGCCCTTTTACACACACACACACACACACACACACACACGCATGCATGCACACGCATGCACACACACACACGATACATAGATAAATAGCAGGACCTAAGTTGTTTATTTCTCAAATACTTTTCTCTTTCCCCTAGACTCTGCCGGCTCCCCCACCGAGATGGTTAAAATAAATAAACAGACACAACTGTAATCTTTATCACCTGATCCCAAGCAATGTGGCGATTAGGATAACATATAGCTCCATACAGCTTATTTTTCTTTGTCCAGGAAATTCTGCCCGATGCTCGTGGCCTTGAAAATAGGCTTGGGGTTGGAAAGGAAAGTGAGTACCTGTAGAGAGACAGAGTGTAGAAGCAAGAAGGAAGCTCTCTGGGTGGCCACTGCCAGCAGACTCCATTTCATTTCTAAAAGTGGAATTTCTATGTTCCTCCATTTGTTTGCATAGGGCTTTGTCATTTTGCATTATTTTCTCTTGTTTTCGTTCCGGAATCCAATGCCAGCCCACTGTGAGGGGGAGCTTCTAGACAGTGTTTATGAACAGCTGAAGGCGAGGATTAAGTTAAAGAGCACATGTACCTCCAGAGGGATTTGCCTCTTCCCGCTTTGTGATCTTCACATCGCCGAATGCCCTAAAGCCCACTCGATTGTCTCTGTAAGAAAGCATTTCTCAGCACTGAAAGTCTTCTGACCTTGGCCAGAGGTTCAATGGGCAGTGCTGACCAAGGCACTGCCAAAGCAAAGTTCAAAAAGCTGGAAATGCGATTTTTTATGCAAATATAGGGTGAGCATGTATCAAAGACATTATCTAATTGATTAATGAGCAGGGAGCCCGATGTGGGGCTCAATCCCAAGACCCCGGAATCGTGACCCGAGGTAAAGGCAGACACCCAACAGCTGAGCCACTCAGGCGCCCCAAAGATGCACTTCTGTAGAGAGCTGAATCCCCTTGGCTTCAGTGTGACTTGGAAGGGACGCGCGGTCATCCTTTTGTTGACTTCTGAGCATCGTACAACTTTTGTTCACAGGATCACACAGAAGGCATTCGGGCTGAAGTTTAAGGGCAAGGGGCTTTGATCGGTCTTGGTCTCTGAAATTCCCTCATAATTCCCCCAAAACTCTATGTCCCGAAAAGCTTTAGCCACCAAAGGAAAACCCCGATATTTCAAAAAAAGAGAACTCAAAAGGGTGGCTTGACCCTGTGCATTTCTCAGTATCGAAAAGTCCCCTGACCTCGGCCAGGCAGAAATGGAGTCACAGGTCTGGACACGGGCTTGGAGGCACAGGAGTCAGATTCCAATTCTGGGCCGACCACGTTCACATAGCCGCCCCTGCTGGAGGCTTGGTTTTCTCATCCTTCCAGTGGGGATGTAGCAAGCCACACAGCTCTTGGTTACGGGAGCGTGCGGGAGAAATACTGTCACTTGCACACCGGTGCCCAGCGACCCCTTCCTTGGTGCTAACACGGTCTCCGTTTTGTTTGCGGCCACAGTCCCCCTGTGTTCCACAGACCCTCTTGTACTGGGAGTTCCTATGGGACCTGATTCTGGGCAGGGAGCCTTGAGCAGGAGTCTTCTTGGGACAGGGGCAAATTCTGGATAGCTTTTGCTTCCATGACCCAAAGAGACTGGGCTGGCTGGTGGGACCTTTCCCTCTTCCCGTCCCATTTTCCCTCTGCCTTGGATGCAGAAGTGATGCTTAGAACCTGGAATATGAGAGAGAGGCTAAGAGAACAGCAGGCATATGGGTCCAGCTGTAATAGGGAGGAGCTGCTCGGTCTGAACACACAAGGGCCTGTCTCCGAACTTCCTGTTGCGTGAAGAAATTAATTCCTCTAGGTTGAAGTCACTCAAGTCTTGTTTTTGACTACTTGCAGCTGAACACAACACTGAGCAGTGTACAGGCAGCTTGGGAAGAGCTGTTTCCCGAGATACACTGTGGACTTTGGGCGATGAGCTCATGGCAGCGTAGGTTCGTGCCTGGTAACAAGTGTGCCACTCCGACACGTGTTGTTGATAACAGCGGACACTGTGCTTGTGAGGGGGAGGGGGCAGATGGGAAATCTCTGTACCTTCCACTCAACTTTGTTATGATATGAACCTAAAACTTTAAAAAGTTCAAGTCTTGGGGCGCCTGGGCAGCTCAGTCTGTTGAGCGTCCGACCCTTGGTTTTGGTCAGGTCATGATCTCAGGGTCGTGGGATCAAGCCCCGCACCGGGCTCCACTCTGGGCGTGGAACCTTGAGATTCTCTCTCCTTCTCCCTCTGCCTCTGCCCCTCCCCCATCTGGAGAGAGAGAGAGAGAGAGAGAGAGAGAGAGAGAGAGAGAAGAGAGAGAGAGATACACCAAACTTCTGATACGCAAACTTCCAATTCGCAAACTGCCTTTTCAGTGTTTGGTATGAGAAATTGCTCGAGACTTCAATACACATCTGTACTTCAGAGCTCAGCTAGTGGTGCTTTGCAGGAGGCAAGTGAGGCCTACCTGGTGGACCTTTTTGGAAAACACCAATCTGTGTGCTGTCCAAAACATCTAACGGTGGTGCCAAAAGATGTCCAGATAGCGCACTGCACGGGTGAAGAACGTGCTTAAGGATCCACTATGATAGGGGCGCCCAGCTGGCTCAGTCGGTAAGAGTGTGCGACTCTTGGTATCAGGATTGTAGGTTCGAGCCCCACGTTGGGTGTAGAGATGACTTAAAAATAAAATCTTGAAAAGAATCCAATGTGATGGAAAACATTTCATTCTTTAAAAAATCAGGTACTGGCAGTTTTTCCATTTTAATTTGTGTGTGAATTTTTATTTCTATTTATTTAAAAAAATTTTGTCTTAATTTTTATTTTGTGTGTGCGTATGAATTTTTAATATAAATGCAGGGACATAAAGCATTAGTGCAAGTCAAAATGCTTCAGTGAACCCGTTTCTGCAGCTCAGATTTATAACAATTACAAATAAGCCTGTTGAATTGTTCTGGACCATGCCAGCTTTTGGATTTTTTACCAAGTGCATTTCTTATTGGCGGCAACTAAATGGTGTTTGTGGCATTTTGATTGTACGGTGGATTCCATCCGTGCACTATACTTTTCTAACTGGGTTGTCCTACAAGCAAGCACATGTTTTTAATGTCTGTCTTCTGGGCTGTTCCTGTAAGTTTGCTGCTAAAATACATTAAACCTTAAAAAAAAAAAAAAGTTAAAGTCTAAAAAAGAGCTGTGTCTGCAGGAGTTTCAAGTTTGATTATTCAACTAATGCCACAGTCTTTATGAAAGCCCAGACCCTCTGATTTCTGGGGCCTGGCTTTTCCTATGGAAATGCAATGGCTTTCATGACTCTCTCGGCCCTCCCTCCCAAAAACTCCCTAAAGATGATCTTCAAAGGTCAGCTCTTCAAAACTGAGTATGTGATTATTACTCCAAACTAAGGTTGCTTCTTGACATGGGGCTACTGTTTTTAATCACTTTACCCTGTTCGTCCTATAAATTATAGAAATACCTTGGAACTGAAAATATTTTGCCATGCAGACTTAATTCATTCATTAAATAAAAAAATAATAATACTGGCTAAGTTCTAGGTGTTGGGAAGATGAAGTCTTGGGAAGAAGATAGACTTGGAAACAATTAATTTCAAAAAGACTGGAAGGAAAGCCACCAAAATATCTTTGTTGTTATCCTGAATGAGAAGAATCCGTGAGCGATTTCACTTTTTTTGGGGGGGGGGGTGTGCTAAAAGGTGGTTTTATTGAAGCATGAGGACAAGACCCATGGGCAGAAAGAGCTGCCCCGATTTTACTTTTCTATGTATTTTTAAACATTTCAGTCTTTCTTTTTAAGATTGATTGATTGATTGATTGATTTGACACAGAGAGAGAGAGAATTTAAGCGGAGGGAGAGGGAGAAGCAGGCTCCCCGCTGAGCAGGGAGCCTGACACGGGGCTCGATCCCAGGACCCTGGGATCTTGACCTGAGCTGAAGGCAGACTCTTAACTGACTGAGCCTCTGAGGCATCCCCATTTTGGTCTTTCTATATGGACCATACCTAATGGTAGGGAACCCAGGCAGCTCCTCAAACATAAATAATGTGTGTGTATATAACCCCTGCATTTTGGTTTGAAAAATATGGCTACTAGGTCTGACATAACCCCTGGCACGGAGACAGATAGAATGGGTCACATAGACTTTTGTTAGGAACCCCCTAACCCCCACCTCACCACAGCTCCCAGACTGGCAAAGTGAAAGGGGCCTTGGAAATGACCTAGGCTAATTCCTGGACTCTCAGATGAAGAAAGCAAGTCCCAGACAGATGAGCGGCAGACAAGATCTTGACCCCAGTGCCCTGGGCTAAAACTGGTGGTCCTGAGACTCTCGAGTAGATCCCTCACACATGGACACAGCATCTCAGGATTAAGAGTCCTGCTGGGAGGAGACCAGCCGGGGCCGGGCAGCATTTTACAAGCGCCTTCTGAGTGCCAAGGACTCTACTACAATATGTTTTAAAATCAACTGTCCTTTTTTTTTTTTTTTTAAAAAGATTTTATATATTTCTTTGACAGAGAGAGAGATCACAAGTAGGCAGAGAGGCAGGCAGAGAGAGAGGGGGAAGCAGGCTCCCCGCTGAGCAGAGAGCCTGATGTGGGGCTCGATCCCAGGACCCTGAGATCATGACCTGAGTGAAGGCAGAGGCTTTAACCCACTAAGCCACCCAGGCGCCCCTCAACTGTCCTTTTTGAGCAGTTTTAGGTTCACAGCAAAATTGAGGGGAAGGTACAGAGATTTGCTATGCCTTCCCTTCCCCCTACCACATACCCAGCCTCCCCCAGTAGCAACGTCCCCACCAGAGGGGACAATTGTTACAATTGATGCACTTACACCGACACGTCATTGTCACCCAGAGTCCACAGTTTACATCACATTTCAGTCAGTGTGGAACATTCTATGGGTTCGAACAAATGTATAATGATGTGTATCCACCATCACAGTATCGTACAGAGTATTTTCACTGCCCTAAAAGTCGTCTGTGCTCAACCTATTCATCCTTTCCTCCTCCCAACCGCTGGCAACCACAGATCTTTCTACTGTCTGTATATCTTTGCCTTTCCAGAATGTCATCCGGTTAGGAACCTCAAAGTCTGTAGCCTTTTCAGACTGGTTTCTTTCACCGAGTAATAGGCATTTAAGTTCCCTCTATGGCTTTTCATGGCTTGAAAAGTGCTGAATAGTATTCCATTGTCTAGATGTATCACAATGTATCCATTCACCCACTAAGGGACATCTAGAGGTTTCCAAGTTTTGGTCGTTGGAAATGAAGCTGCTACCAATATCCATGTGCAGGTTTTTTGTGGGGATAGAAGTTTTTCATTATTTTGGGGAAATACCAAGGAGCACAGTTCTTGGAATAGGGCAAGAGTGTTTGGTTCTGTGAGAAACTGCTAGACTGTCTTCCCAAGTAGCTGCCCGCAGACAGCCCAAGAAGGAAGAACAGTGCCCCACGCCCCACCCTAAGAACCCGGAAGTAAATAGTTCTCGTTCCATCAGTGAAGGCAAAGAAGGCCAACTTCCTGATCCAGTGCACATGGGTGTTTGAGGTCCTGGAGACAAGTTACCTAAAACCCACACAACACAGGGGAGCACAGAGCTCCGGTTTCAGCTTTCACCGCAGAGCTACTCTGCTCCTGGAGAAAGAATCCCCGGAGCCGGGGTTGTGTGCACTGGGGGAGGCCCCCAGGATATGGTTTATCTGGGCAGAGCCTGGCTTTACTGGGCACCATCTGCCCGGGCTCCCTCTTGGCCAAACTTCTGGCTTTATCTCTTGATAATACAGTGTGTTTACTCAACCTGCCCTTGTACGTGGGAGTTGCTGTAGGCATTGGCTGTGTTTTACTGCCTTATTCCAATCTCCAGCCTTCTATAAAAAGAAAGAAAGCGGGAGGAAGGGGAGGAAGCTGGATCCAACCTTTCAAAAAACAAAACTCCTAAAAATCCAAGAGAAAAGAAAAAAAAGAGGTAATTCTTATATTTTAGAAGGAGATCATCTTTTACTAGGTAGTAAAGCTTTACGTTTCCTGGCATTTCTTGAACTTGCGGAAGAAAGTTGTAAAAACACCCACCAAATGTCACTGTGAAAGGAAAGAAGCCCAACTCATGAGACAGGGGTCAATAAAGACCGACGTATATATAAATTCTATGTCTCCACAGAAGGGACTGCTCCTATCAAAGTGAACATTATGGTGGAAAGGGAGCCGACATCTTGAAATCTGATGAAAGATAGAGTCAACCCTGCAGGTCCTCTAGCAAGTCATAAAAAAGATAGTTAACTTCAGATTAAGATGCCATTTACAGACCACAGAAGTCACTTTTTTTTCTTCAAAATTTTCTTCAAATTCTAGTTAGTTAACATATAGGGTAATACCGGTTCCAGTAGAATGGGACAACTCATCCCTTACACAAAAGTTACTCTTTTATTAAAGTGTACAATTCAGTGGCTCTAGAATGATCAGCAAGTAGTGCAATCATCACTGCATTCTAATTCCAGAGCATTTTCATCACCCCAAAAGGAAACCCCATACTCATTAGCAGTCCCTCCCCATTCACCCCCCACCTCCCAGGGCCTGACAAGGATGGCTCTGTTTCGGTCTCCATGGACTTGCCTGTGCTGGATATTTCTTGGAAGGGGAGTCATTATCATATAGTATAGTATAGTATAGTATAGATTCTTTTGTGTCTTTATGTATATTTATATATTTACGTGTATTCTTCATATATTCTTTTCACGTAGCATAACACTTTCAAAGTTCACCTGCATTGTATACTTGTTTCTTTTTTATGGCTAATAATTCTCTGCTGTAAGGACACACCACAGCTTGTTTATCCAGGATGAGATAAGCCACAGGTGGTCAGTGACTCATTCGCCTGGATGGTCAGCAGTGTTTACGATGTAGTGTAAAAAAAAAGAAAACCTCCAGTTGAAGGAATTTCCCTGATGGGAGAGTGCACGATGCACAATCTCTTTAAAACTCCTTTCTCAAACTCAGCCAATCGCTCAGCTGTGAGGTAAACCCAGGCAGTTTTTCAGGTGCAAAATGTCACTCAAAGCATCTAGAGATGTTTAGATATTCAGGGACTGGAATGTTAAAAGTTCTGGCAAGACCAAGGAAGACATACAGATGGCTAACGAGCATATGAAAAGATGTTCCCCACCGCTTAACACAAAGGAAATGCAAATTAAAACAGCAAAGAAACACCACTGCACACCCATTAGAATGGCCAAAACCTCAAACGCCAAATAAATGCTGGCGGAGACTGTTGAGTGATGAGACCTCTCATTTTTTGATCCCCTCTGGGGGATTCTGATCGACTTTCAAGCTTAAGATGCAAATTCTTTTTTTCTTAAGATTTAAAAAAAAAAAAAAGAAACTAATCTCTACATCCAATGTGGGGCGTGACTTTACAACCCTGAGATCAAGAGTCGCACACTCTTCCGACTGAGCCAGACAGGTGCCCCGAGATGCGTCTTATTTTATTATATGGATATAGTATATTTTATATTACCATTTCTAAGAAGTCTCTGAACAGTTGTTGTTGTTGTCATTATAAAAGTTGCAGTGGTAAACATCCCACCATCAAGTCTTTGGGAATATCTACAAGTATTTCTCTAGAATAGATGTACAAAGGGCGCCTGGGTGGCTCAGTGGGTTAAAGCCTCTGCCTTCAGCTCAGGTTATGATTTCAGGATCCTGGGATCAAGCCCCGCATCGGGCTCTCTGCTCAGCAGGAAGCCTGCTTTCCTCTCTCCCTCTGCCTGCTTGTGATCTCTCTCTCTCTGTCAGATAAATAAATAAAATATTTTTTAAAAAAAGAAAAAAATAGAATAGATGTACGAAGGTCAATTGCTAGGTCCAAGGACATGCCCAACTCTAGGTGCCCATGCTCTTTTTTGCTACAAGATCACAGGCTCAGCACCAAGTCCGAGTGCGTTCTGGGGCCAATGTCTTCTGTCTGCCCAACTCCACGATGCCCTTGTGCCTGTGACCTCATCAAAGATGTGAACATTCAAATGGGAGAATTTGGAGCAGGCTCTGGATGTCGAGATGCCAGTGCACGAAGCCAGCAGATTCTGAGAAAGGTTCTGAGGCTTCAGAAAGTGTCGAGGAAGGTTAAGATGAAAAGCCAAGAGCGCTGCCCATACACAAGCAAACAGTGGAGGAAGGTATCACAAATTGAGCTCATGAGAGTATCAACTGTGATTAAATGCAAGGGAAGTATAAAGCCCAATTTAAACTTCACGATGATGAAGAATTTCATATTAGCTATTACACGAAATGCCTCACTGCATACAGATCAGGAAATTATTAAAACAAAACATTCCGAACACTGTAAATGTTTCCAGAGACGTCTGAGTCATTTTTATAAAAATAGGTTATTTTTCTCTTATGACTAAGACTTGGTATGAAATGTTAGAAATAGCAACCAGAAACCCCTCACCGGGGCCGGTGATACGTGACAAGGAACTTCAGGTTTCCTTGAGCAAGTCCCCGATCAAATGGGGGTTCTTGTTTGAGGCTTACAACTGCCAAGCAGAAAAGGGACAAAGGACAAAACCCAGTCTGTGACCAAGAGCTGTGCTCAATAGTCATCAAGCATAAAGGGCCCAGTGGTGGTTTGCAATTCTTAGATGCATCTTCTGACCTGTAGAAATGGTGCCCCACGGAACAAGGCTCTATTATACTCAGCTCTGTTATCTCCAGATGTGTGACCTCAGCCCGATCTTTCTCTTAGCTTCCATATCAAGGCCATGCCGATCTCTGCCCTTGTCTATCTCCCAGGATTATAGTGGCCATGAAATGAGGGAACGGCTCTGAGAATGTTTTCTCAACGCTGCCATATTGGTCGCTGTTGCCGTTATAAAAAGTGGCCATAGCGAGCCAGTGGCAAGGCTGAGAGATGGGTGGCGTTTGCCTTGACTGTGCACCAACTACTGTGCTAGCACGTGGCCTTGGGTAGCAGCTGGAGTAGATACTGGTGGTACCCCACTCGGATCCCCTTCATCGGGCTGAGGCATCGTCCCCTGGCGGCAGGATGTTCACAGCCGTCCCAGTCTTCAGGGACCTGCCATTGGCCAAGGGGAGTCGCCTTGTCTGGGAGGTCCCTCCCCCACCACAGCTCCCAGTGAGACTCTCTTGCTTCAGGGGGTGCTCTTCATGCCCTGGAGCTCCCTACGGGGTCGGGCTGGAGCTAAGCTGAGATGGAATCCTTTCCCTTCTCTACGGTGTCTCCCATGCTCCTTTTCTCCTAAGAGCGCTCCTTTGATAATTGCCATGCACCTAAATCCAAGTCGCAAGTTCTGCTTCTAGAAAATTCACTAAAGACATTATACTTTTTTTTTTAAGATTTATTTATTTACTTATTCATTTGACAGAGAGAGAGACACAGAGAGAAAGAGATATCACAAGTAGGCAGAGAGGCAGGCAGAGAGAGGGAGGAAGCAGGCTCCCCACTGAGCAGAGAGCCCGATGTGGGGCTTTATCCCAGGACCCTGAGATCACGACCTGAGCCGAAGGCAGAGGCTTTAACCCACTGAGCCACCCAGGTGCCCCAAGACATTATACTTTCTTATCTTCCTTCCACCTTTTGCTCTACAAATCTTCAACTTTCAATGGGGTTCCATCCTGATAAACCCATGGTAAGCTGAAAATAGCAGAAGTCAAACACGCGTTCACTACAGGGAACCTACTGAACATCACAGCTTAGCCTAGCCCACCTTAAACGCGCTCAGAACACTTGCAGCAGCTTACAGTTGGACAAAATCATCTCACACAAAGCCCATTTGCTCATCAAGGGTTGACGGTCTCATGTAATTCATTAAATACCGTACTGAAGGTCAAAACCAGCCTAGTTCTCTGGGGACACAATGGTTGTCAGCATTATCATTTGTTCCCTCTCGTGATCGTGAGGCTGACTAGGAGCCAAGGCTCACTGCCCTGCCCAGTGTCACGAGAGAGAATCGGACCACGTATTGCCAGCCTGGGAAAAGATCCAGCCTCAAAATCCCAAGTTCAAGGGCTTTAGGTGGCTCAGTCGGTTTAAGCGTCTGCCTTCAGGTCAAGTCGTGATCCTGGGGTCCTGGGATCGAGCCCCGTGTTGGGCTCCCAGCTCAGCGGTGAGCCTGCTTCTCCCTCTCCCTCTGTGATCTCTCTGGCTTTCGCTCTCTCTCAAAGAAACAAAATCTTTTTAAAAAAATTCCAAGTACCATGTCTACTGAATGCATATCACTTTTGTGCTATTGTAAAGTTGAAAATCTTATGTCGAATCCTAAGTCCGGGACCCTCTCTAGTCTTGTTCCCGAGCGATTTCTCAACAAAGAGTTGAAATTTTGGTCACCAGGCTGCTCTGTGGTTCCTGTGCCAAGACTAGTTAAATATTCATTTTTACACAAAATGTTGCTCTTTATGATGACCTTGGTGCTTCTGATGTTACCCGCGTTCTGTTACATTGTACTTCTCATGCAGTGTCCCCAAAAAATGACTTGAAAATGAACTCTCTTTCTTTCTCTGGATGAAACACAATTCTTCCTGAGCAGCTCAGAGCTTAACAGTGAGTTTTGCTGATCCAACTAAGTCAGAGCTTTGTTGATTCTTTTTTCAACAGTGTAAATGGACAAACGTCCTGCTGGTTTTTTTGTTTTGTTTATAAAGTGGTTTTTTCCCCCTTGCTACCAGGCTTAATTTCTGCAGGTTGGATGAAACCCCCGAGGGCCAGGTCCCTGATCATAATCGCGTTGCTCCTGGGACCTGCTGGGCTGCAGACATGACTATTATTTCAGTCGGGAGTGCTTCCCTTAGTAACCTTCACATGGGACCTGGTGAAGGGGAAGGCAGGAAAATGGTCTAGGCTGTGGCATCTCGTCGATTTCCCACAATTACCTTGCCGAGGCCTATGATAAACACAACAGTCCCATGGACATGTTAGCACATTGCAGCACTTTTCTGAGGACTTGTGAATGTTCTTTGTGCAGTCCAAAGATGGGCAACACAGGGCTGTGGGGCTAGAAGCCCTTCCCTTTCTGGCTGCCAGGCAAATGGATTCCCCAAACCTCTGAGCTTCTTGTGAATTTCACTCGCTTGCATAAACATCACTCCCTCTGCTGACATTCACAAACATTGCTGCAATCCTCTGTCCTTCGGCCAAGAAAGCGCAGAATGGGGGGGGGGGGGAATGGGAGAAAAGTAATTCAGAGTTTTATACTTCTCCTGAACCCTAGAGTCATTTCTTCCTTTGTCTCTTTCTTCCTCCAAGCGCCAGTTCTGCAAGTAGTTACTTAGTTTATTGCGGTGCTCAACAGGTTAACTCGGAGGAGACCAAAGGGAAAGCTTTGCCTCTGCTTTTATGTTTCAGTGAGGTTGGAGAGATAAGAAACGGCTAAATTGGATATTGTTATGCACAATTCTCAGATAAAGAAACCGAGGCTGGTAGAGCTTAACTGATATGTCTAGGGTCACCCTGTGGCTACTGGAGGTCATGCTGAGCTCAAACTCAAATCTGATTCTTGGTCAGCCCTCCTTCCGCTGCCCCCATCGCCTCCAATAATGAGTAAGTCCTAGGATTGAGGACAGAGAGAATCAGAGTCCCAAGAAAAGTCCAGCAAGTGACGGGGGATCTAGAATATGATTGCCTCAGAACTATCAAAGATGTGTATTCAAGGCAGCTTTTTCTGATCAGTGAATAAACCAATCCTACTGTCCAGGGATTCTGTCGTGTCCTTTGAGTCGGAAAGAAAGTATACAACAGCGTGACCGCAAGGAATTTGTGCTCTTCTGGAAAAGAAGTTTTCTAAAACAATGGTAGTTACCAGGGAGAATTCCCCAAATGCCCAGAGCACTTGAAGCATGATCACACCACTCATATCTGTACAGAAGAGAATTAGAGAGCTTTAGTCCTATTGCAAGATCGGGGTGGGGGGCGGGGGAGGCAAGTAGGGGGGTTGTGGGTTGGCCCAAGTAAACTCTTGGGAGGATTGGTAATTGCCCTTCGTAGAAGCTCATTATATGTGTCTGCCAGTGAATCCATCCTGGTTTTTTTTTCTGAAGCAGGAGGACCTTCTTGCCTGGTGTTTTTATTCTAGCAGATGATTTAAGGTCAAACAAGTAACTCAAGGTCAAGTATCTGGATAACTAGCAGGAGTTGCTCTCTCTGAGTAAGATCAGCTAGGGAGGCATTTGTGCTGTAAGACGTCTGGGCTGGAAAGTACTAATAGGAGGGAACAGAACGGCCCCTTCTCTCCATTCCACCAACTAAATATTCAGTGAGCAATCATTCTATCCGGTACTCCATGAAATGGCATCTCAGAACATTTTATGCTGCAAAGCCGGTACATTGGATTTGATTCCTCCAGGATTTGTGCTACAGCATTTTTTATTTGAAAAGCTCTTTATTATTTAGACTTAATTCTGGGAAGAATAAAAAGTATGCAGGACTAAATATTGGCAGAGCAGGACTGACACTGTCTGTGATTCTCTGTGAAATTTCCTCCAGTCCTTCCCAAGCACGTCTGTGTAAAAGCCACTCTTCTTCTCCTATGGTATCTTTCCCCCTCACTTCCTCAGGTCCTACATAAAATGCAGTGAGTGGGTAATACATTTTATCAAAGATGAGCTTTGGTTCATCGGAGCTTTGGCTCCCATCGGAGGCTGCTGATGCCTGCTTATTCTGGTTCAAGTGAATCCCAATGTTCTTCTCCCCCTTGTTCCAAATCCCACTCACTGTAGGAGCCCAGGCCCACTGTTCAGAAGCATCACGGGACTGGAGCTCGACAGAGGGTCTGGAGTCCAGAGGACCCCTGGTTCACTACATAAGAGTGTGAGGCCCTGGTATTTTTTTAATTAAAATATTTCCCAGGCAATTTGATGACCAACCAGGGTTGGTAGCAACTGTGGCTTATCGCAGTGGACTGAGGCTTCGGCCTCCCCAGGAACTTGTGGGAGATGCAAATTTTCAGGTGTCCACGCCAACCCCTCTGGATCAGAAACTCTGGGAGTGGGGACCAGCATTCTGACTATTAATGAGCCCCAGAAGATTCCAGTCTGAGAACCACTGGTTGATCGCTAAAGGGGCCTTTTCTCTAGCCCTAAGGGAGTCTTTAGGTTTTAAATATTCCATAGACATCTGTGATGTCTGTGTAGTCTGGGAGGCACTTAGCAAAGAAAACCAAGACCCAGAAAGTTGCATGGCATGGCCAAGTTCATAGTCATGAGGTCACCCAAGCATGGACTAGAAGCCCTGACTCCTGATCTTCAGAACTCAGGCTTACTCTGCACCCTCCCTTCAGCCTCTGGGGGCTCCAGGCCAGGAGAGCTTTTCCATCTCTGAACTCTGTAAACATTTACCAGATTCTTAATTGCGGCTTTGAGTCCCAACCAAATTCTGCCTTGTTCTAGTGAGTAACTTCTCATTGAGGCGGGGTGTGGCTTCCGGGGGCCAGGCATGCTGTCATTGTTCGTCCCCTACCACGCTGGCGGCCTTCTGGGCAAAGCACTTGCCCCTGTAACACGCCGCCCCTGTTCTGTCCTCACCACAGCACGGCGGGTTTATCACGTGGCTTTCTCTTCACAGTGTGACACGGAAAACCCACTTCATGTTAATAGAATGAATTGAGTACACTTGCCTGCCAGTCTGCTTTTTTAAAATAACTTTCTCTTTAATATTTTATTGTTGATTGTGCTATTTGTATTTAAAAGCTTTTTAAGGTGACATGGTACCATCCATTTGACTTGGAAGTTTTTTGACGTAAAATTCCCCTAGAATAATCATGACATGGCCAGGTGGGTAGTGTATTCTGATTGGCTACCCGGGGTCATGTGCCCATCCCTGAACCAATCTCCATGGCCAGGTAGATTCTGTTTTCTGATTGGCTGCCCTGGGTACCAATCACCATGGCCAGGTAGGTACTATATTCTGATTGGCTATCCTGGGTCATGTGCCTATCCTTGAGTCAATCACCATGGCCAAGTAGATAGTGTATTCTGATTGGCTGTACTGGGTATCAATCAACATAGCCAGGTAGGTAGTATATTCTGATTGGCTGTCCTGGGTCATGTGCCCATCCCAGTTTGTTTGTTTGGGGGTGGAGGGGATATGATTAATAGAATGACAGCCTTACCTGAGAAGGAAGGTATAATTCCTAAAGGAAAAGATGCTAGGAAAAGTAACATGTCAACTACATGTGTACAAGCATTTCCCTGAAAAAAGAAACCTCGTTTTGCCAAATAACACACTAAAATTTACACGGCTTATAAAAAAAAAATAAGAGTTGGGGTGGATCACTCAAAAGTTTTACAACTTTATTAGCAGAGCATTGATAAAAAAAAAAAAAAGAGCATCTGAGGCAATTACTTAAGCAGCTCCGACACACATCTTGGTATGGTTAGTTAGAGGTTGCCTCTGGGGATATTAAAAATGCAAGGAGCCAAAAAAAAAAAAAAAAAAAAAAATGCAAGGAGCCAGTAGAGAGAAAAGTCTGGCTTGGTAGAGCCGAGGTCTTGTAGATGGAAGGAGCATTCTAAGACAGTAGGCTACTATTAAGCGGGTCACAGGAGGAAGTGCCATCTATCTGAAGCAAGAAACATGCAAGACTGGGGTGTACCTTCTTGGGAAGGAAGTCCTAGGTGCAGACCCTCACCTTCAATTTTTTAAAAAATAAAGCTTGAGAGGCTCCTGACTGGGGCGCCTGGGTGGCTCAGTGGGCTAAGCATCTGTCTTCGGCTGAGGTCATGATCTCAGGGTCCTAGGATGGAGCCCCGCATTGGGCTCTATGCTCAGCAGGGAGTCTGCGTCTCCCTCTCCCTCTGTGCGTGCCCATGCTCAGTAAAACTAACCATTATAAAACATATAGTTTAGTGGCACTCCCTGACTCTTAGGGGCTCTGTCTCAGGACTATCAGGCTCAAGGTGGGCTGAATTTGGAGGAATAAGGAGAAAGTTAGACCTTGTGATATCCCTCTCCCCCAGTCCCCAGAGCACAAGTTGTGGGTTAAGATGCAACAGCGGGAGTCTCCAGACCCAGATATGAATTGACCTCGTGGTGGTTAACCTGAATGTGCATTTCAAAGGAGACTCTTTGCTGGGGATGCAGGGAGATTTGAGAAGCTATTCAGACTCTCTGATCTTCCCTCCTCCCCTTTGAATGGACCTATAAGAGGATGTTGTGCAATGTCGGGCCACTGTCACCACTATCTAGATCCAGAAATTTTCATCACCCCAAAAGAAAATCCCATGCCTATTCAGTAGGTACCCCCAATTTCCCTTTCCTTCCAGCCTCTGGCAACCAGTGGTCTACTTTCTGTCTCTATGAATTTGTCTACATTTCATATAAATGGAATCATCCAGTATGCAACCTGTTGTGACTGGCTTCTTCCATTTAGCTACCTTCACATTTTGGGGTCCATCCCTGTTGTAGCATGCGTCAGGACTTCATTCCCTCTTATGGCCGAATCACATTCCATTGTGTGGCTAGATCCCGTTTTGTTTTTCATTTATCCATTGACGGACATTTGGGGGGCTTTCCCTTTTTGGCGATCGTGGACAGTGCCGTGTGCACATCTGTGTACAAGTATTTGTTAATCTGTTTTCAATTCTTCAGAGAGTCTGTCCACTTCTCAACGTAGAGCAGCTCTGTGTTATAGTGGGTGATAGAGGACAGTAGGCTCCCATTCCACGAGAGAGGCGAGCCCCAAATGGGCGCCTTAGTACCATGCTTGCCTTCACAGGTATGGTCCCATTTTTTGATCCTCTTTTGGGTGTCTCGTGTCACTATTCTTCTGCAAAGGTCCAAATGGCTACCATGGGGACGTTTTATGGCCCAGCTCATCTTATGTAACTGAAGACTGGGGATCCTGCCCCGTTCTCAGCTTGGAGGAGAAACTCATCCCTGGTGAAGGACCTTCAGTTCCAACTAATACACTATTGAGGGGAAGGGTTTTGGGGTTTCTTCTCTTCCTCACAACCTCTTGTTTCCTCGGAAGGATAAACAAGATGTTGTTAATAGGAAAAGGCACCAGATTTTAGACAACAGCTAAAAAAACATGTTCTGAGGATGATATCGGTAACGACTGAGGAAAACCGTTTCAATCTGATGTTGCCATTAGCTGAAGAATCCAGACTGAGGACTGCAGACCCCACTGTGGTAAATCACCATCTCCCGAGTGTGGCGGTGTGTGAAGATGACACGGCGTATCTCTGGAAGCTACAGAAAGGAAATAAACCTACACAGACATGGAAGCTGGGAACTGCTAGCATCCCTTCAGAGACTTGGAGCCATTTCCAGAAGCCCGTGCTTCTCTTTGTAGTCCGGTTGCCATGGCTCTTTGTTGTCGCAAAATACTGTAGCTTCTACTCCAATAAGTGGTTGATGAAAGAGTTGATAACCACAGAGGCGTTCGCAGATTCCTCTCTTTCAGGCTCTTCTCCCAGCACGAAGCTCTATGACTCAGCCTTTACTCCCACCTTCTTATGGCTTCTGGAGCTGCCGGTGATTAAGGCGGCACAGGAAGAAATCAAAGAAAACACCACTCAGAGCACAGCAGCCAGTTCACTGCTGAGGCTCTCAGGGGCTCTATGTGACAGAATGCCAAGCTGAAGGTGGGCTGAATTTGGAGGAGTAAGGAGGTTAGACCTTGCCAATCTCTCCCGCTGCCCCCCCATAGCACGCGCTGCGGGTTAAGATGGGACAGCGGAAGTCTCCCGTCTCAGATGTGAACTGACCTCGTGCTGGTTGACCTGAATGTGGATTTCAAAGGAGACTCTTTGCTGGGGATAGTGATGCAGGGAGATTTGAGAAGCCATTCAGACAGATGGTGGCTAACCGCCCTCTTCTTTCTCTCTGCCCTTCCCTCCCCCTTTCAGAATGGACCTGTAAGAGGAGTTCCTCGTCCAGCCCCCAGAAACCCAAGGAGCCTCCCCCACGTCTCTTTGTAAATCACCTTTTTGAAGTCTAATTTCCAATACAATAAGCAACGCCCATTTAAAGTGTACAATTTGGGGGCGCCTGGGTGGCTCAGTGGGTTAAGCCTCTGCCTTCGGCTCAGGTCATGATCTCAGGGTCCTGGGATCGAGCCCCACATCGGGCTCTACTCAGCGGGGAGCCTGCTTCCCCCCCTCTCTCTGCCTGCCTCTCTGCCTACTTGTGATCTCTCTTTCTCTGTCAAAAAAAAAAATCTTAAAAAAAATAATAAAGTGTACTATTTGTTCAGTTTTGACACCCTGAAACCACTGCCACAATCAAGTTATAGAATATTTCTCCTCCAAAAGCGTCCTTGTGCCTCATTGTAACCTTGGGCAACAAGGGATCTACTTTCCGTCCCTCCAAATTCGTTTGCATTTTCTAGAATTTCATGTGAGTGGAGTCACGCAGTGCAGACTCCTTGTTGCCTGGCGTCCTTCACTCGGCGTCACAATCTTGTGATGCGTCCAGATTGTTGCACGTAGCAGTCAGTCTTGCCTTTTCATTATTTAGTTGTATCGTGGTGTGTGGATGCAGCTCTTTTTATCCATCTTCCTGGTGGTTGGGTTGTTCCTAGATTGTGGCTATTATTTCTCCTCTATCTTTAATTGCTTCCTCTCACCTGCCTCTACCCACTAAACATAGAGTTATGCGCAATCTCTTCCATCTTTAAAAAAACACTCTCTTGACCCAGCAACCTTATGTGCCCAGGTAGGTGATGAATTGGGCTTTACTGGCATATTCTGAGGATCTGTAGACATAATCCAAACCAACAAGGTGGGGAAATTTTAAGTGGCCTGTCACAGTTGTGGCATAAGCCAACCTTTGCAGGCATAGTTTATCCAATCTGTACATTTCTCAGGGCCGGCTCACAGTCTCTGCAATTAGCCACTTTAGACTGGGATCCCTCTAGGCCATTTTTCTTCCTCTTTCGGGACCAAATAAACATTCTGTGCCTCAGTTTCCCCTTGGAAATCAGGAAGAACCTTCATTTATAATTATTTAAAATTAGTGAGCCAAGTAAGAGTCGAAGAATACCAGCTTGGGTAGGGATAGACATAGTGACTAAATCATAGACAGGTATCTATATCTTGCTTGCATGTTGTAAATACACTTGCCCTGGGGTCAAGGATAACTACTTGTTTTAAATCGTAAAGTGTAGGACAAGTTGTTCTGCTACAATTGTAAGTGTTATGGATGGAGTATCAGCGATATACAGAATAGTTTGAGATAAAATCAGTAAGCTGCCAGGGCCTGGTCCTATGCCTAGTGCACAGTGGGCACAGAAAAAGTGGCAAGTGATGGGCCTCACTTCCGATGAGGCAGACAGCTGGGCTAGATGCTGTGTCACCCTTACCCGAGGAGGTCCTTGTTGCATTTTGGGTCACCAACGAGACCCAGGGCCTGCACCAGAGCTTTCATCAAGAGGCTAGACAGAAGGTGGAAAGGTGAGGACAAGGTGTTTCCACAGCCCCAGCTGGCAATGGCAATAGTGATTGTGAGAAGCCAGACAGAATTCCCTGACAGTGTTTAAAATCATGGCCTTTATAGGAAGATGGGACTGCATTTGAAGCTGTGGGCTCCGTAAGTCATTAGGCCACTCAGTGTTACCATGTGTAAAATGAGTTAACCAATGCTAAACTCCAGGGTGTTTAAAGGCAGTGATGATGATAATGATGCTTTTATTTCAAGACTCTTCTTTGTTGAGTTTCTGTGGTGGGATGATGGCTCCCAAAGATGTCCATGTCTTAATCTCCGAAACCTGTAAATATATTATCTTAGAGGACAAAAGGGATTTTTAGATTATTTAAGATCTTGAGATGTGGAGATTATTCTGGACCCAGTTTAGTCACAAGGGTCCTTATGCAGGGAAGATCGGGAGAGATTGGACGATGGTATGCTTTGAAAGAGGAAGAAGGGGCCACACACCAAGGAATGCCAGTGACTTCTAGAAAGCAGAGAAGGCAAGGAAATAGATTCTTTCCTAGAGCATCCATAAGGAACAGCCTTGCTGACACCTTGATCTTGTCCCAGTGGGATCCATGGCAAACTTCTCTACAGCATTATAAGATAACAAGTTGTGCTCTTTTCAGCCACTAAGTTTGTGATAATTTGTTACAGCAGCCATGGGAAACCAATATAGTCTTTAAGGCAAAGCCAGTGTGATTAGCTAGGATTCCAGTTCTTGAATACTTGGTCACCACTATTTCAGGTTCTTCAGAGGAGTACACAGAGAGGATATTCCAAACAAGTGGATAATGTTTTTTTTACTAGCTATAGCCACAGCCCTACACCTCTAGGTGGGAACTCCAGCTTTGGCCAGCTTGCCCAGGCTCTAGGTAGCCCTTCAAAGAGTTGAGTAATCTTGAAAATAAGGCTCTAACGCAATCTGTGGAGAGTTGGCCTTTCAAGGGCCCTGCTTTGCCTACAGCTTTGACTTTCCATTTCCACTTGCTGAGAAGGTCATTCAAATGGAGACACTTGAGAGGCAAATGATTTCTGACCTTCTCTGAAATGATACTTCCCTGATACCAAAACTTATAATGATTTAATATATCACTGAATCTTCCCTCTGAAAGCATGCTAGGGTAGAAAATTCTTCTGGGACCCTAGGATACGATTAAGGTAACTTGACTCTTATGTTGGGAGCATTTACTTGGATATAATTTGCAGAATGGATTGTGGATGTGCTCCAGAGAATGCTGAACACGAATAGGATTCTGCTCGTTTCCATATACTTAATTTCTTGCTGACCTAGGCAATATATTTTGAATATAGACCTATGATACATACTTTAATATTTTATTAATTAGTTTCTTTCAAGAAAACATGTGCCAAATATAAACGTTTAGAAAAAACCAGATTGCTAGCAAATGGAATTTAGAGTACCATATGTTTAGTATGTAGAAAGCTGGCAGCCATGCTGATATGGTCATTTGTTACATACTGAATTTGCTATTTGCTTAGTCTTTGGATCCAATGCTACGCTCACAGTAGGCTCATAGTAGCCATAAGTTATAGATTTAAAACTCTATGCTTCCATCATTTTCTGGCTTTATGAATATGGAGACTTCAGCATAAGCATAACCAAGTATCTGCCTTTCCAGGCCCTTTGCAATAGGTCAGAGAGTCAGCCCATACCTAGTTTAGCAATATCCAAGGGATGCAGAATGGTAAGAGCAAGACACATCAATTCACAAGTGAAACCAAATTTTTCCCCCCTAATTCATCATCTCACATCAATATGGTAGCTTGTGAGTTGTGTTTGACACACGTTCTATAGCCTATCATCTCCAACTTTGGTTTGATTTCAATCACTGTATTTTAATTACTCAGAATCATCTTCTGAATTCAATCAACCAACACAGGCATCCTTATGCAAAAATATGAGCATTTAAAGTATAGTCGGGAAATGAAAATATAGGCAGAGAAAAATGTTAAGGTAGTATATACTATCAGGCAAGTGGAACAGATAATAATGTGGCTACAAAATAAAAATGATCTTTTCTTTGACAGTCCAGTGACAATGATCTGATTTGGCCATAAGTTTTTTTTTATATGACTTTATTGAGATATAATTCACATACCATACTATCCCCCCATTTAAGAGTATACAATTCAGTGGTCTTCAGCCTATGCACAAGGCTGTGCAGCAATCACCACAATTTGAGAACATTATCGTCGGTCCTAAAAGAAACCCTGTACCCATTACCAGTCACACCTCATTGCCCCCATTCCTCCAATCCCACCCCAACCCTAGGCAATAACTAATCTACTTTCTAGCTCTGTAGATCTGCCTTTTCTGAACACTTCATATAAATGGAATCATATAATATGTGACATTTTGTGTTTATCTATTTGTAAGTTGATGGCCATTTGAGATGTTTCTACTTTTTGTTACTACGAATAATGCTGCCATGAACATAAGTGTACAAGTGGTCATGTGGATGTACTTTTTCATTTCTCTTGGGTCTATACCTGGGAGTGGAATTGCTGGGTCATATGGTAACTCTAGGTCTATCCTTTTGAAGAACTACCAGATTGTTTTCCAAGGTGGTTGCATCATTTTCCAGTCCCACCATCACCGTATGATGGAATGTCTCGTGCAAGAGAGAGGGACAGATGCTTGAAGCATTGCATATGGGTCAGTAATCATATTGGGATGCTGGTTTCACATGAGGGATGACAAATGGGGGCTAAGGTGACCCTGAAAGTGCCAGCCTGGGTCCCTGGGAAAATTCTGGTGTCCTAAGAGAAGTAAGGAAGTTAGGAGGAGCAGCTATTTTGTGGGTTGGATAAAGGACAGGGTAATTTTCATATAGTAGGTGTCAAGTCTGGCGGTGTGTTGGCCAAGAGGAGGAATGGAACACAGAGAGAGGTATTGGCTAGAAAAGGGGTCTACGAACTCCAGCCTGCAGACCAAATCCGGATCACAGTTTGCTTTCATGAAGGTGCATGAAGAGTAGTTTTTACGTCTTTAAATGGTTGAGAAAAAAAAAATCTAAAGAAAAATAGCTTTTTGTGATAAATGAAAATTACATGGAATTCACATTTTGGTGATGGTTTTATTGGAACACAGACATGCTTAATCATTTACATGTTGTTTCTGGCTGCTTTCATGCTGCAAAGACAGAGTTGAGCAGTTTCAACAGAGACCACATGTCCTACAAAGCTTAAAATATTTATTATCTGGCCTTTGGCAGGAAAAGTTTGCCGACCCTTGAGTTAAAGAGAAATCGGGGAGGTGTGGCCTCCTAATTGTGAAACCTACTGGAAGAGTGAGAGTGACCCCCAAGTTGAGAAGGTGTAGAGGGAAAAGCGAGCTGGGCCCAGTCCTTCGGGCTGCTTCTATTTAGGGAGCAGAGGGAGAATCCGTGAAGAGAATAGGTAAATAAGTTTAAGTACACCTCAACTTAATTGAACATATCAACTCCCAGACGATTTTATTGCTTGGTATTTTAAACACATTCCCAAGGGGAAGATCAGTGAATAAAGTTGTAAGCTGGGGTAGCCTGCCATTCAGCGGGACTCAGGACCAGCCTGTAACAAGGAGACATTTGTCTTCAGCAAATCCCCACCTCCACTCTTTTCCTTCCTTCTCCCTCAACCCCTTGAGGTGTCTCATTCCCACCTTGTTCCGGGAAGGCCCGGCTGCTCACTAAGTCTCTCAGAGAGGGGTATGAGGAAGTAAAATCTACCGAGGTAAATGTTTGATAAGAGCTCAAAGAGCTATTCCTGCCCTATGATTTGGATCTCGATAGGGGAACTTTTAAGACACTGTAAGGACTCTCAGCTCTGGAAATTTCAGGCACTGTGAACGGGCAAATAGGGAGTTGTGTAAGAATATGGTATCTAGTAGAGGAGGTTGGGAGATAGATCCTTGCACTATTGCACCGATCAGGCCAGGGGTGAGTGCTAGCCATGTAGCTGTTGAACCCACAACCTTGCCAAATGGCCTTGGGCAAGTCGCTCCAATATTCTGCTCTGGTAACTCAAGTGGAGGTAGGGAATAAATTCTAAGTCACTTTTTAAAATAGATAAATAAATTTGTTTATTTTAAAGATTTATTTATTTATTTTAGAGAGTGAGCAAGCACTGGGGAAGGGGCAGAAGGAGAGGGAGAGAAGCAGACCGCAGCTGAGCGTAGAGCCCAATGCGGGGCTCAGTCTCATCATCCTGAGATCGAGACTTGAGCTGAAACCAAGAGCTGGACAATTTTGTTTTTAAAGATTTTTATTTATTTATTCGATGGAGAGAGATACAGTGAGAGAGGGAACACAAGCAGGGGGAGTGGGAGAGGGAGAAGCAGATTCCCTGCTGAACAGTGTGCCTGATGCAGGGCTCGATCCCAGGACCCCAGGCTCATGACCTGAGTCAAAGGCAGACGCTTAACGACTGAGCCACCCAGGTGCCCTCAAGTCATTCTTAAATGAGAGGCACAAAAGCATTCGAGTCTCCAGTATTTGCTTAAGTAATCAATGCAGACTGGCTATGTCAATAGCAATGAAGTTCAGAGGAAAACGCCTTCATTAGAGTTGCAAGTGAAATGGTTTCTTCCTTTCCCCGGACTCAGCGCAAGGAGTGGGGAACAGGAAGCCATTCCCGGGAGTTGCCTCTCCCCCGCCCACCCCTGAGTACAGGGCAGGCCAACAGCTGTGGCTGACCGCCCAGGCCCAGAACCACGAGTACTAGCCTATGCCCTTGAAAGCAGGAAACACACTGTGTTCACAGACTCTGATCCTTGGGAGCAAACACCGCAGCTCTTATAGGAGGCCCTTGTGGGCCCAGACTCAGTACAGCATCGGCTGTCTCCAATCATTGCTCCATCTGATGTTTGTTTCTGGGGCTATTCAGGAAGTACCGACTGAGCCACTCGCCCCATGAAGGACATATGTAATAAGTTATCCTCTATCTATACACATATACCCCTGCTCCCTTGGCTTATCTCACCCAATGGACTAGGAGAGGTACAGAGGAACAATATTAGCAGAATTTACAACGTTGCTTGGGGAAATCAGACCCCAATTCTCCCTCCAATCCCTGACTACCCGAATTAGTATAGACTCTGTACCCTTCTGAGTGTGTGCCCATGGCACGTTGACTGGTGACTGGTAGTCGATGAACATTTCTGAAGGTCTGTCCAATATGGGGCCACCCAAACCTTCATAAGCCATTGTAACTGCTGAGCTGGGAATGATCTCAGCAAGCATCTCGTCCACTAAGCATCGACTCCCTCCCTTTTATAGATGGGGAAACTTGGGGCACCTGGGGGCTCGGTTAAGCATCCTACTCTTGATTTCAGCTCACAATGTGGTCTTACCGAGCCTTGTGTTGGGCTCTGTGCTCAGTGTGGTGTCTGCTTACGTTTCTCTCTCTTTCCCTTGCCCTGCCCCCTCTCCACCTCTAACATAAATAAATATGTGTATATAGGGAAACTAAGGCCCAGATAATTTAAGTGCTTGTAAAGGGTAATAGTTGAGACAAAACTTGGAACAGAATTCAAGGCACTTGGCCTCACAATCCAAACCATCTTTCTACCAATCCCGGCTGAGTTCATGTGTATAAAAAGCTTTGTAAATAAAATTATAACACCTATGAAGATGGTAACCACCATTACTTATAGCTACTAATCATAAATTATCTGTCCTTCAAGATAAGGATCTTGACAGATACACTTGTAACCCTGCCCTGAGAAACAAGCTCTCCGAGACCCAAGGAGCTGCCAAAGGCCCACATCTGGAGACATGAAGGAATGAGCGAAGGGTGTACTGTGGAACATAATTTTGCTGGCCGAAATTGACAAGAAATCTTAAGCATAAACCTCCCTAGTACTGTGTGATTTTGTGTTTTTGTTTTAGTGAAACTAAGAGAAACAACTTCTTGATTGCAAGGAATTTTTTTACAGAGCATAAAAGCCCATGCCTAGAGTAGGGGCCAAGGGCAGGCTGCCCCAAACGTGCCACTTTGGTGTATTGATTATTTTAAATAAGCGACTTAAGGGGCATCCTGCCCAAGAAGGACTCTCAGACCGTCTTCTGCACCCCTGAAAGGAGGAAATAAATCTGCCCTGTAAAAATTGCCCTCCCTGTACCAGGAGGTAAAGAGATTTCCTTATCATCATAGATAAGGAATTTATAGCTGACAAGGCTGTATAAATAATCCTTATTATTTCTTACTAATTTATTACTCCAGCCCAAATTCTGTTTGGAATTCCTTACTAATTGAAGCTGGCAAAGTTAAGTTTGTTTCTTTTCTTTCTTTCTTTCTTTTTTTAATCCTGTCAATTCCTCACAGATTTATGGTATCTTTGTCTAAAAAAACATAAAAACTGCCTGCCTTGGTCACGTCTTTAGGATTCACTTTCGTTGTTAGGCCTCCGTAGGCACATAATAAAACTTTGGCTTATTTGCCTGTTAACTTGTCTTTTATCAATTCACTTCCTAAACCAGCTGGAAGAGGCTTGGAGGGAAGTAGAAAATTTCTTCCTCCCTACACTAGAAAAGCCAGAAGGCGCCCTGAGTTGAAGGTTGCAAGTTAGAGAAGAAGGTCAAAACAGGTGAGGGGTGCCTGGGGGGCTCAGATGGTTAAGCGTCTGCCTTCAGCTCAGGTCATGATCTTGGGGTCTTGCAAATGAGCCCCGCATTGGGCTCCCTGCTCCTCAGGGAATCTGCCTCCCCTCCACACCCACCCCGCTTGTGCTCATGCACGCAGGCTCGCTGGCGCTCTCTCTCTTTCTCAAATAAATCAATACAACAACAACAACAACAACAAAAAGAGTCAAAACATTTGAAACTAAGTGACAATACAAACTTTGTATGACAGGCCATGGGGTCTACAACTACATAAGGACAGAGAGATAGCTGGATGGAGAGAGCTCCATGGGTAACGGATGGATGGACGGTTGGGTGGGAAGGAAGGAAAGCAGGAAGGAAGAGACCAGGTTAAAATGTGTGTTATGGCCAATCTGTGGGTGGCAACTTTCATTTCCCAACTTTTGCTTCTCTATATTTTAGAAATTCTTATACTTTCTCACAATCAGTAAACAACAGCAGCTCTGAAATAGCTGCAATTTGGTAAAAGGCTTGGTTGACAGTGACAAACACGGACCTCTTGAAATTTCCACCCCTGCTTGCCAGCAGTTCTGCCTTCCCTTGGGGTCCCTCCTGCCCCTCATCCACATCAAGGTTTCGAGAAATCCCACTAGATGCAGTCCAGACCACATCTAAGACAGGACCCCATACACTTAAACTTCTCTCTGATCCTTTCGGCTACACCGACCTGCTGGAGATAAAATGACCAATCTGCTGTGTTGTTGGCCGTTAGATTGGAGGAGGGGGGCAGTCCTGCCCGACCCCCTTCAGGCATTTGGTTTTCGCATTTGGTTTCCCTTGCACGGGTTCAATTCCCCTGGTTTTCGGTTTCCGTCTACCAGGTCAATGTCATTAAAAGATGACCTTCACTCAGTGCCCCCGGGTTAACTTCAGGGCCAGGACTGAAGAATCTGAAGCCACCTGACAAACCTAATTTGAATCGCAAAGAGCTCTTGGCCCAAATCCAAACTTTATCTCTTGGCCCTCAGAAAATACCTGTTTTGATATGTTAATCATTTAGCTACTAAGGTCTCTCCATTTGCCTTATTATCTTTTATGGACTGATTACTTAACAAAATTCTTCAACAGTACTTTCTTCGCATTTCTTTTAACTCTACAGTACCCTTAAGGCTAAAATATATGATATCTTTCCCAGCCACCGAAGACATTGGGAAATCATACACCTCAACTCTAAAGAATGTGAAAACAGGAGAATGAAGGTTTTTGTGGCATTTACATCTAGTCCATTTTTAAACCCAGATCAAAGAAAGGCTACTTATCCCAGGAAAAATACGTGTTATCCAGCATGTTCTGGAAAATTCATTCTAGGGTTTTGGAATCACTTAGGTAGGATGGTAGGAATCTCTAAGAAGCAGGAGCTATAATTCTTTAACTTCTGTAGAATTTGTGACAGTTGAGTTTGATTTTGTTTGGTTTCAGAGACCAAAACAATAGATATTTTCATTTCTAAATATGTGTTTTGATCTCCACTGCATGCTAGGAAGTTTTCTGTTATAATAAAGGAATTAAAGTTGAGTAAGATCTGGCCTAGTGTGTGGCACGTTATAGAGACCCAATAAATCATCGTTCAATGAATGAATGATGAAATCTGGTCTTTTTCACACAAGTGTAGGAGTTTCCCACCCTATTCAGAATAGGGTTTTAAGATTTATACACCAGGTTCCTGGCAGTGTCACAAGCCACATAATTTCTTGTAGAAGATCATCTAACTATAGTCATTGCTCAAATATGGCGTAATGAATGAGTGTCTATGATAAGAGATTTTAATGTAATAACAGTCACAATATCATCAAGCTTTTATCAAATGCTTACTTCTTGGAAAGTACAGATCTCTATCTCCTGTAACCCTCCCAATCCATGTATTTGTTGTTGTGGTTACAGATGAGGAAATTGTAGCCACAGATGGGTTAAGCGACTTTGCAATACCCAGCATTACGAAGTGTTATTGAAGGCTGACTATCCATCAAGTGGAAAATAGACTAGCGTTCTAGGATCCTGGGGGCGAGGTGAGCAGCCTTGTGACTAGGACTGGAGTGCAGGGGACAGAGCAGAAGAATCTAAAGAGAGAGCTTGGAGAAAATGGGGCTGATTCAAGTGATAATCCCAACAGAATTTGGTAAATCCCCTGAAAGGAGAAGAGGAAATGTCTAACATTACTTCGAGGTTTTTAGGGCAAATCCTGGATAGTAGTGGTGCCATTTTTTGGAGAAGATTGGAAATAGGGTGGGAGGAGGGAGTTCGAGGATGATGGGTACAGGGTGGCAGGGAACCTACTTTGGAAGGGACGTCTCTGGGAGTGATCCTCCAGTGAAGAAGTGGACCGCACGGAATGCAGTGGGAATACAGAGCTGGGGGATAAGGGCCCTATTGCCTACAGAGTGAGAGTTCTCTGATCCTAAATATTCCCTACATCAGGAAGTAGAATACCAGCAGGTCTATTAAATCTTAGGGGTTTTTTAAAAAAATAAATAAATAACTTTGAGTGACTCTAGGTCGGAAACCAAACTAAATGCTAGAATTCAGTGCCTTTCTACCCACTCCTATTCATAAACAATGAGCTGCTTTCCATTAGCCCCGAGTCACACAAAAGCCTTTCCTGGTGGTTTCGTCTGGAATGTTTACACAATTCCTTCTCTGAAACATCCACTGTCCCAGATTGGAACAAAATTTCTCTCCCGAGGGAAGGGAGAGTTTTAACATCCCAAGGTCTGCCTGCTGGCCTCTCTGTGTCCCCAGCCCCTTTGCTGCTGCACTATGGTATCCTGTAATTTGGACTTAAATTTAAAATTACAGCATGAGTTGCAGCTGCAGCCTGGGGCTTTGTGCAAAGCCTGCCACTCGGGCCCTTTTCTCCATGACATCATTGGCCTTCTAATTACAGAGAGCTTCGCTTTTACTTAAGACGAGTGACAAAAAAGAACAATGGGTGCTGACAACAGTGAAAGCTTGGTGCGGAGCAGTCAGCCCCCAGCCTCAGGTGGGCCGAGTGCCGCACCCCACCAGAGGCTTCTGGAAGGAACAGTTTTCCTTCCTCCAGTCTGAAGGCCAAAAAGCCTGGTTTTGACCCTCTGTGTGCATCGTGGTGCATTCTGGCTCCTGCTGGAGCCGAAACTTCCCTGCGGTCCTCCGGGGGCGACTGTTTCTCATTAAGAAGAATCCATCCCTGACGAAGGTGATAGTGTTTCCAGCCAAGCCCGTGCCGATGTCCCTCTGCAGTGAACTTCTGAACCCTTGGACTTCCTGCTCCAAGAGGAAGTCTGTCTCTGAAATGCTCTGATGTTTGCCCTCTCTACCCAGCCTCTCTGTTGACCGTGGAGACTTTCCAGAGTTCTCATTTGTTCTGCAACTACCCCGCTCTCTCAGCAACGGAGAATGAGAGAGGAAAAACCCACTGGTATTTTTGCAATCCATTTAAAGATACAGCAAGCCAGCCATTCACAGCTGAATTTCCACATAACTCCAGGGTTTACAGGGAGAACAGAACAGATGTCAGTTTGGGGCAAATATTTTTGGCATGCTTCACACTGTGATATAATAGCCAGGCCATTAAACCGTTAAAATACATTCACATGTGTCTTGGGGGGCCTAAGAAATCTTCTGTCTCCAAAAATTCCTTCTTGTGTAGCTTGTAAGGTTTGCTGCCCTCGCTGTCCACCCCCATTGCATCTCCCTGCAGGAATCTTCTGTGGAATGATCAGTTAATGAGGTCACAAGAAATCTAGCTGGATTTATGGCTTTCTCTGAATCAGGAGATGAGGCCTTCTCCCAGCAAAGAATAAGTGACTCAAGATAGCAACAAATTGAGAATAAGTAAGGAATTTTCTGTTGACAGACACAAGAATTTATCAATTTGAGGAACAGTTATCCTTTTAATGCTCTATAAATTCCCATCTTGGGGCACCTGGGTGGCTCAGTCGGCTAAGCGTCTGCCTTTGGCTCAGGTCATTAACCCCGGGGACCTGAGATGGAGCCCAGCATTGGGCTCCCTGCTCATGTTCAGCAAAGTCTGCTTCTTCCTTTCTCTCTGCCGCTCTCCCTGCTTGTGCTCACTCCTGCTCTCTCTCTCTCTCTCTCTCTGTCAAGTAAATACATAAAAATCTTGAAAAAAAAAATAAATTCCCATCTGGCTTGGAATAGTATGGACTGTTTTTATTTGTTTGCTGCAAAATAATTTAGATATGTCTGAGTTTTTAATAAGCCTCAAATACTTGGCTAAGAAGGCAGAATGTGACAAGGTTAAAGATGCTATAAATTATTCCCAGTGAAGGAAAACAGAGAAGAACAGATGAACCCTAGTTCAAAGGAAACAGCATATGGAGTTCTTTACAAGACACAACATCTAAGAATCCTCTGATGGAATCCCCTGATTCTCTGATCTCGTGTGTAGTGGCTTTAAAACATGGCTGCAGATTCTTCGGCACTCTTCCCACCAGTGGCAGTATCCATATCATATCCCACCCCCCCAACCTTGAATCTGGGTGAGCTTATGACGGCTTCAAACGAGACAGCGGCAGAAGTAATGCAATATGAGTTCCGGGGCTAGATCATAAAAAGCTTCTGCCCTTGTTCCCTGGGAACACTGAGTCCTGAGCTACCGGGTAAGATGTCCAACCACCCTGAGACTGCTGGCGGAAGAACACATGTAGACGCGCCAGCAGACGGTCCAACTGAGCCCTTCTCTTGGTGGAACGTTTCTACCAGTGTTTTTCTGAGAAAGCTATGGAAGGTAAATTTTTGAGTATTTTTCTGTCTGAAAATGTTATTTGAGCTACTCGCTTGATTGATGCTTTGACTGGGGATAGAGTATCTATTTGACATTTTAAGACATTGCTTCCTTGACTTCCAGCATCCTGTGTCCCTACTAAGAACAAGGTCAATCCAATTCTCAGTCCTTTGTATGTTATCTGCCCACATCCCCTGGTTCCACCAGAAATCTTTTATACTTAAAAAAAAGTAAATTCCCAGTGGTAAGGAATTTTTTTTTAATTAATTAATTTATTCAACGAAGAGAAAGAGATCACAAGTAGGCAGAGGGGCAGGCAGAGAGAGGGGGAAGCAGGCTCCCCACTGAGCAGAGAGCCCAATGCGGGGGTTTGATCCCAGGACCCCGAGATCATGACCTGAGCCGAAGGCAAAGGCTTTAACCCACTGAGCCACCCAGGCGCCCCAGTGGTAGGGAATTTCACAATGCCTGGATGTCCCTCATGTTTCTTATTTATTTTTGTTGTATTTATTTATTTTGCTCTCAGTTTTAATCTGGACACCCTTCTGTTTTAGAATATATTCACATATTATTTTATGATTTTCCTCCTCTGCTTTCCCTGTTCTCTCTTTCTGGAACTTCCATGTATTAGAGAGTGGTCCTACTGGACAGATTTTTCTTCATTTTCCCCTCACATTCTCCATTTGTTAGTGTTTTATTCTCCTTTGGGTTGCTTAGTTGTACAGTTTATGGGGCACTAGGTAGAGTCAGTGGTTTTCCATGAGACCATTCAGTAGGACAGTATGGCTGGGAGATCACTATTACCATCTGAACCTTTTACTGAGTTTTACATCTGGGCTATAGGAACATTTTTCTGTTACTTCTGACATGTCATCCTAATGTTTCACGTACAATCTTATTTCATGTTTACTATCCTTTATAATTGTGAGAAAATTAATTTTAATTTAATTCAACTTTTTCTTCTTCCTGATTTATCTTTGTCTCCTACAGGTTCCTTTACTTGTGCGTGTTTTGGTTTCTGTCCTTCATATCAGAGGCTTTCCTCGGTTATGTGTTCAGATTTAAGGCTAACTAATGCATGAAGGGTAAAATGAGAAGCTTTGTGAGCAGAGATGGGGCTCGATGACAATTAGCTTTTGCTGTGGGTGTGCAGTGATTTTCTGTTGAGTTAGATTTGATGTTGGTGGATCTCTACGTATTAGTATCTATAGATTTAGGATTTATAAATACTTTTTTATAGATCTATGAGACATTTGCTTTCTTCTGTTATCACCCCACCATGTGTTATCCAACTTGCAGAAAAAATGTTGGTATCTGCATGAATGCGCTATTGCTATAGCCACAAAACCCCCAGATCGCAATGGCTTCCAGCAACACTTTTTTTGTCTCTAAGTTACATGAGAGCTGTTGTGGTTCCATGAGGGCTCTGCTGGGCTTGGCTTCATGTATTTTTAAAATCTGCGACTCAGGCTTAAGAGTAGACACCATCTGGGGAATTTTGTGCCTCTAGTGAAGGACAGAAGCAGAATGAAAAGTCCTGAACCCCAGAAGGACACTAAGGCTTCTGTTCAGACACGTCTTCGGAATTATTTGCTCACATTGCAGTGGCCAAAGCAAGGCGAGTGGCTGTGCCCAAAGGACATGGGGTGAAGTGTTTCTACCTATAGGAAAGCAGCGCGGTACAGGCAGGGAACAAATAAAATCTATCACAGTATCTCATGTTGATGGGTTTCACTCTTCCCGGTCTCTGTATCTTTGTGGAGTTTTACTCTTTTCACCTCTTACTATCATTTCAATGGGCTTGTGGGAGTACCAGAGAGAAATGTAGGTGTTTAGGCTTAAATGCTGCACTAAAAATCTCTCGGTAAATTCGAGGGGCTATTAGCGTTGTTGGACCCAACTTAGTGTTTGTCAGAAACTCTTATATAAAGGGGGAAATAAGGATCAACGATCATATTTGTTTGGGTGAAATTCTGGGGGAAAAACCACATACAAACCAGAACGCAGTATTCACCTGGGGTGGCATTGGGTATCGGAACTGGATACGGCAGACAGGAATGCCGGGGACCTTTCCACTGCATGACGATGGTACATTCTTGTTTTTCTGCGGCGCAGATGCATTCCCTCCTCAGAAAGTGATATTTACCAGTAAATTCTAGCAATGCTAAACCTTAGAAGAATCAACATACATTTTTAATATTGTTAAGGCTAAACAAGCAAATCAAACTGGGTCTCTTCCTAAAAGCCACAAACAATGTAGTAACTGTTTCCTACCTGAGTCCAGTTGCCTAACACGCAAGATGAAAGTGTTTTATTTAAGCTCAACTGTCCCTCCTCTTTCCTATTATTATACTTGGAATTCCCTGTGGGTGAATGATAGATTTTCAGGCTGGAGTAGAGAAGTAAATTTTTCCCTAAGCTCTCATTGCTCTGTTTGAAAGTGGGCTTTAAAAATTCATATATTGCCATTCTTCTAAGTGAAAGAAAATCTAAGAGAAAAATCCAGAAGAAAAAAAAGAAAGAAACCTGTTTTGTTGTTTCCAGGACACTGGCATGCAAGTGGAACTTGGGAAAAAGACTGACTTCCAGTGTCTTTTTCTAAAGACTTTTTTTTTTTTAAAGATTGTATTTATTTATTTGACAGAAAGAGAGATCACAAGTAGGCAGAGAGAGAGGGGGAAGCAGGCTCCCTGCTGAGCAGAGAGCCCGATGCGGGGCTCGATCCCAAGACCCTGAGATCATGACCTGAGCCGAAGGCAGAGGGATATTAATTATTAAAATTAATGTGTGTGTGTGGAACACACTCACATCTACCTCTATCCCAAGTGCCCTCTAAAGACTTTCTTAACCTATCCTCTACCCACTCCTGCCCCAGGAGAACTAATATTTTGTGTCTCTGTGACAGCACGGCTTTGTGTCTGCACTAAGGCACTCATAAATCTCTAATGAAATCATCGATCTGTATGTCTCTCACTACTGGAGTGCGTTTCTTATGGCTGCCTAACGTGAGGACCTAGCTTGGTGCTTGGCACTTAATCAAATGTCAGTGAATCATTAATGAATTAGTATATACTATATATATTTTTTCAGAATCTAATCTAGTAAAACAAATAAAATACTAACAAAAGAAACCACTGTCTTTTTGTTTTATGATGCTTTAAAGTGCCAATGCTGACATTTATTAAAAAAAATCCATTTCATTTCTCCTACCTATATATTTTCTGGTTTTTTTAGGTTTTCTATTTTTTTTAAAGATTTTATTCTTTTTTTTAATTTTTAAATTTATTTTTATTTATTTATTTGACAGAGAGAGAGAGAGAGAGAGAGAGATCACAAGTAGGCAGACAGGCAGGCAGAGAGAGAGGGGGAAGCAGGTCTCCGCTGAACTGAGAGCCCAATGCAGGGCTCCATCTCAGGACCCTGGGATCGTGACCTGAGCTGAAGGCAGAGGCTTTAACCCACTGAGCTACCCAGGCGCCCCTAAAGATTTTATTCTTAAGTAATCTCTATACCCAAGGTGGGGTCCAAACTTACAATCCCGAGATCAAGAGTCATACGCTCTATTGGCTGAGCCAGCTGGGGACCCTCTTCCTAGCTGTTTTTGTTTTTGCTGAATAACCACAGGAAATAAATGTCACTGATGCATTATTTTGTGCAAAATTAAATTTTTTTAGATTATAAAAATAATGCATGCTTATTGAACAATACAAAACAAAATATTAAAATGGTAGAAAGTGCATGAAGTGGAATGTGAATAAACTATGTCATTATCCTACCAAAAAGTAAATAGCTTTTAACAGATGTGGAGACAACTGTAATTAACAGATATACACAAGCTCACGTACACACGCGCGCGCACACACACACACAGTGAAAATTAGGAAATAAAAATATAGCCATTAAAATAAAAACTCGGGCCACCTGGATGGCTCAATTGGTTAAGCATCTGCCTTCAGCTCGGGTCATGATCCCGGAATCATGGGATCGAGTCCTGCATGGGGCTCTTTGCTCAGCAGGGAGTCTGGTTTGCCCTCTGCTCCTTCCTCCACTCGATCTCTCTCTCTCAAATAAATAAATAAAATATAAAAAATAAACTAAAAACTCAGTAGATATAGTGGCTTTCTGGTTAAATGTAGGAAATGGAACACTCACATCTACCTTTATCCCTCATAAAACCCTACTAAAATGGAAACTGAAAGACTATTTTTAAAGGTAAAAACATATAAGACAGAGAATGGGAAGAGAGATGAAACAAAAGGACATTTTAGGGCCACCGAGGTGGCTCAGTCAGTTGCGTGTCTGCCTTCATCTCAGGTCATGATCTCAGGGTCCTGGGATCGAGCCCCACATCGGGCTCCTTGAACAGCAGGAAGCCTGCTTCTCCTTCTCCCTCTGCCCTACCCCTTCCCCT
>CM053612.1:95149751-95175599 GCA_028646535.1 Procyon lotor | reverse complement strand
GTAAAAACATATAAGACAGAGAATGGGAAGAGAGATGAAACAAAAGGACATTTTAGGGCCACCGAGGTGGCTCAGTCAGTTGCGTGTCTGCCTTCATCTCAGGTCATGATCTCAGGGTCCTGGGATCGAGCCCCACATCGGGCTCCTTGAACAGCAGGAAGCCTGCTTCTCCTTCTCCCTCTGCCCTACCCCTTCCCCTGCCCCCCTGCTCTGCTTGCTCTCTCTCTCTCTCTCTCAAGTAAATAAAATCTTAAAAAAAAAAAAAAAAAGGACATTTTAGATGGTAAACAACAGTTCCATGAGTGGAAACTGACCTAAAACACCCAAATGCTGGAACCTAACTTTGGTAGTGCTGCAGGCCCCCAAAGAACATGCTTGTTGTGTGCGATCCCACATGGGCTCCAGGGCTGAGCGACCAGCTACCTCCACAGCTGAAGCCACAATGTGGCTGAAGTGAGACTCCAAAGTGCCTCCCCCTCCCAGCAGAGGACTGTGGGTAAGAACCAGAGGGATTTTAAACTTGAGATATCAAGCAGAGCTAAGAAAAGGATAGTGGGATGTGTGTGTGTGTGTGTGTGTGTGTGTATGTGTGTGTGTACACACAATCATATATAATATGCTATATAGATTATTGATATATTAATAATCAATAATCATTAATAATATTAAATTAACATATATAATTTAATATTAAAATATAAAATAATATAAAACATAATATTAAACAATAATATTAAAATAATTATGATTGATTATTAATAGATGATTGTTGTAATAATTATAAATTGCTATAATTCTTAATCACTACTTAATTATTAATATATCAATATGATAATATATATTATATATGTATATTATACACACACATATTTTTTTTTTTTGAGGGAGGAGGTTAAACATCTGTGCAGTTAACAGTGACATGTCCAGCCCCCTCTCTCCATACTTGGAGCCCAGAGTTCTGCAAGCCGTATCATATACCCAAGGCAAGAAATGAAAGAATTCTTCTCAGGAATCGCTGAAAATACCTCACGACACTGATCGCAGGGCATTTCACAACTGAGTGAGTCAAAGAGAACATGCTTTATTCAAGTGTGCAAACAACAGAGAAACTGACTCCTCAGCGGATGTTCCAATCTGCCTTGCCCTTAAATACGAGCAGACGGTCAAAGGTCACCAGATATCCGAGGGAAGCCCGTAAGTTGAAAGACAGAGGCCACAACAAAAAAGAACTTGGAAGAAACAGAGACACTGCAGGAAGAAAATATCAATAATAGCACATCTTTAGCTAGTATTCTCAAAGATATAAAGGAAGGCATTGCAGTCATGAAGCAAGAACATCACACTATAAAAAAGGAACATTCACCACATGCTCAGAAGTTAAAAGCAAGGGCACCTGGGCAGCTCAGTCAGTTAAGCCACTGCCTTTGGCTCAGGTCATGATCCCAGAGTCCCGGAGTCGTGCATCAGGCTCCCAACTCCGCCTCTCCCTCTGACCTTCTCCCTTTCGTGCTCTCTCTCATTCTCTCTCTCTCTCTCTCAAATTAAAAAAAAAAAAAGAAAAAATTAAAAATAACGGTTGAAGTTCTGGCAAATAAAATCAAGGAGGTCTTCCAGGAAGTAGAACAAAAACATAAAGAGATGAAGTGCAGCCGAGAACAGATGAGAACACCAGGCAGGCAGTCCAGGAGACCCCGTGTTAAACCGTGGCCATCCTGGGAACAAAGGACACAGAAAATGTAAGGGAAGAAATCCTCAAGAAAGTATTACAGTATTTCTCCCAGAACTGAGGAACACATGTCTCCAGATTGAGAAGTCTCCCTTAAGTAGGCAGCATAATGAGAGAAAACCTACCCAAACCATTGCATGTGGCTATGGAATTTTAGAACACCAGGATTAAAGAGAAGATTCCAAACATTTCCACACAAAGTTATAAAATAGGTCATGTAAGTGGACAGGGAATAAGCAAGACACTGATCTTCTCAATAACAACCTGAAAGACTCTGATGGAGCTTCGAAATGCTGCACGGAAGTCACTGGTCAAGGACCCCACCATCAGGCAATCAAGCATGAGGATGAGAAAAAATTGAGTTAGACCTGAAAGTGTTTGAAATTTCACCTCCTCTTTCTTTCTTTGAAAGCCACTAGGAGAGAAGCTGCAAAACGAGGCAATAAACCAAGAAAGTGGAAGTTATGGAGTTAGAAACCACTGAGCCTGCCCGGGAGGGATGCAAAGGCAGTCCCGGAGGTGATGATGAAACGAGATTCTGGGCTGGTCATGTGCAGAGGACCACAGGGTGACAGTCCGTGCTGATGGCTGGTACTCCATGTTTGAATTTGCTGAGAGAAGGGTCATCTTCTAGCAGAGGTCTGAGGGGACAAATCAGTGGCAGATACAGATACTTCTTCGGTTTTACCAAAGCAGCACAAAGCTACATGTGGATAGTTAATTAAAAACATCACGTTTCTCTCCTCATCCTACATGGTCCGCCAGAGGCAGCCATTTTCTTTCTTCCTTCTTTCCTTCCTCCCTTCCTCCCTTCCTCCTTCCTTCCCTTCCCTTTTCTTCCTTCCTTCCTTCCTTCCTTCCTTCCTTCCTTCCTTCCTTCCTTCCTTCCTTCCTTCCTTCTTTCTTCTTTCTTTCTTTCTTTCTTTCTTTCTTTCTTTCTTTCTTTCTTTCTTTCTTTCTTTCTTTCTTATTCGAGAGAGACAGAGTACACATGTGAGTGTGTGGGGAGGGGCAGAGGGAGAGAGAGAATCTCAAGCAGACTCCAGGCTGAGTGTAGAGTCAGACTCAAGGCTCGATCTTGACCCTGAGATCATGACCTTAGCTGAAATCAAGAGTCAGAAACCTGGGGCACCTGGGTGGCTTGGTTTGTTGGGCATCTGCCTTCGGCCCAGGTCATGATCCTGGCTTCCTGGGATTGAGCCCCAAGTGGGGCTCCCTTTAGGGAGTCTGCTTCTCTCTACCTCTGTTGCTCCGCCTGCTTATGCTCTCTCTCTGTCTCTATCAAATAAATAAAATCTAAAAAAAAAAAAATGGGTCAGATGCTTAACCAACTGAGCCACCCAGGCACCCAGCCATTTTTAAGCCTCTCAGCTGTTTCCTCTGCTATTTAATTCCTTGTTGCCAATGAAACAAGATAACGAAACAAAGGCAAAACGCTAATTATTTGCTATTTTTTATCATTCAGCTTTAAGTATTATCTGTTCATTTTCCAATAAGAAAATTCTGTTCCTCTCCTATCCTCCTAACATAATTACATGATAATTTTTTATCCATCCCTATTCACTATTAATATTTTATGGCTATATAAATATTATTCATAGATATCATTGCATCTCCTTTCTTTTGTACTTATTTCTAGAGTTAATAATTGCCTTCTTTTATTTGTTTAGTTTTTATTTTTTTGATTAGAGAAAGAGGGATTGAAGTTTTTAAGACAATTCGGGAAATTCTGATTGTAAACTAGGTATTGGGTATTAATTTTATTCAGCATGAATGGTGCTGTGGTTATATACAAGAAAATGTCTGTATTTTTTTAGAGATGTATATGAAAATATTTAGATGGAATATGATATAATATTTGGGATTTGTTTAAAATAGTCGGCAAAGAGGAAAGGGGGATATACGAAGCAAGTGTGGCAAAATCTAGTAATTGTTGAATCTGGGTAGAGGGTACATGAAAGCTCATTTCTCTCTATTTTTGTGTATCTTTGAAATTTTGTGTCTTGGGGCACCTGGGTGGCTCAGTCAGTTAAGTGCCTGACTCTTGATTTTGGCTCAGGTCTTGATCTCAGGGTCGTAGGATCAAGGCCCACAGCAGGCTCTGTGCTCAGCTCGGAGTCTGCTTGAGATTCTCTCTCTCTCCCTCTGACCCCTGCCCCCGACCTCGCTTAAATAAATAAATAAAATCTTTTTTTCAAGAAAGGTGTCTTTTCATAGGGTTTCAGTAGAACCACACTTAACAGAAGCTCATGGATAAAGTTTAGAATTGCAAGGAGTGACTATGATGTGAAAAATACAATGCAAATTAGGTATGTCTAGTGCCTAAAACTACACCCACATATGGACCAGCAATACCGAAGTTCAAGCTCGCAATCTCAGTTTCGCCACCCCCAGAATACATGACTTGGGCATCATGAATATAACTGGACCTGATCTCAACCGTAAAATGGGGAGGATGGACAAAATGATCATTGGGCCTTTTCTGCTCGAAGCAGCTTAACTACGGAGAGCTCCATCTAATATATTTGCCTCAGTATAAAAACTCTGCTCTGGGGATAGAAACAGATGCCAAATGGCAGACCGAAGATGTCGGAGACTCTGAACACTTAGACTCCAGCAGTACCTTGGAAGTCATGTGGTTCATATTCCTTCCCAATGCAGGAATCTTCTCTCAGTAGATACCCATCTAGACTTAAATTCTTCCAGGAATGGGCATCTCACTATTTGGTGAAGCTGCCCATTCTTCTGGCAATTGCTTTGATCCTTAGATGAAACTTAGAAACTATTTCTTTCTTTAATTGCTTCAGCAGGAGCCCTTCCTCCTTTTGGATAATAAACATCATCGTTTCATTATACCAAAGAATTTTGGAGGGTTTTGGAAGCACCGAGTTTCAAATACTGACAGATAAAAATCTTTTTGATGCTAAGAAACTCATTCTATCTGTACAAAAAAGATGGTAGCAGTCTTCTTTCTTCTGATGGTTTCCTAACTCTTTGACTACTCTCTCTTCCACTGTCAGGGAGGAAGACTTTCCTCTACCTCCTTCTACGATCCTTGTCACTGGACTTGGAATCAAATTGACGTGAGACAGATTAACAGGAGAAAATCAAATTTAGTAGCTCAGGTAGGTAGGAGGAATGCACACAGACATGGAAATTCCAAAGACGATGAGACAACAGGAAGCTTATGTGGGCTCAGGAGAGGGGTGCGGCCTGAGGACACAGAGGGGAGAAAGCTCATTAGCAAGAAGGTGACAGATGTTTAGCAAAACAAGGTCACCCTATTAGAGGAGTCGCTTAGGTAAAGGGGAGAGTCTGTTAGTAACTCTCTTCCCAGGACAGACTCTTTCCCAGTGTAAATGTAGGCAGGCAGTGGGGGAGGCAGAGAACTTTCCGGCACCCACTGGGTTTTGATGACTGGAAACAATCTGGAAATAATCTTTATGCCAAAGTGGCACATTTTGGGGTGTCTCATCCTTGTGGTGAATCAGTTCACCACCAACTGATTTCCCCCCATCCTTGTCCGTTTTTGAATTATGGAGAAGCTAGGTGTCGATTTACGATTCCTTTCCACATAAATTCCATCAAGGAATCCTGTACCCAGTCTGTGTTCTGGGTGTATTCCATCTGGTTGGGCCCGGAACTTCATCTATCCTGTTTTTAGAAACCGAAAGTCTCTTTTCTCCCCGAATTATGCCTTCAACCTCATTCACTGGATAACCCAGTTTCATTCACTGCCCATTTTCTCCTTTGGATTAGAAACCTGCTCTCTCGGTTCAGTATTCTCCATGAGGAATAGGCAGGCTTTAGGAATTTAAACCTTGAAGATCAAGCTCAGTGTAAAATGCCCCCAAACAAAGCAGATCACACTTATTCTGTGGGGTTCCTCTGAGTGCTAAGTGGCCCATATTTGAGCTTTGGGCCATCCCTTTAGCTATAGATTAGAATAGTCTAGAACTCTTTGCTGAGGGAGATGCTGATCTTTTCCACAGACATGCTCTTAATTCATCTTCCCCACACGATGGCTGTGAGGACATTCATCCCAACACCTGTCTTGAGTTGGCATTTTGTAAATTTCCCCAATTGACCTAAACTCCACCCTCTTTTTGATTGGTTGAGCCACATCGGCCATGGGGGTATTTGGCAGTAAAACAATGTTCACATCAGAGATATTGACCTTGAACAGTCTCTGCTAACCTTATCAAGAACACATTGACAAGAAATGGTATTGTTGAAGGATTGCTTCAGAGAAACGAAGACCAGACCATCCTCAGCTACTCTGAGGATTTACCCAATTTGAGGATCAGACCAAATGTACCCTTGGACCAATCCAATCTGGTAGCCAGCTTTGTACTTGACCTTCATTGCTCAGACCCTGCATAGATCACTTAGTGAATGGCCTTCTGCCTTCTGCTTTTCTTCTACCCCAAAGGACCCTTCTAGAAAACAGCCTGATGAAACTCATTTGCATGTGTTTTAGAAAAGTTGTCAGAGATGCCTTCCATGCTTCCTTTCCAAAGTGTGGTCCCGGGAGCAGCAGTTTGGACATCACCTGGAAGCAGAGACCCAAAGCATTTTAACAAGACTCCTAGCTGGTGTGTCCGCGCATTCGAGTGTGAGCAGCCCGGCTTTGAACCTATTCCTTTCTGCAGGGCAGCTTCGGCAAAAACAACAATATGGTCATATTTCCGAACCTTGGAAAGCTTTGGTTCCCTCCAGACTTTGTATTCTTTGGCTTATTATTTTTTCGCACTTGATCTTAGCCAAAAGACCGAGAAGCAACGGCTTATTATTTTTCGAATCCTAGTTGCCTTTCACAACCGTGGTATGAGTTTATGGGGGTGCTTCTGTTAGCCAGTGCTGGGTACCCAACCATCGCCAGACTTCGCGGCTTAAGAAACAGCATCCACAGCCCTCTTGCTCCCGGATACGCACTTGGGGCGGGACGGGACCGCACAGCTGGTCTCTCGTTCCCCTTGGCATCAGCGTGGGCAGCTCAAAGGCTGGGAGCTGGAACCATCGGAAGCTTTGCTCGCTCACGTGTGTGAAAGTTAATGCTGGCTGTTAGATCAGATGACAAAGACAGCCTAGGGCGGGAGCACCCACTTGTCCCCTCTCCGTATGGCCAGGGGCGAGGATCCTGAGATAGGGACGAGTGGGGCAAAAAATGCATTGCCTTTTACGCCCTGCTGTTGGAAGTCAGACAGCATCACCCCTGTGGCCTTCCTTCCTGAGGGCCGTCGCGTAGTCCTTCCCAATGGAAGGAAATAGATCTCATCTTTTATCAGGGGAATGGTAAGATTCTGGGAGGGAGGAGAAATATTGCTGTGGCTGTGTTCTAGAAGAGAAAATCTGCTACAATACTCATATTTGTTTAAAGATTTTATTTATTCGAGAGAGAGGGAGGGAGAGAGCGAGAGCAGGGGGGAGGGGCAGAGAGAGAGGGAGAAGCAGACTCCCCACTGAGCAGGGAGCTTGATGCCCCGATGTGGGACTTGATCTCGGCACCCTGGGATCGTGACCTGAGCCAAGAGCAGCTGCTTAAATGGCTGAGCAACCCACTCATACTGCTTGTATTTTTAAAGCTATTTGAAATTGTTTTGGAAGGAGGGGAACATACACTCATAATAATAAAGAATAGTTATTAGAGTTCAATATCTCTTAGTTCTCCGCCCCCCCACCCCCGAGCCTATTGTACATCCTTGCTTTCCAGCAAGTGAATAACCTGGTAGGACCAGGAAAACAGTTAAAATGTATGGAGATCGATTTCTTGCTCCTGATGTTGGGGGCTGATCTAATCCCAGCAGCTTCAACCCAATGTATTATTTTGAATCCAAATTAGGGACCCAAGGGCCTGCTTTGCTGTCTCCGAGTTTCAAGGGCAGGGAGCTCTTCCGGAGGGTCTTGTAAAATGCAGATTCCATCCCGCAGCACTGGGGCGGGGCCTGAGACCTCCCCTCTCACAAGCTTTGGGGCGATGCTGAAGCTCCTGACCCGTGGACCACAAGGAAAGTTCTATTTAGAAGACTGAGACCAATCCCTTCCTTAATTTTTTTTTTTTTTGGTGTTTTTTTCCTTTTTTTTTTTTTTTAATATAAATTCAGCCAATGGAGTACATCATTGGTTTCAGATGTCCTTCCTTAATTCTGAGGGCGAATCAGAGGCCCATTGGAGATGACTGATTCTACCCTAAGTCTCCCCGGAAGATGAGGTTCTAGCTTCCTGTGCCCACGCTAAAGCCTCTCGGCCTGGGTGATGGAAAGTGGCAAGGCAATCCCATCTCATCAGGTTGCTTGAAGCTTCCCTTGACTGACTACAGGTCCTTCTTGGATCTTCTCTGTGGCTGTCAATCTCACTGATGCTGGTTTTTCTGACTGTAAACCCGGAGCTGGACTGACAGCTCTAAGAACCCTGGTCTTTTCAGTAATGCCCTTTTCCTAGCTCCCCAAACCACACTGACCCTACCTTCAAGCATTTCGTCTGCGCCCGGGGCTGTGGTCATCCCCCCTCGTGTTACCCACATTCTCTACGGAAGACAGCGACAAGTCTGATCGAGTCCCAAGGCGTTCTGTTCTCAAAGACCCAGGGAATTGGGGTAGGATCCCTGGATTCTAGGCACTTCTATGTTCTTTGCACAAGCACATGACCTAACAGGGGGAAAGCGCTGACCGTGTGCTCAGGAGATCTGGGTACTTATCTCGGTACAGGGAGCTTGGCCATTTATTACCACACAGGAAGTGCTGTGAGCCTTTATCTTTGCCAGCGAAGTGATTATACACCTCCTACCTCAGAACACTGTGGGAGGAAAATTATAGCAAATCCTAGTGCAAATGTGCTTTTAAGATAAAAAATGCTAAACAAATGGAAAGGCCCAGGTTGGAGGCCTAGCCGCTGCTGTGGCCGTTACAGGCATGATAACAGGGAAGACATCATTTTCTCCTTTCACGTCCAGTGTTTCTAGAAGCGTGGTTCAAGGTCTGGTGCATCAGAATCACCTGGAAGGTTTTAAAAATGTCAGTTCCCAAGCCACGCTTGCGCTTTAGGGGAATCTGAGTTCCTGAAGAGGGGGTCCAGGAATCTGTCCCATTCAAATCTCCACAAATAATTCAGAGGCGTACGGAAGTTTTGAGAAGCAGGCTGCGATCGGCCTCTGCTGGGTTAGGCTTCAGGTGGCAAACTTACAGACAACCAGGATTTTTCCTGCTGGTTCCCAAACACCAGAGCCTGCTCTGAGCTCCAGTCGTGGCTTGCTTTCTCACAGCCTCACCGACCTCTGTTCCGGTGTCCCTCTATCTTGCTCTCATTCTAGAGCTTCTCCCGGGGCGGGGGGCTTCCCAGAAGCCTCAGCTTCGAGCCTCCCTCCAGCTTTCAATCCTAGAGGGTGCCCTGCGGCTCCCCAGACTAAATTCTCAGGCAAGTTTTTGCAGCCCCCTGGGAGTCATTAAGCACAGCCTTCCCTGTTGGAGCTAGCTCTGAGGACCTCTTGGCCACAATACACCCCATGAGTCAGCCCTGTCAGGGGAAAGGAAGGCTCACCAACAAGTCAGGTCCTGTGGGAGCCGTCTCTCTCCTTGGAGAGAAGTGCGGTGACAACCTGGGCCCGCCTTGGGGCTTGCTGGGGCCCCAGCAACAAGCACAGAGGTGGCTTTCAGCACTCCTCTCCTGACTCATTTCGGAGCAAAGTCGCAGCATCCATCCCGGGAGTTGCAAAAATCCAGCCGGTGCACAGCAGTCCCCATTGGCTTTCAGAGCCCTAGAACCAAGGAAAGCTGGTGGCCGTTCCCTGGGAGCAAGGCGGCTTTAGGGACCATTGGTCACTTCGGGCTGCAGTGAGGCTCAACTTGCTTAGCTTTCACAGAAAGAACCGCAGGTTAGGAAAGCGAGGCTTTGTGTCCTGAAGGACCAACCCAGCTGCCCTTGGCCTTGCTAGCAGATGCATAGGTCAAGTTCTAGTTCCAGCCCTGAATCTGAGCACTAAGATAATTCTACTTGGCTTCTTGTCCTGGAATCAGTTCCTTGCCCGTATATATGTTCCCATGGATGTGAGAACATTTGAGATGTAGGTCTGATTCCAAATCACGCTTGTTCCTCTTTTCCTTTCATGGCGTCTCTATAGGACAATGCGATCGATCGTCCTTGTCAGACTTTGCCCAGGGAAATGACAGTAGAGTAATGGAGGAGACTCTTTAATCGGTTGGCATTTAAAATGCTGACTGGCTGGGTCCGTTCAGATTTGGGGTTGCCAATCCAATTTGCATACCTCTTTTGTCAATGAAATTCTATTGGCTCACAGCCACGCCCACTTATTTACATATAGTTTTCGCCTGCTTTCCCACCGATGTTAGCAAGAGTTGAGTAGTTGGGACAGGATGGTATGACCCTGAAAGCTCAAGGTATTTACCACCTGCCTTTTTACAGATAAAGTTTGCCTGCCCCTGGTTTGGACGGTAAGCTTTGAGAGGTCATAGAACAGGCATGATTAGGTTACTTGTAAGGAGCTGAGCCCAACTCTACATGCCTGATAGATGGATCCTTGCGTGTTTGTTGATTTCCAGAGCTGAAGTACAGAGGACTTTAGAACTTCTTTGTGGATGGGGTATCTCTGTGGCTCAGTTGGTTAAACATCTGCCTTTGGTTTAGGTCGTGATCCCAGGGTCCTGGGACGGAGGCCCACGTCGGGCTCCCTGCTCAGTGGAGTCTGCTTCTCCCTCTGCCACTCTCTCTGCTCATGTTCCCTCACTATCTTTCTCTCTGAAATAAATAAATAAATAAATAAATAAATAAATAAATAAATAAACGAACGAACGAACAAACAAACAAACAAATAAATAAAATCTTTTTAAAAAAAATTCTTTGCGGGGAGGGGATGAAGAAACCCAAAATGTTAATCACGCTTATTTTTGATGAGTAAGATTATGGATTGGTTTAATTGTCTTCCTTTTCCTTTCTGGATTCCTCAAATCTCCTTCAGTGAATATTTCTTACACACACACACACTGTTGGGGAGGAAGAGCTTTCTCCACCCTACAGTCCTTCTAGTTGGACGTAGAATCAAATTGACATGAGACAGACTAACAGGAGGAAAATCAATGTTAATATCTAGACCTGCAGGGAATCCACAGACATGGAAATTCTAAAGACAGTGAAGGAACGTGAGGCTAGTCTGACCTCCTGAGCTCAGGTAGAGGGGCCTGAGAACACAGAGGGGGGACCGCTCATTAGCAGGAAGGTGAAAGGAGTGGTTTGGAAAAACAAGTTTGCCCTGTTATGCAGATGAGGTTCTTAAGTAAAAGGGAGTCTCTGTTAATAGCTCTCTTCCTTTCCAATGTAAATTTAGGCAGCTCAGGGGGAGGCGGAGAACCATCCCCCCCCATCTGCTGGGTTTTGATTACTTTTAACTCAAAATAATCTTTATGCCAAATGACCCATTTTGGGGGCAACCTGCCCCAGGTCCCTACAACATACGCTCTCACACACACTCCAGGTTTACTCCTTTAAACAAAAAAGATCTAAACAATACGGAAATTGTTTTTTTGGTCAGTCAGTGTGGAGGCAAGAATAAAGGGGGAACTTTTTTCATAATCAAATCCTAATTAAATGAAAACAAGAAGTTTCTCTTTGAGCCTTATGTCCCTGTGATATCTGTGAGAGTCTGTTAATCACAAAAAACATTCATGACTTAGGATGATTCTACGAGGTAGTTGACATTCCTACGTCCGGATCCCAGTCCTTAGTAGGTGCTAGGCAATGGGATTTGCCAGATGGCTATCCATGAGCTAGGTATTAGTCAGCACTTCCTGGTTGGAAGTGACAGAAAGCTGACTCAAATAACCCAAGGCAAAAAGAGGAGGCACTTATTAGCGCACACACAAGCCCCAGTAGGACATAGAAGCTACTGGAAGCAGCCCCAAACCCATCAGCTGTCCCCGTTTTTACCTTTGCTTTTCTCTATCCATGAGAGTCCTTTTTCTCAAAGCCACTTACTAGATCTTGTTTGAACGATCACAGGGGGCTTCCCTATAGGTCTGGCTAGGATCTTGAGCCCGCTCCTGGTTGGGGGAGGGGAGGTGGCCATATGTTCTACTGGAGAGAGTGGCGGGAAGGTGGCTGAAAAGAAAGCAAGTATCTGTCATCAGAAGCAGAGGAGGTGATGCCGTCACAGTCCCTGGGGGGATCATATTGGGACCGGCAGCCACTGGGATCGGCATCTACTTGTGATAGACATATGGCCCAAATGTACTAAGCGGGCCAGGAGGTGGCCGATAAATCGTGTTACTAAAATTCTTAAAAGCCATGCATTAATCATCATTAAAATCTAGGCCTCGTCTCCCTTCTTCTCCCCTCTCATGGAGGAAAACCCGAGTATGCTTCTTCCTCCAATGTTCTGCTGTCTCCCCTACCGGTTAGAACCCCGATGGGCCTCATGAGTCATCACCTCCATTCAGGGGGGCAGAAGCTTGAAATGGTCCCCTAAGAATCCACTCCAGTGCTGCTGAGACTTTAGTGGACTTCATTCACCCTGATGGCCTGCTAGAACATTGATTCCTACACCCCATCCCTGCACAGTCTGAGTCAGTAGGGATGGCGCAGGGCCCATGAACTTGCATTTCTTTCTTTCTTTTTTTAAAAGATTTTATTTATTTATTTGACACAGAGAGAGAGAGATCACAAGTAGGCAGAGAGGCAGGCAGAGAGAGAGGGGGAAGTAGGCTCCCTGCTGAGCAGAGAGCCCGATGCGGGGGCTCGATCCCAGGACCCTGAGATCATGACCTGAGCCGAAGGCAGACTTTAACTCAGGTGCCCCATGAACTTGCATTTCTAACAAGCTCCCCCATAGTGCTGGTACTGTGGGTCTAAGGACCATACTTCGAAGAGCACTGAAATAGGCCATGCCTCAAAACCCATGTTTCCATAGTAACCTTGAAAACTCAGTGGTTTTCACCTGCAGGCAACTTTGCTTCCTGGGAGACAATGGGCAACGTATCTGGCACTTGGCACTTGCAGATATCTGGAGATACTTCTTTATGGCCGCTACTTGGGGAGTGGGGCTTGGGGCTCCTGGAATCTAGTGGGCAGAAACCAGGGGTGCTGCTAGACATCTTCTAAAGCACAGGACAGCTGCCCCAGAAAAAATTATCTGGCATAAACCTATCAATAGCGCTGAGGTAAAGAAAGCCTCCTTTAGTCCGTGGGGTCAACCCATGAGCGAAGGAGGAAATTTGCAAGCAGTTTTGTGACTCTTTTACCATTCCCTAAGAGGCAGCATCAGTAAAAAGAGGCCCCACATCATCGTATGTCATCAGGGAAATGCTGATTCAAACAACAGTGACATACCACCACGCACCTATGAGAGTGGCCCAAATCGAGGCCACTGACAACATATGCTGGCGAGGATGTGGAGCCACAGGAACTCTCACTCATTGCTGCTGCGAACGCAAGATGGGCCAGCCACTTTGGAAAACAGGTTGACAGTTTCTTACAAAATTAAGCATACTCTTACTGTATGATCCAGCAATCACTCCTTGGAATTCACCCAAAGGAGCTGAAAATTTATGTCCACATAAAAATTTGCACACAGATGTTGATAGCAGCTTTCTTCATGATTGCCAAAACTTGAACTCGACTTCTGTAGGTGAAAGGATACATCAACAGTGGTATGTCCAGGCAGTAGAATATCATTTGGCTTTAAAAGGAAATGAGTTCTCAGGCCAGGAAAAAGCATGGAGGAAGCTTAAATACATATTACTCAGTAAAAGAGGTCAATCTGAAAAGGCTACCTACTCTGGGATTCCAGCTATATTATATTCTGGAAAGGGCAAAACTATGGGGCCAATGAAAAGATCAGTGGTTGCCAGGGGTTGGGGGAGGAAAGGATGAATAAATGGGATGTAGAGGATTTTTAGGGCAGAGAAACTACTCTGTACGATACTATGATGATGGAGGCATGTCTACTGTACATTTGTCCAAAGCCCTAGAATGCACACCGCCAAGAGTAAACCAGAATGCCGTAAGGTGAACTGTGGGCTCTGGGTGACAATGACGTGTCAGTGTACTTTTGTCACTTGTAACAAATGTCCCACTCTGGTGGGGGACGTTGCTACTGGGGGAGGCTGTGCATGTGCGGGGGTAGGGGCTATGGAAAATCTTTTCTCCTTCCTCTCCATTTTGCTGTGAACCTAAAACTGCCCTAAAAATTAGTCTATAATCTCCTTTCTTTTGCAGTCTTGAAAAAAAAAGGCTGCAAAAGAAAGTAGATTATAGTACAATCAGCTTAACTTCTGTTGTTTTATATTGTGCTTACCTCCTTGTATTACCAGCCTGGCCCCTGGAGGCATCTGAATTTGCAACCATCTGAGCTAAATGAGGAACCTCTCTATAGATGAAGAAGGAGTGAGGAGATGAGCCAAGTAATTTGCCCGAGGTTCACCGGGGGAACCAGATTTGAAATCCAAGCCTGTGACAGTGATTACAATGCCGGGGTGAATCAATAGACACACACCAACACTCTGTAGTACATTCAGGCAAAGCCATATTATGCATTCGTTTATTTACTCTTTCAGCCGTCGTTCCCCATACACAGTGTTCTTATTTTGTGTGTGCGCGCGCACACACACACACACACACTCTTAAATGCTTCAGTACATAAATCAGAGGTTCTCATGTATTACCCAATAACAGCATTGGACATGTGACATATCTGTCCCATGATATTTATTTAGCATTCCCTCCAAAGGCTTAAAGATAGAGATGTTCCAGCAACAAGTTCTATTTTGGAAATATCAAATTGAAACTTGGAACTTATTATGCGACCGGATGGCTCTCTCATCTATCAATACAGAGTGAAAACAGCTGCCCTCTTAAAATGTGCGAGCTATGGCCAAACCGGTTCTCTTCTGTTCAAAGACATTTGACACTATCTAGGGTTGGGGTTTTTTTTTTTTATCTTTATCATTTTAGCATTAAAAGAATTAAAAAAGCAAAAACAAAAGCAATGAACAACAACAAAACCACAAAAAGACCCAAAAAATTTTGGTTTTTTTTTTTTGAAGAACAAAAAAATTCAAAATATTAAAGAGCAAAGAAAGATGCTAAATTATACTTGAATGCTGCCTCTAGAGAAAGGGGTTGGCAAACCATGGTCTGCATGTCAAAGCCAGCCCACTGTCTGTTTTTATAAATAAAGTTTTATTAGAAGACAGCCACATCCATTCGTTTACATATTTTCTGTGGCTACTTTCATGCTACAGGGGCAGGATGGAGTAGTGGAACAGAGACCTTATATACTCAAATACTTATGATCTGACTCTTTGTGGGAAAAGTTTACCAAACCTATATTTTCATATGGTTCACTCTCTCTCTTTTTTTTTTTAAGATTTTTTAATTTATTCATTTGAGAGAGAGTGCGCAAGTGAGAGTATGAGAGTGGGGAGGGTCAGCGGGAGCGGGAGAAGCAGACCCCACTGAGCAGGGAGCCCGATGTGGGGCTTGATCCTAGGACTCTGGGATCATGACCTGAGCTAAGGCAGATGCTTAACCGACTGAGCCACCCAGACGCCCCTCGTAAGGTTCACTCTCAAAAGCACAACATATTATTCCACTGAAAAAGAGCATCTTTTTCTTATAGGCCAAAACTTGCAGTAACGCTTAGACCACGAAATAGAATTTCACAAATGACCACATTTATCAATAAAATCACTTCCACATCTAAAACATAAAATAAAACAAAAACCATCCTTCCTGTTCCCAGAACGTAGAGAAAGACTAGACTGCCTCACTGGCCTTGAAACAGAATTTTCTAGTGAAACATTTTGCAGCTCTCCGTAAACACAGATCCACCCTCCTCCACCTGCAACATCTCTCAGTGGAAGGTAGTCATTCATGGGGACCTGTTCTTAGCTCCCTCTGCCCATGCCATTTTATGCAAGCACTTATGTCTATGTTTCACTTAAGAGATGGCACTAATATGTTTGCATAACGTGGGGCGCTACAGGTCATTGCTAATGTAACAGAGTAAACCTTTGCTCAGATGGCCTCAAGTTACACCACACCCATCGTTGTCAATTTCCATCTTCCTGCAGAAATGCCCAGCATGGTGAGAGGGAATGGGCTTAGGCATGTGACTCAGGCCAACTGACTTTGGAATTCTGGCACTACCTTTTCTCAGCTGGATGAACTTGGGCAAGTTTTGTAGCTTTCATGAGCCTCACTTTCCTTAACTGTGAAACGGGGGTGGATGCCTATTTTGCAGAGGTTGTAAGGCTTAATAATTATGTGGGTGGCACCTGGGTGGTTCAGTCAGTTGAGTGTCTGACTCTTGATTTTGGCTCAGGTCATGATCTCGGGGTTGTGAGATCGAGTCCTGCGTTGGGCTCCATGCTATGTGTGTTGGAAGCCAGTTTAAGATTCTCTCTCTCCTTCTCCCCCTCCCCACCCTTCTCTCTGTCCCCCTTTCTAAATATAATAATAATTATTATTGTTATTATTTGAGCAGAATGCTTGACAATTAGCAAATTAGTTGAACCACATGAAATTGCTACCCCCCAAAATGGCCATAGCATGTCATTTGACCTAAAGTTGTTCTTGTTGGCATTGGTCACCATTATTGTGTGTACATGGGCCAGACCCAGATAAAGTGGACACAGCGCTGTGGCCACCTGGAGCTTCCAATCAGGGTCTGGACTAGGGGGAGGCTGGTTAGTCACCCAAGGTGCAAAATTTAAGAGGCGCTCACTCTCAGGTGCAGCCCCCGTATTACCATGACTCTGAGAACGTGTGCTTTCTTAAGTTCTCCTCCTGAGGCACCTCTCTCAACCCTCCGTATTTTCAGCTCTGTTGTACGGTTCCCCTTACCCAGCTGAGAAATTCCTCATCTCCTTAGCTCAGGTGCTTTGTGCCTCTCCCTAACCTGAAAACCATCTCTTGGGTGACCCTTTAATAACTAAGGGATGAATGAGTCACAGCAAATCGTAACATGACACCCTCCCCAAGATGCTTGCTTCAAGAGAGGATTAAAGTCTTAATTTAAAAAGAACTAAGGCAGGATTTAAGGCATGGCTTAGTCAGTGGAACAGAGTATCACAGAAGATCAGCAGCCTGCGGGGATCCTGAAAGCTCTCTCAGTTGGCAGATAGTGTCTCGAGTCGCCCCGGAGGTCCAAGCACATAAACATGTCGCCACAGAGAAACTGATGCACTGGGGACTTCAAATGAGTCTTGAAGAATGGTTACGTGGTCAGTTAGATGAAAAGGAAAGGAATTTAACATGATTGAAGGCACATTCCAAAGGATCTCTTCCTCAGTCTTTCCATTTTTCCTTCTCCAAAAATAACTTGCTATGACAAAGGACTCCTGTGGTAGCCAAATTCCGAGACGGTCCCCAGTGATTCTCCTCTCCTGGTATTCATGCTCCTAAATAGTGAGCCCCCTCCCACACTGAATCAAGGCTGGTCTGGGTGACCAGTGGAATATGAGGGAGGTGAGGGTATGTGACTTTTCAGGTTAGCATATAAAGGGGATTGTTCCTGCTGCTTTGCTCTCTTGTAGAAGCCAACAACCATATCATGGGGATGTTCAAGCAGCCCTTTGTGAAGAGGACCACGTGTAAAAGGAACTGAAGCACCATTCCAAAAGCCAGCACAGACTTACAAGTCAAGTGAGTGTGCCATCTTGGAGGTGGAGCCTCCAGTCTCAGTCAAACCCTCAGATGACCGCAGCTCCAGCTGACCTCAGTCTACAACTTCCTGAGAAGTTGAATCAGAGAGAGAGACCTTGAACCAGAACTAGCCCAGTCCACTGTTCACAAATTCCTGACCCACAGAAAATATGAGATAATAAATATTTCTTGTTTTAAGCTGATAAGTTTTAAGTAACATGATACATAGCAATACGACTAGGATTCAGACCAAAAAAAACACACCTCCTTAAATCAGTCAGAAGAAGACAAACAATGCAAAAGAACAATAGGCAAACAACTTGAAGAGACACTTCACCAGAAGGAAATTTCCAAATGGCCCGTTGTCATGTTTTTATAGACTGTATGTTTGTGTCCCCCTAAAATTCACATGTTGAAACCTCATCCCCGACATAGTTGTATTTGGAGGTCTTTGAGAAGTAATTAGGTCGTAAGGATGGAGCCCTCATGATTGGGGTTAATGCCCTTGTACTGGAGACCCCGGCGAGCTCCCTCACAGCTCACACAGGAGGACACCATGAGGAGACGACTGTCTATGAACCAGGAAGCCGGCTCTCTTCTCCAGACATCAGATCTACCCGTGCCTTGCTCTTAGACATCCAGTCTCTAGAACTATAAGAAATAAATGTGGTTTATTAGCCACTCAGTCTATGATGTTCTTTTTTTTTTTTTTAAAGATTTTATTTATTTGACAGAGAGAAACACAGTGAGAGAGGGAACACAAGCAGAGGGAATGGCAGCGGGAGAAGCAGGCCCCCTGCCGAGCAGGGAGCCCGATGCGGGGCTCGATCCCAGGACCCTGGGATCATGACCTGAGCCGAAGGCAGACGCTTAACGACTGAGCCACCCAGGTGCCCCAGTCTATGATGTTCTTTTATAGCAGCCTGAACTAAGATCGAAACTGGTCCCAAGAAGTGGGGATGCTGCTGTAATAAATACTTTCAATTGTGGAAGTGGCTTTGAAATGGAGTGATGGGCAGAGCATAGTGGGGCCCTTCGGGGCAATGCTGAGCGCCCAGAAAGGAAAGAGGAGCAGTGTGCAGAAAGCTTCAGACTCGGAGAACCCTGAAACCCAGAACAGAACGGCCGCAGGAATATGGATGGGAAAGGCTCATGGGGTCTTGGCCAGAAATGAGGGATGTGTTATTGGAACCTGGAGGAAAGGCGCTCTCGTTCTAAAGCAGCAGAGAATGTGGCTCAGTGTGTTCGTGTTCTAGTGTTTCGTAGAAGGCAGCCCTTGCCAGCGATACAAGCGGAGAGGTGGCTGAAGCTATCTGTGAGGCAGGCGTTGAAGGCACCGCTGGGCTCCTCCTGACGCAGCTCACAGCACCCCGCCTGGAGAGGGAAATGACTTCAAGACAGAATTGTTATGCGAAAAGGAAGCAGAACTTAAAGACTGAGGAGATCTTCCGCTTATCCATACTGCAGAAAGGAGAATGCGAAGGATGTGCCCAAGTGACCTAGATAAGGTCAGTGTGAGTCAGCCTTCTTTCCAGAAGCTGGGAGTTGCTTGCAAGACAGTGGAAGAATGATGCCCAAGGCAATTCAGAGAGGCTCAGGGTGGCTGCTCCCAGAGCTTCCCCCACCCACACCGAGTGCTGGGACTGGGGGGCACCAAGAGCCTGCAAGGCCTCAGCACTTGCTGCCCGGGGCCACCTCACCTGGCAGGCTCTGTTCCCCTCACTCTGGCTCCCCATTCCTTGGCTGCCTCGGTCCGGCTCTGGTGTGGGGCATGGGGGCGGCAGTGGCTGTCCCTCTAGAGGCCGATGGCAGCCGATGTGGTGGCCTCTCCCAGAAATGTCCTTTCAACCACTCTGGAATCACCTGTTAGTGCCGGTGAGGAATCTGCCCAGCAGACCCCTTCTGTCCCCCGCAGGAAAGTGACCTTGCCTGAAACAATCCACTTTTTGCTAAAAGCTTCCTATTTCTGCCCCTTTCTGCCTGTAAGACCTTCCATTTTGTACAGCTGCATGGAGTTCCTTTCTATCTGCTGGAAAGGATGCCACCTAATTTATGAATTGTTGAATAAAGCCAATGAGATCTTTAAAGTGTACTCGGTTAAATTTTGGTTTTTAATGCCGGCCTCAGGCCTGGGACGGAGGTGGGGACCCAGGCCCAGAACTGCCGTGGGCGGCATCCCTGAGGTTTGGGGTGATGCTCCACACACCAAAGCCCTCCGCAGCAATACCCTTGAATGAGCCGCCGGGACACACCGCAACGGGTCTGTCTCGCTGCATAGTGTTGAACTTCGGCGGGGAGGGGGGCTGGGGATGGCGTTTCTCTATTTTGTAATCTGGGTACGGATGACACAGCTGTGTTCAGTTCGTGCAGATCTGCCTCAGTGTGAAAAAAGATTTTGAAAGCCCTCAATTGCCATGATGTATTAGAAGGCGAGAACCTCCCAGGTCAGGCCCTGCCATCCGTAGTTCTGAAGTCCAGGTTCAAAGTGAAGGTGTGGTTGGATGCCTGTTCCTCTAATTCAGGGGGAAGCAAATGTATAGTTGGTAGCCATCGATGTTTGTAAATAAAGTTTTATTGAGCCGCAGACACGTCCATTTCCGCATGGGCTATCTGTGGCTGCTCTTCCAGACGTCAGCGGAGCCGAGCAGTTGTGATGGAGATCAGTTCCTTGACCCACAAAGTCAACAGCTCTGACTGAGAAGCTTTGGATGCTGCTGCATTTCTCACCTCTTCATCCTCCCTTCCCATGGCTCGAGGCTGTGTATCGAACGCGCATTATCCAAGTGCAGACAAGCCCTGTGATGCTCTGGATGAAGAACTGGTGGGGCCAGGACCTTGCTGGCCATTGTCCTACCTCTCCATTGCCACATACCCCAGGTGTCCCTTCGAGGTGCACCCCGGGGAAGAACTATGAGACTATTCATTTGGGCTCATGACTAAGGTGCTCCCAAGGACGTGATTGAATCTGACAACAATGGCAATTCAGGGCGTGCAGAACCGCTGCACACATTCAAGCTCCTGAGCAGAAAGAGACCTGGGCGTGCGTAGTTTTTGGAACAGGACATCTGGACAGAATCGTTTTGATCGCTGACTTCAACTCCACCGTAGCACAGGATCATAGATGGGCTCTGGGTTCCGACGGCCTTGTTTTTTTCAGCCAAGCGTATGTGACACATGCCAGGTGTTTGGCAATTATGTCTTGCTGAATGTGGTCACTTACATGGAAATACAAAAATCATTCACTGTTAAGAATCAAGAAAATTGTCAGTGCCAGACGTGTTCCAGACTTTCCTTTATCTGAAGTATTTTCTCTCCCCCGTCTATAATCAGCTGTCTTTTAGGCGTCATTTTTTTTCCTTAAGAAGAGAGTTACTGGAATGAAAGGGAACACTTTCAAGAAGGATCATCCCATGGTTACAACTGAAAAAGTTGGCCATCTTGTCTGCATTCTTCCAAGGCTTTGCTCTGTGACCTTGGGCTTGCTTAGCCTATCTGGTCTTCCATCTGTGAAAAGTAAATGTTTCAGTTCATGCTCACTGGACTTCCTCAACTGATCTAGGGAATGATAGTTGTTCATGAAGTCCTTTTAGCTGTGCGGGTGCACTAGAGATGAAATTAACCCCTGTGACAAGGGCCGGTACATTTCCACTGCCAGTACTTTGTGATAAAGAAGAAAGATTAGTGTCCAGATTCAGTCTTAACTTGCACAGTCTTGTGGAGTGATACAGTCATTGTGTGACTTCACGTACCTAAGGGAGGTGAAGAGTCTGGGTCAGGAGAAATTGTACGGAAGCACAAAGGGAAAGACCTTCTGAAAGTATTTATATTATTTTTTTTCTTTCTGCTTGTATCGGTTGAATGTTCAAATAAACCAGAAACACATATTGAACAATGTGTAGTATTTCAGACACTATTAGAAACCCTCTTTGTGAGATACACAAGCTTTCAGATGAAGAAACCACAAGTGCAAATTGTAGCTACACCTGTTACCGGATACGTGATCTGGGGAAACCTACTTAGTTTATCTGAGCCTTAATTTTCTCACCCAAAAAGTGGAGATAATCATCCGTTATCCACCTATCCCTTAGCGTTGCAGGGGGAAGGAAATGAAATAAAGGATATAAAGTGCTCAGTAGAGCGCCTGGAAAGAAACCAGCAGTAAATCTTAGCCATGTGATCCTTGTTATGTTAAACTGGGCTTCACAATTGAATCCACTTTTGTTAAGAAACAGTTTCCGAAACATAGAACACAGTAAGATTACAGTGTGCCCTTTCAATACCTGCTAGAACATTACCTACAGGCCCACCTAAGGGGGAGCTAATGTAGGCGACTTTGCTTGACTTATTATTTATTTGATTAGACCCAAGTCTTTACCAAATCGAATGATAACTTGTAGAAAATTGGTAAACTGAAAGAGATTTTTGTCCAGTGGAGATGAAAATGATTTCTAAGAGAAAAGTATTAGGGTTTTAGTACTCCATCAGATATTAACCATTCTGTCTCTAATGTGGAGATCTTGTTTTGGCATTCTTTCTTTCAGAGACTATAAATACTTCAATCTTTGGTATTCTCTTTTGGACGAGCTACACCATTCTGCTGGCTGAAACATGCTCATTCACTGTAAGTATGTAAGCTTTGTTTCCAGCTTTTTGAAAATTATAATCTGATGGTTTATGGCTTCATCTTTTTTCTCTCTTCTTTCAACTGAGTAGAGGAGGAAGGTATGTGAATCTTTCAGGATGCTCATTGGACTTGCTGAAGTTGTTCTGATATGAGAGGGCTAGAATCTTTCATAACAGAAGATCCATCATCAAGGCCAAAAGTCATAGTACCTCGGTGCCTAACACACAGTAGGTGAAATGTGTACTCGCCCACCCCTGACACCTACCCCCATCCGTACACGTTGATGTACCATCACATGTTGAATCTAAAAAGTGTCTCTTGTGGGCAGCATAGAGTCAGATCTTGTTTTCTTTGTCTCATCTGACAATAACTGCCTTTCGATGGCATTGTCTCAGCCGTTAGAGTTATTATCAATGTGGTTAGATTTATGTCCGCCATTTTGTTTTGTTCTCCAAACATCTCTGATATCTTCTATTCTTGTCTTCCACTTTCACTACATTCTCTTGTAGTAAGTGGATATTTTCTAGTGTATAATTTTAATTCTTCTTATCATATTTTTCCTGTCTCTCTCTTTTTATCTTAGTGGTTGCTCTAAGATTTACAAACTATATCTTATCTTAATCCACTTCAAATATACTAATTTAATCCCAGTAATATGTACACACTTTATTCCTATACAGTTCCATTCCTTACTCCAGTAATGTGCGTCATTACTGCTATACATATCACGCCTATATATGTTAGAGACCAAACAATACGTTGTTACAATTATTGCTTCATATAATCTTATGTCTTCTAAAAAAGCTGAGAGAAGAAAGGAGAGCAAGTATATATTTATAGAATTTGTTATATTAACCTTCTTATTTACCATTTTTGGATCTCTTCATTTCTTCCTGTGGATTCAAGTTAGCATTTGGTGTCATTCCCTTACTCCATACGCTCACAATTTAACTTCTTTGTGAGAAATAAACTTTGTGGTCTCAGCCTCTATGGGGGGGAGCGGTTCTAGAGAAATAAACATGCCTTCTCTGATTCAGTGTAAGATCTTTGTCAACCAATTTTGACCTTACATCTAAAATGAGAATATCTGGATGTTAGCTCTTCTACACAAGGAAGACAAATACAAACATTTCTTATTACTTAATCTCACCCTAAATCCTTTCTCCTATAAAATACGTTTAAAACATGAAGAAATCAGAAGTCTTTTTATAGACTCTGGCTTATTCAGACAAATGAATGATGGAATGTCTTTTGACTTCAACCTAAAAGCTTTTCCTGGGAAAAGACAAAAGTGGTTTTTTGGGAGGCTTTTGCTTTAATTGCTTTTTCCTTAAGTTGCTGGAGTTGCGATAGGTGACCGCGCCATCTCTTAGCACACGGCGTTTTCATTACAAAAAAATCTAGCTCTGGTGACACATTCTTGCTTTCTACAAAAGAAGGCCTGCACTTCCTTCCACCACTACCGAGGTTTCCAGTTAGATGAAGAGGTGAGGGAGAAGAGGCTCCGTGAACTTGCCGCCTTTTGAGCCCACTGTCCCCACACCGGGGGGCTCCTCCACTTCCTGAACCCTTCCTACCGCTGCAGCCCGGTTCCAGATCACATTTTCCCACCCCAGGAGGTCACAGCCTCTGACTCACTCCTCTCCCCCTTTCTTCGGGGCAGCACCCCCTCTCCCTCCTCCCTCGCCCCCCACCGACCAGCCCAGGGGCCCGGCTCCAAACCTCGGCCTTTCACTTTGGTTTTTGTTCTCTTTCTTGCCAACGGATCCCTGGCCCAGTGAAAATTAACATTTTCAGCATTGTGTAATTTACATGGGATCATCTAAGTGGCTCTTCTCTATGAAAAAAGTCACAAAGCATGTTATTTAAAGTCAAAAATGCAGGTCAGGAGCGGCTTCCAAACCAGTTGACTGGTTTCTTGGAGAGGGCACATTAAGCCTATAGTTATGGGTTTGTTTGTTTGTTTTTTGAAAGCCACTTAACCTTTGTCGTTCAAGTTTGCCTCATTCTCCTTCCCCAAAGCCACCTATCCTTATAACCCCCCCAAATCCATCTAAGTTCTTCACATTTCTGAGGTGTGCTGCAAACTCTCACATAATGAAAACTAACTTGCCAGCATATTCTTCCCGCCATCTTGATTCTGCATCAATGCAGAACAGGAGAGAACTAATCTGTAAAGTGCTAAGAAAAATGATCCAAATCTCAGCAAAAAAGGCCGGGAGTGGTCGGGATCTCCTTTCGAGGTCATCACGGTGTCCTTTTCAACGAGCCCAGCCCAGGACCACACAACTGGCTAGAGAAGGCATCTTTGTTTGACTTGCTATGTACTATTTTTTACACAAGAAGCCCGGACTACGTGAAGTTATGCATTCGTGTGTATATTTTGTCTGGAAGGCGTGCAAATGATCTCTGGCTGGTGGAAAGGATCACCCCGAAGGTCATGGTGTCATAGTCCCAGAGGACACGGAACCAATGCATGCCAGGTCACGTGCAACCTGGCGAACTCCTTCGAATATCCTTCTTTTTCAATGCCTATACAAATATACAGTTCCTCCTGTGCTCTTTGCAATAACCTTGACTGTCTCATTGATCCCGTCATTAAGGAATTGTGGAAAGTCTTTGACAGGAACCATGTTTTTAACTTTTTGGAAATTACACCTTGAAAAGAGTCCAGAACAGCCGGCGTATGAGCTTCTCATGGCATCTAGGTCCTTCAGTGCAGCTGTTTGAACCCTCTCATCGAGCCCCCCTCACAGAGGTTTCTTTTTTTCCAACCTATACTATTAACGTCCCTCCAGGGAACCAGAGCCCCGGAAAAGCTTTTCCACAACATCAATTAAAAGGGGCATCTGAACACGTAAATAACATTTGCGGCCTCCACCGTGCCTGGTAAAGCGTCCCTGGCACGCAATGAAAGAGTCCCAAAATACAGTGGGTTTCCCAGCGACCAGCCCACCAGCAACCAGCGCAAAGGGGGAAAGGTAACTGGTTTTTCCAGAATGATGAGGGTAATAAAGCAGAACCCACTCGAGTCTAAGCATCGGCCACAAACATGCGTGTTGGAGCGGTGGCGATTTCACAGCAATCTGGAAAAGCCCAGACCCCCAGCGAGTTCTGACAGCAAAGCCAGGCCAGACGGGGAGACCCTGGCCTCCGGGAAGGGACCCACACTTGCTCGGGAAATTTGTTGGCGAGGAAATATTTGAACAGCTGGGGTCCCGCGCCGAGTTCTGACAGGAGCTATTTTACACAAAGGAGTCTTTTTTTGTTCCCCTCACTCCAAGAAGGGAACGGTCTTTTCATGTTTGTGTTGAAAAAGTAGCCAATCGTCCCAAAAGGTCAGTTGGGCTTTTCGTCTTCTGACTTCTTTGACACAATTGCTTGTTATTAGCTACGTGTTTTCAATCACCTGGTGTGTGTTTAAGTGGATTTTACTAAGATAAAAGGCATTTCACTTTTTGAAGATATTAGAAGGCGCTCGTCTCCGTCCTACTGGTGCTATTCGGGCGGTTGTTTCCTGTGCTGTTTTGGATTTATCTGCCTCTGAAGAGCCTCTGGGCTATCAAGGAAAGGGCTGCTTGGGAGAGACTTAAAGTGTTGATCTCAATCATTTAGACCTCAGAACTTCGGGCATTTCCATTTTGTTTGGGTTTGAAATATTAAGGGGACCAAGTAAGAACATAAGTGAAAGGCTTATTTAAAAAATAGTCTCAAGCCTCTGCCTTCGGCTCAGGTCATGATCTCAGGGTCCTGGGATCGAGCCCCATATCGGGCTCCCTGCTCAGCGGGGAGTCTGCTTCTCCCTCTGACTTTCTCCCCTCTCATGTTCTCTCTCTCTCTCTCTCTC
>CM053612.1:95131336-95149251 GCA_028646535.1 Procyon lotor | reverse complement strand
AAAAATAATAATAAAATAAAAAATGGTATCTGTGCCAACAAGCTATGCAAGTATGGATCAGCAAGGATTCTTTTTTTTTTTTTAAGATTTTATTTATTTGACAGAGAGAAACACAGCGAGAGAGGGAACACAAGCAGAGGGAATGGTAGTGGGAGAAGCAGGCTTCCTGCCGAGCAGACAGCCCGATGCGGGGCTCGATCCCAGGACCCTGGGATCATGACCTGGGCCAAAGGCAGACGCTTAACGACTGAGCCACTCAGGTGCCCCAGCAAGGATTCTTTTTACTAGCAATGTCTACCATTGGTGGGCTCGCCCCCTTGCAGATGGGGCGGGGGGGGGGGGGGACATCCCTAGAGCTTTTCTCTCCTGACAGTGTTTGCTTTCTAGCACCATCCGTACGCGGCCTCACAGTAAATTCAACCTGCGTCCTTACAATAAAAGAAGTCGAGGAAGTGCAGTCTCTTAAAAATTGCTGGGCAACTCCTGTAACTTTTTCTATATATAAAGTTTTAGCCTTGGATGTCTGAGATAAATCTGGAATGTTATTGGAAGCTCTGAAGTCTGAAAATATTTTTACTGGACTCTGAATTCTTTGACATAAAGCCCATGCAAGTATATCATTTTTCTTTCCCGGGGACTTTTTCATAACATAGAAGAATTTCATGGGGAAAAATGCTCATCTTCCAGAAAGCGCTAATAACCAAGACTTGCTGCTTCTTAATGAGAGGTCAGACTAACTAAGTGGAGAGGAAAAGGGTAATTCTTCATCTCCTTTATGTTCCTGATTCATTGTATCTTATTCTTCATAGCTTTCAGGATTTCTCCATCTCTCTGTAGCCCGTGCTCACTGGAAAGATGCTCGACTCACTTCTTCCTCTCAGAATTTGTGTGGACGATTTTTACTCCCTGTGAATCCTTTACTGCCTAAACTCTCCTTTTTGCACCACACAGCTTGGCCCACATACCAGGAACCCAGGGTGGAGGGAGATGTAGGCCCTAAATTAAGAAATGTTCTCTCTTTAGTTGTCAACATAAAATAAACTTTCTAGAATTTCCAGGAATTCATCAGTAATCTGTGGTGAATTCTTGGTACTTCCTGGAATCATTCACTTCTGCTCACCCTCCCTGCAAGCTAATTGCATCATTTGGAGAGGAATCAAACCCACTTTCTGAATATCTGGCGTTCTGAGTCTTCTACATTCTATGCTCCAACAGAAATATTAATTAACTGCCCCATACATGGTCCCCGGTCTCGCCAGCCTTGGTTTGGATCTGCCAAAGGAGTCTCACATCTAGAATCTTTAAACTGGACAGTTGTGACCCTTATTCCCAGTTCCTTATCCTGGGCTTCACGTAAACTGCCCAACATACAGATTGACATTGGGTTTGAGAACTCTCTTGGAACTGGCCAATTTCTACCCACTGGTAGTTAACCCAGGTCCAAATTGGATGTCCTGAGCTGCCACTGACCTCAAGCTGACCCTTTGTGTCTACACTCACCTTACCGCCAGTACTGAGTTGGTATGCAAGATCAGGTGCCGTGAAATAGACCTGGGCCAAAAGCACCTGGAATAACTACCCCCGCCCCCCAACATTTCTCTGGCAGTTGGCTTACCATTTGGATTGAAGGAGATGATCTTTGTGGGCGACCAACCAAAGCTAAGCATGATATATGATTTCTTTCGCTTGGACCTTCACATGGATTTTCTAAAAGTCCTTACATACCCCTAGAACCAAAAGCCTCATGTCCCAGGAGAATAAATATATCTACCCCCCGACACAGTCACTCACACACACACACACACAAATAAGTCACAGAAGAGTATCACCACGAGGGAAAGGGATTACGTTAATGAAACGCTGAACCAAGGATCAGTGTCCATTTGCTCATTCTTGTTAGGATTAAACTGAAAGCCGTTTATCTGCCGCTAGTCACTCGGGGATAGATCACGGCTTTACTTTTGAAAGGGATTCTTGGCACAGTTTCATTGTTAGATGATGTCTTGGATACAGGATCCAAGACAAAAAAGAAATTGTCCTGAAGGAGTATAAAAGAGTTACGGTCTTCAGATCTTTCTCTGTCTTGATGTTTGGCAAACTTGCTTTGAGAGCGATAACATGGGGCTGGAGAAGGATGGGCAGGAAGGGGAAGCTGAGAGAGCTGCTGGGAAGCGGGAGGGCTAGCCGCACTTCTCTTTTTCTGAGCAGGGGAATACGATTAGACAAGAGTTACAAATCACGAGTGTAAATACACAGTGTGTCCAAGCAGAGTGGGGCGGTGCTGAGTCCATATGGCTTGTGTGTGAGGGACAATTGAAATTTGTTCATGGAAAGTTCACGAAGATGAATAAAGTTACTGCACTCAGCATGGTGTTGGTCCCTAACCCTTGGGCTTCCCCAAGTTGTATCAGGTCTCCGTCTCCATTGATTTCCACTGAACCAGCAGACCGAGTACCAACTTCTCTTGCTCTCTCTTCTTTTCAACATTAAGCTGAATTGTGCTTCGTGGTGACAACAGCTCTGAACCAAAGGCCACAAGGGCAACCTTGCAGGTCTCAGTGGTGCATCCACCTGGATTCATCTTTATGCAGAGGTCTTCATTTACGCCTTTTTTCTTGGCTCTTGCTCCAAACCCAGTCCCTGTAAACTATACAACATGGCTGTTTATACTTCACTTTTTAGAATCAGAGTAAAGGCAGAGCACCGGGGTGGCTCACCTGGTTGAGCAGCTGACTTCAGTTCAGGTCACGATCCCAGGGTCCCGGGATCAAGTCCCGCATTGGGCTCCCCGCTCAGTGGGGAGTCTGCTTCTCCAACCACCCCGCCCTGCCCCCAGTCATGCTCTCACTCTCAAATAAATAAATGAGAATTTTTTTTTTAATAATAAATAAGAATCTTAAGAGAAAAAAAAAAAGAATCAGAGTAAAGGCAACAGCCATCCTAGACATTTGCTCTTTCAATATAGACGTCATAAATATGCACTCCCTCTCGTGTTTGTTTGCTTTTCGCTCGGGGCCTGTCGCTTTCCAAATGTGTGAAGATTATGTCTTAACGGGGAAAATTACTACTAAAAAGAGCCTTCGGGTCGATTTTTCCACCACCCAATGGATAAAATGCTCAGACTGCATTAAAATCAGTTCGATCATTTATCAAAATTATTGAGTCCATTATATATACTAGACACCATCTTGGGCACCTGGCACAATGCAGCAAATAAAATAGGACAGAAATTCCTGCTCACCTGAAATTTATATTCCAGTGGTGATATAGGGAAAGATGAAAGAAGGGAAGTGGATAGGGAATGCCAGCGGTCACAGCAATAGGGTGATTTTTATCGAGGTCGGTTCCCAGAAGCGATGTTTGCAGAGATGTTTGAGCAAAGAACAGAAGGAGAAGAAGGGAGACAAGTGGATGTGTGGGGCAGCAGATTGCTGGAAAAGGAAGTAGGGAGTGTGAAAGCCATGCAGTAGAGGGCTGCTGGGGACAAGTATTCTTTCTCAATGTGATTCTTAACCAAATTACTTTTCTGATTTTTCCTTCTCTATCCTGACAAGATAAGTAACTTGAGGTGTCAGCTGTATTATCACTAGAAATATTAGAAATTATAGTAAGGGTGTGCTACCTGATCTGCTTTCTAGTATTACATTGATTATTATCCTAATCACGATAATTTCCACTGTGACCACCAGTAACGCAGTGGCTCCATGATCTACATCGTCTGATTTGACCCTGCAATAGTGCCTGGATAACTGTTATTTCCCATTTTGCCATTAGAGAAAATTTTCAGATGCATTAGGTGACTTGCCTAAAATCACTGAACCAGTAAATGCTGGTGGATTATGGACTAGAAATTCAGTGTTATTTTTGCTCAGTACTACATATTGCTTCAGTGCCCACAGCCTTCAGTATACCTGCTTAGAATATCTTTACCTTCTATAATTGTTCTTTTCCAGAGGAAAGATTTGTAGCTGGAAAAGATTGGTTTACCAAATAAGGAAAAAGTAAACTAAACGACGACATTTATTTCAGTGTTCTAGATCATGGTGAAAAATGAGAAGCAACCTGAAAGTCCAATGATGAGAAATGGAGAGGTTTGGTAGGCTGAATAATGGCCATCCTAGGAGGTCTGCGTCCTAATCCCTGGGACCTGTGGATGTCACTTGACACAGCAGAGAGGCGTGGGGCTGGGCTGGATTAAGGCCACAGGTGGATTTAAGATTACTAATCCGGAGATGATTGAGTGGCCTGCTGCAAGCACGAGTGTCCTTAAAAGTAGAAGCGAAAGAAAGGCACAGAGAGAGGCCATGAGGAAGAGCCGCAAACTGAGGATTCCAGGTGGCTTTTCGAAGCTGCAGAGGGCAAGGAAATATTCTTTCTGGAGCCTCCAGAAGGAACGCAGCCTTGCGGACTCCTGGGCTTCAGCCTGGTGAGACCCATGTTGGACTACTGAGTTGTCAGATAATAAATCCATGTGGTTTTTTAAAAAAATATTTTATTTATTTGAGAGAGAGCATGAGCAGGGGGAGCATGAGAGGGAGAAGCAGGCTCCCCACTGAGCAGGGAGCCCGACGAGGGACTCGATCCCAGGACCCTGGGATCATGACCTGAGCCAAAAGCAGACACTTAACTGACTGAGCCACCCAAGCGCCCCAAATCCTTATGGTTTAAGCTGTTCCATTTGTGCTACTTTGTTACAGCAGCGATAGAGAATTAACACGGTAAGTCAGTAAAGACTGTGTACTTAAGGGTCTGTCATGTATGTATTTCAGTATGTATGAGGTCTAGGTGGTAACACAGAAAAATCTTTAGGATCTACGTTTAAAAAGCATTACACAGACATGTGGTTAAAATTACGCTTGAAAAACAGAGGCAAAAACTAGTTCAGTGGATGTAAAATCTGGGAGAAAATTGGCGATAATGTGAAAAATGGGTAATGTGGGTGGTGAAATGACGCCAGTTCAGCTTTCTTTCAAATTTTATATATGTTTCAAATTTCCTTTACCGGCTTGTATGGAGAAAACGCAAAAGTAAAGTTTTAGGTTGATTTATGAAAGTAAAAATCCCATTCATAGAACCGTAATGATAGATGTTGCCCGGACAGAACACTATCCATCATTACATCTGTGGGAAAATAGCAGTATTCTTTCCTATTTTATCTAGGAAGCCATATGGAGAAACAGTTATCGTTTTAGCAGCTGGTACCAGAATTTCTGGGTAGGGAGAGACCTGCCTTACTTGAGAAGTTGCAAAAAAGCTTTGTCAAGGTCGCGGGAGAGAAGGCAACCCTCAGTGGTTTGTAGTTTGGGTAGCTCCTCATCACCCCAGATCTTCAGCAAAACTGTAACTTATCCCCATTGGGTTGGATTTCAGGGGGAAACGCTAATAAGATGCATGTGGCCTGTGTAGGTGGGGAGAGAGCCAAGATCTGAAACACATGGGCCTTCAAAATGAGCTCAGACATCCATTGGCGGTGTGCCTACCCTGTGCCTTCAACTTGGCTCAGTCACCAGTGCCGCTGAGGGGGATGTCTCCCCTTCCCAGGGTAACTCCTGGGCCTCCCGTCCCACACGGTGCAGGACAAAGTAGCAAGTGTTTATAGAGCCATTTCACTGCCTCGAGTTGCACTTCCCATATAAAGCCATCTTAGAAGCCAGCCCTTGGATTACCTGGGATTTCTGCCAGCTCTTTGTAAAGGAACCACTCACTGGGTCCCCGAAGAGCCTATGGAAGGCTCCCCAGTGCTGTTCCCCAGGCGCCGAGCTGCTACTCATTCTCCAGCATGAGATGGTTTCAGGGCCAGGAACCTGCTGTTATTCCAAGCAGTCATGGCGCTCCGGCTGTCTTCAGAAGCCCCGAAGATGCTGGGAGGGGGAGGTTGTTAGAGAATCCACTGAGGATTGTAGAGCTCCCAGGGTCCTCTTGAGAGCTGAACAAACTTAACTCCCCTAGACACTCCAGAAACAGTTCGGAACTCCTGAGGTGCCCGTGATTGAAAACAAGGAGCCTTCCCTAGAGATCCCTTGCGTCAAATCCATCTTTGTTCACGGTGGTCTCTGCAGAGTGGAAATGGCTACTTAGGTTTTCTGCAGTCCTGTTTGGAGCGTTCAATACCCCAGAACTCGCTTGGGATCAGATGGTGTCCCAGAGGTCTAGTATCTGCAGTGGGTGCCTAAACTTGTTGCCAAAAATGTGGGGAAGTTGCAAAGTTGATACCAGTGTGTGTGTGTGTGTGTGTGTGTGTTCATAAGCACATGCATGTATACACTTATGCCCACTTGTGCCTATTGGGCAGATAGGAGTGATCCAGATTTTGTGGGCCTGAGACATGATTTTGAGGGCTCTTTTTTAGAAAAAAACAAGCTATGTGACAAATTCAAGATTCAGTATAAAAAGTCAAATACATATTTAGAATGAGAAAAAAGATTGCAACAAATGACAAATAAAAAAAGCTCGCAAATACCAAAAGCATCACAAAATCTGGAAAAATAACATGTTAATTAACTCTCTGGCACACCTCTATGATATTCTTTCCTACATTTTTTTTGCTACATTTTCTTTGATCAGCTCTTCAAATGACAATGCTTTTTTTTTAAGGTTTTATTTATTTCACAGAGCATGCACATGTACACACACATGTGGGGGGCAAGGGGCAGAGGGAGAAGCAGAACCCCCCACTAGGCAGGGAGCCCGATGCAGGGCCTGATGTGGGACTTGATACCAGGACCTCGAGATCATGACCTGAGCCAAAGGTAGACACTTAACCAACTGAGCCACCCAGGTGTGCCAACAATGCTTTTGTAATGCTTTCTGTAACAGGAATTGAAAGGCTTTCCTTTATCTAGCATGATTGATTTTTTTAAAAAATTATTGATAATATAGAAATGGATTTCCAACTTCCCAACTCATTTTCAAGTCAAAATGACATTCATTGCCAAAAATGTCACGTAAATTTTTAGAATCTGTTGCCAAGCTTGGTAGACCTAGCAAGTTTCTTGCGTGTATGAACTCTCAGATTTCAGGGCATTTCAAGTTTCCTTACACAGTAACTAACCTTAAACATTCTTTGAACTGATGACCCTCATTAAACAATGTGTCACCACCGATGGTCCGGTTTAGTGAGATAATATTTTTGTATTAATCAATTGTCGGTATCAGTATTTCTTACCAAATTGACAAGAAATTCCAAGGGCCTTTTCATTGCTCCTCTTCAAAATTTATTTCTTCCTCTTCATGTATTATTGATTTTGTTATGATCTAAAAGGATTCTTCAATTGTAATTCCTTTCTCTGTATCAGTGTAATTTCTATTGATTTCAAATATATATCATATACATGGTATATCTTTCTATTGATTTCATATTTATATATATATTTTACTCATATAGTGAAATTAAATATATGAGATATATATTATATGTAGTGAAAACATACCATATGAAAGTATATTTCACATATTTGAAAATAAATATGTGAAATATGTTTCGTATACACACATATAATTTCACTATACAATGAGTTTGTAATGATATACACTGAGCTATCGTAGTCTGCTCCTGATGGGAGAGAACTTCCATTTTACCTTGAGGTTACTGAGAACTGAATCTTCTACTTGTAATTCAACTCACCTCATGATCGGAAGGTTTCCCACAGACCAGATTCTGGCTTTCTGTATTTCAAACTTGCTTTCTCTTCTACCCCATACTTGTGGTGTTTCTAGACATGACAGCACACATTAATATTTTTTGCCTCTGGCCCTAAATGTCATGAATCCAGGTGAGTCATGCCAGGAGAAGACGGAAGTATTCCTGAAAGCCATTCCTACATCAGGATGACTAGAAATAACTTGGGTATAAAATACAAATATTTCCCACTAAACCCACTCTCTCTAAGTCAGGATTAAAAAATGCCGTGGCCATCTCCAGTAGCATCCAATACAAAGACGGGGAGTCATAGTGGAAAGAGACAATAGACTTAACTAATTGTGGGTGAAATGTATTACTTTTGCAAATTTTACCAAAACATATGAGCATGTGGAGACATGGCCTTGGAAGGGACCCAGGTGTGCTGGGGAGCCTTTAAGCTTCAGTAGTTTCCTGAACGATCCACTTCAGGGAACAAGAGTATGGATGATGCATTTTACTAGAACCTTCTCTATCCACTATTGTTGAAGCCACCTATGGTTTTGTATATGCACATATTTTAATTACATACTCATACACCCCGTATCTGTTTCACTGATTGTTCTAACATTTCCAATGGAAGCACCTATGTTAGAACCAGAGTTTAAAGCAATCTATTACAAGGGCGCCTGGGTGGCTCAGTGGGTTAATCCTCTTTCTTCGGCTCAGGTCATGATCTCAGGGTCCTGGGATCGAGCCCCACAGGGGGCTCCCTCCTTAGTGGGGAGTCTGCTTCTTTCTCTCCCCCCGACCCTCCCTCCTGCTCATGCTCTCTCTCTCAAACAGATAAATAAAACCTTTTTAAAAATGTTTGAAGCAATCTATTACAAACAGAAACAATTTTTAACAGTCATTTTTCCCAAATGAAGCAAGAATCGTACCTTTAAGTTGAGAAAGAAATTTTTGTGTGGTGATTTCAATAAAGCTAATACTTTGCCAGGAATATAGGAGACTTTAAATGATAAAAGTTCCCTCCTATTATGGAAACAAAACTTCAAATAAAGAGTAAAACAAGCCACCAGAAAGTTGTTTAAAAGGCTTTATTCTTTTGACTAAACAGTTCTTGCCATTTGAATAAGATTCATGTTTTCTTTCAAATCTCATCTACAAAGCTTTATAAATGAATCTAGATTTATTAATCATCTCTCTATCTTTCATCAGTAGCCCAAAAAATCTTAATAAAGACTTTACTGACATTAGAAGATCTATCACAAGAAGAAAGACTCTTTGTGTAGATTTATACGGGGGAAAAATAAATCTGTGTCCTCCTGGTTCTCAGTGAATTCTTTCATGTGTGTGTGTGTGTGTGTGTGTGTGTGTGTGTGTGTTTCTCTTACACACAACCCAACCAAATGCTTCCTTTTGCAAATATTATGATTATCATTATCTTTGTTGCACCAGGGGAATTTTCAGCATGCTAAAAATAATTTCAATTCTATGGAGTCCAAATGTTTTTAGTTACTGCTGTGCAAACAGTGGGGTTTCACATCAGACCCATTTTGAAATACTGTTAAAGACTCAGAAAAAGAAAAAATATGAATAACGCTTTGAAAATTAGGATAACTAAACCTGATTAAAATCAACTTCTACCCTAGCCAAAGGATAAAATCCCAGTGTTCATGGTTGAGTTCCAAGGCCTGATAAAAACCTGTTTCCTTTCTCTCTTCCTCATCTTCTGTTTGTTTCCTTTCTCACTGTCTTTTTTTCTGTACCACTTTAAACAGCCCCTAGGACTGGTTTCAGCCCCACGCTTAACCCCTTGTCTGCCGGCCTTCATCAGAAATCCCTCAGCCTAGAAGGAAGGAGCCAGGAAGGCTGGAGGCTAAAGGTCCACTTTAAGGTAAGTGATTTCCTTCTTGTTTTCTTCCCAAGTCACCAAGTCACTGTTGAGTTTAGATTTTTGTACAACTGGATGAACATTTCCTCTGTCCCTTGTATGCATTTCATGATAGAGATAAGCAATTTGTTTTATTATCAACTTCAACCAGGCAAAACTAACTTTTTCAATTGGATTCATTTTGCTTATCAATACCGCAACGAAGCCTAGTTACTGAAGTTTAGAAATTGCTCAATTCTTATAAAAAGCTTGGTGGTAAAAATTGCTATTCGTGGAGATTGCCCAAAGAAAGTAAGAGCCATTGCTGACTCTAGATATTCATGGAGACCAGGTTAAGGACCTTTGTGGTAACTATAGCCTACATTAGTTGTTGCTGCATAATGATAGTTCAGGGGCTTACAACAATTATCTTTCCTTTTCATGCATTGCTCTGGGGGTCAGCTACAGCTTGGTGGCACTCATCTGGGCTTGGGAAGGCTTGGCTCCAGGCTGCAGGCTGGTTTTAGGTCTGTTACACGTGTTTTCCATTTTCCTTGAACCAGAGCTAGTTAGGGCATATTTTTCTCATGGCGAATCACAGGCACCTAAGAGCTCAAGTCCAACTGTACACGTGCCCTTAACGCTTCAAAGCTCCAGTTGAGTTTGCGAGCTTTCCGCGGGCTAAGCCCAAACTCAGGGGCCAGCGGCACGGACTCGGCCTCCTTTATGGCAGTGCTAGGCCACGTGGCACAGGGGAGAGGGAAGAATTAGACACAGTGACCACTGACCATTTTATTTTCTCTGTGACTGGACATTCCCATTTGTAAAATAAAACAAAATGCAACGAAAATGGAAAACTCTACTTCCTAGAGTTGTAAGGATTGACGTAGTTAGAACAGTGCCTGGCGCACACGTTTTAAAAAACAAAAACTTAAAAAAATATATATATTTATTTATTTTAGAGAGGTTGGGGAGGACGAGAGGGGCAGAGGGAGAGAGAGAGAGTCTTAAGCAGGCTCCACAGTGCCCAGCCACACAGCTGGGCACTGTGGAGCCCGACCAGGGGCTCCATCCCACGACCCTGAGATCATGACCTGAGCCAAAACCAAGAGTTGGACGCTCAAGCGACTGCTTCACTCAGGTGCCCCAGGCCCCTAAAAACTTAATAAAGTTAGTTATTATTGTTATCATGTCCCACTTACCCAAAAGAAGGAGAATTCTTGCAAATAGCCATACGTTCAACCATTCCGCAATTATGAAAAACAGCTATGAAGAGACGCAATAGTTTGGGGGAAATGCTTCTACTTTAATAGTAAGTGAAAAAGGGGCGCCTGGGTGGCTCAGTGGGTTAAGCCTCTGCCTTCGGCTCAGGTCATGATCTCAGGGTCCTAGGATGGAGCCCCGCCTAGGGCTTTCTGCTCAGCAGGGAGCCTGCTTCCCCCTCTCTCTGCCTGCCTCTCTGCCTACTTGTGATCTCTCTCTGTCAGATAAATAAATAAAATATTTTAAAAAAATAAGTGAAAAAAGTGAGATGTACAAAAATATGTGGTAATGTCATCCCAACAATATAAAAAATCTATATGAATCAAAGATTTAAAGGCAAAACACCAATCATTAAATTGGCTGATTCTGGGTGGTGATTGTTTTCTTCTTTTTAGTTTTCTATATTTCCCAACTTTCTTTCTTTTTTTTTTTTTTAAGACTTTATTTGACAGAGAAATAGAGAGAGCCAGAAGTATAAGCAGCAGGGAATGGCAGAGGGAGAGGGAGAAGTAGGCTCCCCACTGAGCAAGGAGCCCGACCTGGGGCTCGATCTCAGGACCCCAGGATCATGACCTGAGCTGAAGGCAGCTGCTTAACTGACTGAGCCAGGTGCCCCCATATCTCCCAGTTTTCTATAATAACACGTATTTTTCTCGAATAATAGTAAGTTTGAAACACATCGTTAAAAATAGAAAGAGGGGGTGCCTGGGTGGCTCAGTTGGTTAAGCTTCCAACTCTTGGTTTCAGCTCAGGTTGTAATCTGAAGGTTTTGTGTGTTTTGTTTGTTTGTTTTTAAAGATTTTATTTATTTATTTGACAGAGGGAGCGAGATCACAAGTAGGCAGAGGCAGGCAGAGGGGGAAGGGGAAGCAGGCTCCCCGCTGAGCAGAGAGCTCGATGCGGGGCTGGATCCCAGGACCCTGAGATCATGACCTGAGCCGAAGGCAGAGGCTCTAACCCGCTGAGCCACCCAGGTGCCCCTGTAATCTCAAGGTTTTAAAATCAAACTCCACATGGGGCTTTGTGATCAGCAAGGAGTCTACTCGAAATCGATTTGGGTAGAAAACTCGCGAGAATTGCGCCCGCCAGCCCCACGCGAAAGTCCCCCACGTGCGTGGCCGGGCCCCGGTATAGCAAGCCGTTGGAGCCCGCGGGCCTGGCGGACAGCACGTGCGGGGCCGCCAGGTGGCAAGAGTTGGACTCAATTCTCGCGAGTTTTCTACCCAAATCGAAATCGATACTATTCAGACAAATTGTATTATGCCCAGGACTAAGATCTTTCACGAATGCAAACTGTCCTGACATTACTCATTACATTTAGCGTAGATAGGTTGGCGGTGTGCATATTTTTAGCTCCATTAGATAAACTGGATTGTATTTTTTATGTCTTTGGATTTCCAGACCTTTGATATTTTCTGAAATCCAAAGTCTGCTTATGTGGTAGCTTGAAAAAATGTCTACCAATTCTTTGGGATTGCTTCCTTAGGTTGAGTCTAATTCCTCTCTCCTTGAGTGTGGGCTCTATTTATGACTCATTTCTAACAAATAGAATGTGACTGAAGTGATGGTCTGTGACTTCCCAGACTAGAAGATAGAAGTATGGCTCTTTCTTTGATCACTTATCCTCATGGAAGCCAGCCGCCATGTTGTGAGAACCCTCAAATTCGGAGGCCCTCAAACTCGGAGGCCCACTCAGCAAGGCCCAGAGGCCTCCTGCCGATGGCCATGTGAGCACACCATGTTTGAAACAGATCCATTGGCCTCAGTCAAGCCTTAAGATGACCACAGCCTTGCCGATGTCCTAACTACAAAATCTCAAGAGACCATGAGTCAGAATCTCCCAGGTAAGCTGCTCCCAAATTCCCATTCCACAGAAACTGTGAGGTGATAAATGCTGATTGCTTTGAGCCACTGTTTTGGAGTAATCTGTTAGCAGGAATAGACAAATAACACAGCTTATCGCATTACTTTATGGCCGGATAACTCTCTTGCAAGATTTTGTGCCCCCATGTTGTGCCTACCATAAGTAGGGTCAGAACTTCACAGTAGGTTCATAGTAGTGAGGAAAACTAACCTGGGGCACCTGGGTGGCTCAGATAGTTAAGCCTCTGCCTTTGGCTCAGGTCATGATCCCAGGGTCCTGGGATGGAGTCCCGCATCGGGCTCCCTCCTCCATGGGGAGCCTATTTGCTTCTCCCTCTTCTTCTGCTGCTCCCCCTGCTTGTGCTCTCTTGCTCTTTCTGTTAAATAAATAAATAAAATCTTAAAACAAAAACCAGAATCTTCACTGGGCAGCTTATCTTTGAATTCCACAAACACGGAGTGAAAGACATGGAGCCAAACCTTTGTGACGTTGAGGAAGTTACTTAATATCACTTGCCCTTGATTTATGAAACAGAGAATAATATTTACTTTGCATCATTGTAAGGTTGAGAAATGATCCTAAAGTACCTAGCATGAGTTGTCACTCAGAAGTGCTTGCTGTTATTATTATAGAGGTGATTTTCACCACAGCTTTTTTTTTTTTTTTTTTCGACTTCAAGTTAGAGCCCCTGCCTGATGCCAAAAATGTCTAATCATGGCATGAGTGGGGAAAGCACCATGGTCACTACTAGTTTTGGAAAGTTAGTGACTAGTGACTTTACCAGGAAGAGGTCTTCACTGTCTTTCTTAAAATTGTTGGTTTGAAAACCTCTCAGGGAAATGATGGTGTCATGGTTTTTTTGTTTTGTTTTTTAAGACTTTTTTCATTTATTTAACAGAGAGGCAGGGAGCCCAATGTGTGACTCGATCCAGGGACCTCGGCACCACAACCTGAGCCAAAGGCAGATGCCTAACCAACTAAGCCACTCAGGCACCCTGGTGCCATGGTTTAGATTTGACTCAGTACCTCTTAGAAGCTGGTTGTAAATATATCCTCCCATCATGAATCATTTCAAATAATAAATAAGCAAAGTTTCAGTCTGACATGCCAACATACTAAATACCATCAGCCATTTTGTTGAAAGGTAGAGGAATATTTCTCATCCGGACCACACGTGTGATACTTTATTCCAAAGCAATCCTTTCATCCTTTAGATAAGTACTTATGCACCCTCACATTATTTAATCCCAAATGGCATGGTTTCCTCCTTTCCTTAATTATATTGTAGCTTCCACTCCATCTCATCAGTTATATCGATTTCTTAAGCTGGTGAGACAAGCGGATCTGACACGTAACTCACTTTATCCTCCTCTGCTCTAATATTCTGGGAATTATCAAGAGAAAAAGCTCAGAACCCTCCAGTAGACGATCAGCGATTTTAAGAGGCCAAATCTAGGTATTCAATAGGCAAGGTGCAGAACTAGGTGGCAATGAATGTGACAGTCGCTTCTGACCAGAGAGCAGTGCTCTCCCTGGCTGCCATTTCCTTACACGCATGATCGCAGCCCCTGGATCTGTCTGTTGTTATGGCAACCACCACTGTATATCACACTAAAATCTGGTATTGAAATGTACCAGCAGCACAAAGCATACATTTTTCGTATTCTTCCCAAGTTCTTTTTTTCATGGTTTCATGTAGCAATCCAACATGAAACATTTATGGGAGCTTTAAAAATCATAAATCCGTCACCTCCCACTCCAAGATCTACAGCTAGCTTCTATGACTGTAATAGCGATTCCTCACCAAACGGATCGAATACATTCCAGCCCGTTAGACTTCCTTTTCAAAGAAACAAGGGCGAGGGATTGCCCTTGGCAATCTTCTGTGAAGCTCACCTACATCGCTCCCTGATATAAGCAGAATTAGTCTTCAGATTCCAAACTGCCGAGAGAGACAACGTGGGGAGATTTTAAATGAGGAGTGACATTTTTGCTTCCGTTCCACCGGGAGTGGGTCAGTGTTGAAATTCTCGAGCTGCTCTATTTAATTCATACGGTAAAGTCAGAAGCTTCTTGAACTAAGACTAGTTGCTCCTCTCAGAACACCCACTAGCTACTTCTGACTGCTACTTCAGTGAGACACTCTGTTATTATCAGAATTGCTGGCATTGAAATAATGCGGAGAAGGCTGTAGATTATAGTTAGATACGGAGCATTGAAACTGATTTAAAAAAACCCAACTTTCAATAACCTAATTCAGGAACTAGCAAGGATGCCTCCTAGATAGAATTTTGCATTAAGCGTTCAGATCAAGAGAAAGACCCACATCCATTTAGCTGACACATTTAATCTACAACATTATTCCTCTTTCTCTAGAGAAAAGATTATATAACTGAAAATATCGTAACGAATGGAAATAGGACACAGGAAAATCCTGTTGTCGAGGACATTGCTGGCCTGATGTGAGTTCTTGCAAACGTTTCTCAGATGCAAACTTCACAGCTGTTTTCAACATTAATATTGTTATCATACTCATTGCCAAGACTAGACTATATTGCTAAGAATTTATAAAGAACTCAAAGATTTGGAGTTTGCAATCTGCTTTTTCAATATTGGAGATAATCCGCTGGTTGCAACATCCTTGCCTTATTACTGTTTTCTTGGAAAGGCCATCTTTCCATGGAAAGGCAGTCATTTGGACAATCTCATCAGAATACAGCTTGAGAGGAAGGAAAAATTTTCTTTTAATAGCTAAACAGCCCTAGGATCGCATTTATAAACTTTGGAAATGGAAATAAAAGTAAAGGTTGAATGAATTAAAATGTCCTTGAGCCAGAAAAGAAGATAGGTTGAGGGGGAGGATGTCATCCGATTTATTTTGCCTCCATTCAAATACTGTAAGCAAACTCTAGCCACTCAGAGGCCTCATGAAAGAAATACCCCCGACTAGAGGCCGTAGAGAATGGGACTAGGGCCACAGCAAATCCCAGTCGGGCTTCTGTGGAGGAAGCCGCTGACCTAGTCAGTTTCCAGAATCAGTATGAGGCGGCGTCAGAGAAAATCACCCTCTGCCTCTACAACTAGCATCTGACTTTCCTCGTGAGGAGTCACATCAGTCAAGCTTCTGATTAAACAGTTTCTGCATTCCTACTCAGTCTATTAAACCAGGGACTGTGTTCTTGGTACCAGGGCACCCAACTGTGATGCCAAATCCCCCCGGATCAAGGCACACCCTGGACAGCGTATGCTAGGATATTGTCCTCATGGCCAAAAGTTCTGTTCTAGATGCAGGGCAAGCAATAAAAACTAATCAAGATGAATGGGTTGGCATTAGAAGATATCTTGGGATAACATGCAAACTTCAGATGCTTTAAATTCTACAACATCGGGGCACCTGGGTGGCTCAGCAGATTAAAGCCTCTGCCTTGGGCTCAGGTCGTGATCTCAAGGTCCCGGGATCGAGCCCTGGGTCGGGCTCTCTGCTCAGCAGGGAGCCTGCTTCCCCCTTTCGCTCTGCCTGCTTGTGATCTCTGTCAAATAAATAAAATTTTTTTAAAAAATAAAAAAAATAAATTCTATGACATCTTAGAAATGAAACATAAAATGCTTTGAGGGTGAAGGGAAAAACCAATAAGGAAATAAAAGCTGCCTCTAGTCATAGAAACCGTGGAATATTTTTCACATTTTTAAAACAATGTTTACAACGAAAATGCATGGCTCTTCCCCATACCAGATGCGGTGCTAGGTACGCATTCAAAACCAAAGAGATAGACGTTCTAGCCTCATGGTGTGCTCTAAGAAGGTCAAACAACAAGATATGAAAGAGCAATACCGGTGATCAATATCACTCAGGAGACTCTCCTCTGGGTGTCAGAGCTTCTCTGCACCCCTTTGCAGGAAGGGGGCATTGACGCCGCAGCTGTTAGGAGTGTTCCTTACTAATTGCTTTCAGCTGACGCCTTCCCCAGCACGGGAGCACACTGGCTTAGCCATGTTTCTGCATTATAAACCTATCCAAAGAGAAAATGAAGGATTTCTTCCCTTGTCTGTGACCTCTCCGAATTTTCAGGAGACACAAGCCATTAGGCAGCCAAAAGCGCAAAGAGAAAATTCAAGGGAAGCAGTGATTAATGTTTAAGAAAGGGAGGTCATAGCAAAGCAGGTTTTCCCTATATAATGTACCTGATTTTGTGACATTTGGGGCTCGGGGTTGCAAAGAAAAGGGAGTTTAGAGACATGGTGAGTTCAGAAGGAAAATCCAGTGTTGGCCAGAAAAAGATTGGAGGCTCATCTGGGGGGGATGGAACAAGGCACTCTTAGCCCTGTGATGGAGAAAGTTCTTCCTTCCTTTTTTTTTTTTTTTTTTAAGATTTTATTTATTTATTTGTCAAGGGGAACAGCAGGCTGAGGGAGAAGCCGGCTCCCCACTGAGCAAGGAGCCTGATGTAGGGCTTCATCCCAGGATCCTGGGATCATGACCAGAGCCGAAGGCAGATGCTCAACCAACTGAGCCACCCAGGCGCCTCTCCTTTGGTGTTTTACTGTCTTATCGCTTATCCTAGAATTTTGAGATTGAATGCTAAGCTTTCTCGTTTGAGCCAGTTCTGCATTTAAATTCAGGAATGTCCTCTCTGCTGCTTTCTCCCCCTCCACCTGCGTGTGAAGAATAAAGCCCACAGATAACTCAAAGTCTTCTGACTGCAGGGGAAAATCATCCAGTTCCTTGCTGGTCAGGATGCGGTCCTTGGGCCAGCAGCGCCGGCCGCCTACGGGGGCTTGCTGGGAGCGCACGCTTTCACGCCGTCCTCCGGATGCACAGAATCAGGTGGGCTGTACCAGCACAATCAGAAGCTCCCAGAACGAAGGGTGCCCTGCTGGACTGCACATCGCGGGGAGCACTCCCAGACCTTCTGACTGAGTAGGTCTAAGATGGGACCCAAGAATGTGCGTTTCCAGCCCGTTCCCAGGGGCTGCTGGTGCTGCTACCCTGCCCCCCTCCCCCGCCCTCTGACTAGCACAGCTCTAACTCCTTGTCCTCGCCGACTGGGGGATCCGGGTTCCTCTCTGCCGCTCACCAGCTGCATGATGCCCGACGCTCTCGTGACCTCTCCCAGCCCAAGCTGCTTTTCCTGTTCCACGGAGCGTTACTAGCTTCATCGTGAGAACGTGAAGACGTCTCGAAACGCCAAGCACGTCCCCCAAGCCCGGCCACAGGATGTGCTCTTCCCACTGGGGTCTGCAGACCAGCATCAGCATCCCCTGGGATCGTGGCAGAACGGCGATGTCGGGTCCCA
>CM053612.1:95083681-95122017 GCA_028646535.1 Procyon lotor | reverse complement strand
TTCTCAGCATGGAAATGGATTCTTTCCTCAAATGGTTGCATGGAAACATCTGTTTCAAACCATTCTGAATTAGGAAGAATGGAGGGACCAACCATACGGGTTGTCTGGAAAATGCTTACCTCACCCTCTTGACCTAAGGGATGGTGTCTGGACAGGGGAGGAAACAGAAGTGGCCTTGGAATCACATCCTTTTCAAAACAAAACAAAACAAAACAAAAACCATGTCCTTGTGCCTTTTTGAAAGGTTTCTTCACAGCATAAAATTCCCCAAATATCCTCTTCGTATTTGTTTTTCTAACCCCTTACACAGTTTCTCCACGGTAAGTATCTTTCATGACTGTGGCGTATTTGTCAAAAGGAGGAAACTGAAATTGGAGCATTACAATGTAACCAAGCCCAGGACTTTATTTGAATTTCACTAGTTTTTCCGTACTGTTCTCTTTCTGTTCCAGGATCCCATCTAGGACTCTTTGCATTTAGTCATTATTTCTCCTACTCTTCCTTCTTGGCTTTTGAGGACCCTCTCTTCTTTTGCCTGAGACTATAAGCTTCAACATGGGCTCTCAAGAAGACCTTCTAAACATACCAGGGTCAACTCTTCAATTGTGTCTGTTGTAAGGGAGGAAAAAAAAACCTTTTCCTCTACCTTCTCAGTTCTGCAGTTGGGTTCCTGGAAATTAAATTGACAAAAGACAGGTCGACAAGAGAAAAACCGAGTTTATTAACATGAGCAGAGTGCACATATGTGGAAGAAATTCAGTGAAAACTCAAAGTGATGGTTAGAACTTGAGCTGTTATGGGATCTTAACAAGAGCAATAGATTTGCAGAGAGGTGACAAGACAAAGGGGAAGCAAGCTTAGGCTTTTAGGGGCGACAAGCCACGGTAAAGTAAATATATGGGGGGAAACTAATGGAAGATAATGGTTAGCTAGTGAAGTTTGTTATGGATAGATCTCTCTCATCTCTGAGCCGATTGGGTCTAGGTTTGTCCCTGGTGCTTAGGAGTCTAAGAATTGTCCTCCTCTTTGTGGTACGAGAGAGAGACAACTTTCCAAATGGAATTTTATGTTCTGCTTTGAGGCAAATGGGGGGATAGCAGAGACCTTTTTCTGGCATCTGCTATTTCTCAACTTTCTTCAGCTCAAAATCTTCCACCAAAGTAGTTTATTTGGAGGTGGCATATCCTGATCCCCCGTGCTATAATTCAAAAAACAAATAAACCAAAAGCCACCATCACCAACAAACAATTTTTAAAATCAAATCAGAAAAACATGGGAAAATTTAAAAATTCAGCCAAAAGGCTCTCCTGGTGGCCATTTGGCCTACATAAAATCAGTCATCATCCATTTAGTGAATTTATTTTCTATGATTTTTAGTGCCTATTCTGACATAACTCAGCATGTAGCTGGATCTGTCTCATGGGTCAGAACAAGAGGTCATCAGGCAATAGGAAGGACTAGACTAGGCAAGTAAGGTATTAGAAACTGGACTTCTGGACTGGGAAAGGATGAAGTTTGTACCAGATCACACCTAACTGTATGAGGGGAGGTTCAGAGAGCTGGACTATAGAACATCCATGAGACCCGAGACAGGCAGCATCAGAAATTGGAGCGAATAGCGGGAGCATGGGGGTTGGCAAGGGGTTGGGAAAGGTGGGCGGGCAGATGGACTAGCAGTGAGGGCCAGACAAGGTTAGGTGAAGGGCAGGAGCCAGTCGACCGTGAGCTAGAGGTTGACCAGAAAGAGCAGAAAGGACATCGGCTTGGGCTCAGGCTGCTTGTGAATCAGAGGCAGGATCCTGGTTTGAGATCTCAGAGCTTAGGTTCTGAGTTGTATCTCTGGTGAGGTTTGACCATGCAGGGACTACCCAGAAGCAAGATACCCGGGATAGCAAGGTAGAGGGGTGAGCAAAGGAACCCCAGCATTAGGATCAGTGTAAGATCCTAACGTAAGAGCAAGATCAGAACCCAGGTTAACCTGAGATTGTATTAACTTCCCTGCCCAAGAAAAGATACAAAATTCCCCCTGAATAGGAAAAAAGTCATCACTAACCCTAACTCAGAGTTTCAACCCTAGCACCCATGAGATTTGGGACTGGATAGCTCTTTGATGCAGGAGCTGTCCTGTGACTTCGTAGAATGTTTAGCAGCATCCCTCCCCTTGACACGCTAGCTACGTATAGCACCTCCTTCCCCTGCCAAGTTGTGATGATCAAAAATGTCTCCAAATATTGCCAAGTGTCCCCTGGGACACTTCACTCAATAGGAGTGACAAAATCACTCCTATTGAGAAGCACTGCTCTAAAATGAGGCTGACCCAGTAAGAGGCATTAAATGACCTCAATTTTAGTAGAAAAAATGTCTGGGGGAAGAAAAACCAGGCCAGTTATTACAACCTGGAATGGGAATCAAGGGGAGTGATACCCCTAATAAGGCAGTGTGGATACAATGGCTCCTTCACGGAGCGCCACCCCGTAGGCAGGTGTTAGAAAATGTTGATCTTCAATGAGGGAGTCTGGGACCATGCATACCTTGCTCCATATAAGCAACATAAATGGTAGAAGTGAGTATGTATTCACTGATTTAATGGGTCAGATGAAATTGGGTTGAAGGGCACCTGGGTGGCTCAGTGGGTTAAAGCCTCAGCCTTTGGCTCAGGTCATGATCTCAAGGTCCTGGGATCAAGCCCCACATTGGGCTCTCTTCTCGGCGGGGAGCCTGCTTCACCCCCTCTCTCTGCCTGCCTCTCTGCATACTTGTGATCTCTCTCTCTTTGTCAAATAAATAAATAAGATCTTTTAAAAAAAATGAAATTGCGTTGTGCTTAAAGCAATATTTGACACCTAAAGCCAGAAGACATGAAAATTCCCTTTGTGTTTTCATACCATGAGAGCCATCCTAGCCTTAAAATGCCTTTGCTCAACATGGGACATATTTTACTGAATAGTCTCCTATTTCCCTTTTGCACTCTTAAGATTTTTTTCAGTTGAGTCTTATAAAGACACTGCATAAAACATTTTTATCCCAGAAAATAGCGGTCAGTGAAGCATTTTGGTGGACTTGTTATCACTTACATACAGTTCTAGCCTAGATTTCTCTGACTTCCTATGTGCTATTGATGTTTGGGAATAAACTGGCAAAGAGCAGTGATTTCCATATACTTTGTTGCTTAAATCCACGTGAATTTCTTAGTTTTGTGCCACATTGCAACACTACACTGTGGTTGGCAGCTTCCAAAATGGCCCCCATGGTTCCCACTTCCTGGTAGTTGATGTGGGAAACAAAGGCAGAAGAAAAATTATTAAATTTCCTTACTACCTACAGCCCATTGACAAGTCCTTGAAACAGGCAGAGTGATATTCCTCTAGGGACTCAGCTGCCTCGATATTAATATTTTGCGAAGGGCCAGAGGCAATCTTAGCTCGACCCCCAGGATCCTGTGAATCTACTTAAACATATAGAAATTCCTTTGGAAACTTCCTTTATCTCTACCCCCCAAGATCCATGGTAGCAATCATCCCCCAAGCATATGACCCGCTGATATACATCTGAAGGACCTCATGACTGAGTTTTTACTAAAGAGTAATAAATGACCTTTTCGCCACAATAGCTAGCCCCCCTCAAGATCCCGGAAATCTTGTTTCCAAAATACCTGGGAGGTTCATGCTCTCCCTGACCCCCTCCTAACTTGAAAGTATATAATGGGCCACTCCTTATGACCCCAGTACAGCTCTTTTCTGCCCATGGGGTCCTGTCCCCATGCTTTAATAAAACCACCTTTTTGCACCGAAGATGTCTCAAGAATTCTTTCCTGGCCATGGGCTTTGAACTCTAACGTCTCTCCTACATCAGTAGTCACACCTTATGTAGTCCCCTCCCTTTGCATGACGGCCAGACCTAGCGACTTCCTGTTGGCAAACAGAATATGGTGCAAGTGATAGGATATGGCTTCCAAGATTAAGTTCTAAAGATCATCACTTCAACTCTGCTTTTCCTCTGGCTCTTCTTGCTTGCTCTCTCTGATGGAACCAGTTGCCATGTTGCAAACTGGCCTACGGAGAGACCTAGGAGACAAAGAACAAAGACCTCTGGCCAAAACCCAGCAAGGAACTGAGGCCTTCAGTCTCACAGTACGTAAGGAACTGAATCATGCCCACAAGCTCTTGAGCCTTGAGATGACTATAGCTCCAGGCCAACACCTTGACCATAGCCTGCGAGAGACCCAGCTGAGCCACTCCCAGATTCTTGACCTGCAGAAAGTGTAAAATCATAACGATTATTATTTCCACTTGTTACATTTTAGGGTGATTTGTTACGCAGCAATAGATGACTAACACATACACTAAGGTCATTCTGCACTCAGTTCCATGGCCTATTCTTGTATCGTCCAAGGTGGCAACACTCAGCTAGGAAGACAAAACAATGAGAAATGAAAGGGAAGCTACCTGTGACGTGGAAACAAGAAGTCCGCCATTTGTAGCCATAAGATAAAAAGACCTGAGTGTATCAAATCTGCCCAACAAGGGAAAGTGGGAGGAAACAGAGAAGCAAAGAGGAGCGTGGTGAATACTGGGCAAAGTCTGCACTGCTCCGTGGGGAAGGAGCTCCGGAAAGAGGCAGATCCGAGCTTTGAGGAGCACCAAGGAGTCCTGGAAAACAGTGACGGTAGTTTCAGGGGAAATGTGAAGCATGTTTAAAAATAGATTTCTGAAATGTGATGGGTGATAAATGAAACATCCCTAACAACCAAAGGCCCCACGAAAGAAGCAGTCCCAGCCTCCCAGCCCTCTAGGCGGCTATACCGGATATTCTGGACAATTCCATAGGCCCAACAGACAAGAAAGAGCAGTAGCTGCCGGAAGGAGAGAGTCAGGGATGTGAGAGTGCGTTCTTCGTAACTGGACGAAAACACTTTCAGGCAATAATAGTACTGTTTATTGATCATGGCCCAAAATGGTTTCCAGTTTCTTAAAACTTCACGTTTTGCAGCTGAGGAAACTGACCCCTCCTGACGAGGCGTGTAGCTGGTGGAGCCGGTGGAAACCCAGGACGCTTGATTCCACAGTGTGATCTTCACCCACAGGTGCTGTCGGCCGCTGTAACAACTGCGCGACACAAGGTACGAGCAGTTTGAACAGGGTGGTCCTTGAGCTGAGCCATCCCAGGGGACTTTGCTGGGCCAGGGCGGCCGGATTGCGGGAGGCTAGGGCAGTGACTGCGGAAGGAGGGGACCCCACAGTTGTTCAGGTCACTGTTGATCGAGTATGTTTATATTCTACCTGGTCTTGAAGTTCTGTCCTTTGGTACTTAAGTGTCCCATCAGCGAGCCTGGTCCCAGGCCTCCTTCCTGCAGGGTCCTGTCTCCGCTTGTCACACAAAACCTGGACGTTTATTTCCAGCACAAACTGACTAAAAGTGAAGGAGAAACCAGATTGTCTGTTCCCTTGAGCATTTGTAGACAGACAGCTTTTAAATAGAAGCACACACATGGGATTCTGAAAGCTTTGCTAGCACAGTGAGTTCTGGTCAGAGATCCCTCTAGAAAGAGAAACTCGAGCTACTGTCTTGCGTAAAGGGGCGGGGGTGGGATTTGGCTGTTTAGGGAAAAGCTGGTCTCTTGTCTCATGTAAAATCACAAGACCGTGGTGTAAATTTAAGGTAGTCATAGAGTCGCCCTTCTCCGGCCTGGCTGGATCATTTATGCTGAGTGCAGATTTGAGGAAGCAAGTCGTGTACGTGGCCTCAGGCTGGAGGATGCCGCTGACCGAGGAATATGAAGAAGTGCTTCTCGACCCTACAGTCACCCTCCAGAGATTTTGGTAATGGATCTGCAGTGTGGCCTGGCAATGAGATTAAAATCTCCCCAGATGGTGGCCATGTGCAACCCAAGGTGGGGATCACGGGTCTAGAAGGGTAGTAGGACCTTTGCAGGCACCACAGCTGGATGGAGTTCTGGTGTTGCCACTTATGAATCGGATTGCATAAATGACCGGATTAACCTGGTTTGTTTTCCCCATAAGCCCCCCACATATTGGCCCAACTTTTCTCCTCTGATGCACAGAGGGAACCGTGATCTGGTCTTCGTGACTTGCCTCTCTCTTTTTGTTTCCCCTGTTTGCACTTGAAGGGACAATTAATGCTTTAAGTTCTTCTCTGTGCTTCTGTTTTATGGTCCTAGAAGTGAGAATAGTCCCTATTTGACGGGGCAGGCTCTCAGGGATCAGTAGCAACTATTTTCGTCGCCACGGTGCAGGGATGTAGCTAATGAACCCGCAGGGGCGCAATTGGAGCAGCATTCGGTGGCGAAAAGTTGCAGAACCAGGAATGGTAGCAAGGGCGGGAAGCCCCGTTGCCTGCAGCATTCTAGCGGGGCTGGGCCGAACCAGGAAAGGGACCCACACCTTGGGCTAAGCCAGAGGGTTAGGGAAGCCCAGACCCCTCTGTGTATGAAGCTTCCTATAGGATTGTGATATGACAGAGCAAAAACCTTCCTGGTTGTAACTGAGCCGGCATTTGCAAGAACACTTCCACAATCACGGCATTATACAAGGGAAGATGGAATTTCCCTATGTCTCCTGTGTTTTCACGCATACCCCAGTCCTACCCATCCTTAACGTTGCTCCACATTGGGCTCTTCTGGGGCCATCTCAGTGATGCTGATGCCTCTTCTATGAAGAAGGTATCAAGCGTTGTTCCACTTGCTCCGTCTCAAGGGACACATTTGGCCATCGAACACTGCCCATTGCAATCTTCCTCTGGTGTCTTGGCCTCCATTTAGGGGTGCCGGATGAGATATGTATGTCCCAAACATACATAGGTGCAAGTTATCCCTCGCTTGTCTGAAATTCAAACATAACAGGGCTTCCAGCTAAATCTGGCTCCACGAAACCCCACCAGCCTCTTCCCCCTTGTAATCGGCTGCCTCTAATCTGTTGGGGCAGCGGGAGTTGAAAACAGAGCCTGAAATGAGAGCTGCCAAGTGTAAGAAGCCCTCGATTTTTCTCCCCGTCTACACTCGCTTCCCCATAGCCTCACACTAGCTCCAATCTGACCGAATCTGTTTCCCCAACTCCTCACTCCCGAATTCCGAGTCTCTGACACCCAATTGCCTCCTTGTGGCATCTGCCAGACTGTCCAGCACGATCTCAAAACTAACGGGCTCCTAGCAGGACTTCTTGACGCACCCCCTCCCTGGCTCTGCCTGCGTCCCGCCCGGCTCTCCTCTCACAGCCCCCCCCCACCCCCGTGCGTGGGTGGCACCAAGGGCCAGCAACCTCAGAGCCACCTGGAGCCCTCTTTTCCACACACCCCCTTTGCAGTCCATCGACTGGCACTCTCAGAACATTTCTCCAATCTATCCGCCCCTCTGTTAAAAAATGAAATTCAGCCGAGTACATTTTAAAGGCCTTATTGACTTTATTCATGGATATTCATGACTCATTGAATAAGCGGCATCCATTCTAGCAAATAGAATAGACCTCCAAGAGCTGCACGGTATGGAAGAACTTTTGTAAGCAGAAGGGGGTGGGGCAAGGAAGTTCCTGGGGAGGAATGGATTGTTTCAGGCAGTCACCTGTCTTTGGGGGATGGTAGGGGTCCCTCAGGTCCGTCACCTCCTTGGTGCTGGCCAGGTTACTCCAGATTGACCCCCCCAGGATCCCACTCCTGGGACAGGCTGAAACCGTCAGTAAGCCAAGTGGTAACGTCTCCGTTTGGTGCCGTGGACTTCGCACAAGTGACTCCATTTGGGGGGCCTGCTGTCCCCCTTGGACCACCTCTGCTAAAATCCCTACGTAGGCAATCAGCCCCTCTTTCCTGCACTAGCGCGTGGACTTAGCTGGTCTAGAATCTCTTCTCTTCCCCTTTCCTCCCGGTAGAGCAGCAATCAGATCTCTCCCTCACTGCTTCCCTTCGCCAGCTGGCATTCCCAAGGCCCCGCACCAGTTCCCTGTTGGAATTATTGGCTAGAAGCTGGTAAGTCCGCCGTGGAGATTCGGAACCGGGGGTGACTTTTGCGCCATGCGCCCCTCCCCCAACCGGGGCAATGTTTGGAGACAGTTTGGGCTGTTATCACGAGGGGCATTACTGGTATCTAGAGTGGAGACCAGGGGATGCTACTGGGAGAGCCCACGGATGCCGGAGAATGTCCAGTCCCAAACACCAGTCGTCAAGAGACAAGTAATACCACTGTCCAGAAATTTGCAGAGAATAAAGGCCTCTGATTCCCCCCCCCCCCCCCCCCCCCCCCCCCCCCCCCCCCCCCCCCGCCACCCAAGCTGTTAGCTTTAAATGAAACAAGGGTAAGAAAGTTCCCTTTGGCATCTCTTGACAATTAAAGGATAATGTAGGGAAAGTGTTTTGATCTCTCACAAGAACCATGAAATTTTTTTTTCTTCTGTTGAAACATCTTTGCAACAACAGTTCAGATTAACAAAGGTGACTTCAAAATGTGTGTTTCCTCCACCTTAAAAAAATGTGAAAACAACTGTTGTTCTTTTCCACTTCATTAAGCTAGACAGACTTGAGGTAAGGCCGGCCTTTCCTGCTACTGAGTAATCCCACGGAGTATGAATAAAGCCACCAAAGAACTAATAGTTGCTAATGATCTCCCTCCACTAGCTTTCCTGTTAGCCATTTTTAACTCTGGGTTTCCCATGATGGGCAGGAAGCAGTCTATGGCGTGGTTTACCAGAGAAGCCCCTCTAATCCCCTTTCACTTGATAGGCAAAACCCAAACCTATCTTTGTCTGACAGGTCTCAGGAGCCCCACAGTGACAAATAGATGAAGTAACATGGCGGCCATGGGGGGTGGGGGAAGATGGCGATGCAGAAGACTCTGTGAGAGACACAAAATGGATGTTTTTAGGAATCAGATATTTAGCGGTTTAGGGTGGGGAAGAAGTTCTCAACTCTGGCTGTGTGTTAGAATCACTGGAAAGCTTTTTACAAGCACCAGCTTCTGGGCTGGGCCTCGCCTTTGGAGTTTCAGATTCAGTTGGCCTGGGGAAGGCCCAGGGCATTGGGATACTTCTTAAAGTTTCCCAAGTGACGCTAGTGGACACTGAGGGTTGAGAAGTACTGCCCTAGACCAGGATTTCTCCACCATAGTGCCGGTGGTGTTTTGGGCCAGATTCTTCTGTCCTGTGTGCCGTAAGATGTTTAGCAGCATCTCTGGGCTCTACTGATAGAAGACCAGTAACATCCCCCCTTTCTCTGGTGACAACCAAAAATGTCTCCAGATATTGCCAGATGTCAAATGTCCCCTGAGGGACAAAATCGTCCCCCGCCCCATCCCTCACCTTGGGAATCATTGTCTGGGCCACTGTGTGCAGAACGTAGGTCACTGATGACCACACGGATAGTGTGGTTGGGGCAGTGGGGGTGGAAATTCAGCTCTCTGAAATAAAAATCTAGGGAATGAAAGACCTTTTCACTGTCTTATCCTCAGCCTCAAGGTGGGATCAGTGGTGCCTTCCAGAACTCTACACGGAAATACCTTTCCTCCCCATTACAGACATACAGACTACATTGGCCCTCTAATAAATTAGTCTATATATTGAATGTACAAATCCATAGGCAAAATTGTTTATGTAACATCAAAGATCTATCTCTGAGAGAAAAAGAAGACCATGCATTCCCTCTCTAATCGAGTCATTTGTTCCCATAGGCGGCCACCGCCCCTCCGTTCCCCCGCTGCTCCCCGGGTAACTTTCCCGCTTTGGGGACTCCAACATCATAGTCACCAGCCGCCCGTCACACGTGGCCTGGTAGATTTCAGCTTAAATGAATATGAAGGAGATAAAAGTAGAAATTCAGTTTCTCAGGCACACGAGCCACATTTCAGTGCTCAGGAGTCAGGCATGGCCAGTGGCTACAGTATTTTAACGCCGCTGGAGGACATTGTCACCTTGGCAGGGAGTTCTGTCGGACAGCACTGTTTAACCGTAGAGCTCTGGTGACATTCTCATGCGTATCTGTCCCTGCTAGTGCCCCACTGCTTCTTGGACCAGATTAGCTTGGCATTTACGATAGTTGACGACATCACCCCCTCTGTCCAGAGCCCCCTCTGCCCCTCCGGCTCCCGTGTAGAGCTCACCACCTGATGGGAGAGACCACCGCATTCTTCCACCTCCACGGCTTTCCCTGTGCTGTTGTCTTTGCTACGAATGCTAGTTCTCTGACTTCTTCACTGGGAAAACTCACTCTTGATCTTCAGATTCAGTTCAGAGTCATTTGCATACGTGTCTCTTGTGTGCACGACAGAGCTCCTCAAGGTCAAGGAGGGGCTTCCATCCTCCTTGTATTACAGAAAGCTAGCACTGTGTGGGCACCCACATCTCAGGCGAAGGAATTCACCAACTAGCTAATGAATGAAGGCGGCATGATAGACACATTTAACACCGCAGAAGTCCAACAACCCACACTTCGATGAAACTGATGGCACCTCCTTGGGAGAAGAACATCTGCCTTTTCTCTTCTGAGCAGAAGGAGCAGATCTGGTGACTCCAGGCTCTTGGCTAGGATAGAAGATAAATGCACTTAAAGCTTATATCTGATGGGTTGTTAGTCACAAAGAGTAAGAAAGAAAATAAAGGGGAAATTAGCGTTCTCCTATGAGGATTTCAACTCTTCTATCAGTGAAACAGAAATATCTCAACATTTAAAATTAAATTTAAATTTAATTTAAAAGGAACATTTAAATTGTAAAAAAAAAAACCAAACCAAAACCAAAGCAACAACAGAGAGGGTCAGCTGAGCATTACGGGTTCCCAGTGTTTCTTTCCTGGCCTAGTCCTGACTCTTTCTACAGGGTAGTTTGTCTCTGTGACAGACCCCAGAGATGTATCATACACTTCCTTTCCTTTTCCCTCAGCACCTAACATGGCGTCCGGCACACAGCTTCACCTCCTCCAGGAAGCCTTCCTTGACTTCCCCTGACTACTCCTCTTCTATGATCTGGAAACACCACGTACACTGCTTCATTGTATACTGACCTTACTGCTTTACATACTGTCCCTTTAATGTCACTATGTTTTTCCTCAGGTCAGAAACTATATCTTAATCTTCTTTGAGTTTTCACAGCTGTTAGAGTGTCCGACACCACAGTAAATCTTTGATCAATGAATAAACCTTGGCAGTGGACAATCCAGGTTTTAAAGGAGGATAACAGTATTTCTGTGCAATAGTTAACAAATATTCATAGGAGTTTTTAGAATTTGAAAGGAGGAGTGAGGGAAACTTTACGAGTGTGAATTTATTTGGACTTAAAAAAAAAAAAACCTTTGATGGTGCCTGGGTGGCTCAGTCGGTTAAGGGTCTGGCTCTTGATCTCAGCTTGGATCTTGGTCATGAGTTCTGGTCATGAGTTCTGGCCCCACATTGGGCTCCATGCTGAGCATGGAGCCTACTTAAAAAAAATAAATAAATTTGTTAAAAGAAAAAAACAAACAAACCAACCAAAAACCAAAGACCAAAACAAACCTTTGGCATTATTTGATCTGGATAAAGACACAATGATCATTAAGTAGTTCTAGAAAGTAGAGATACTTCTAGAAAAAGAATCCATGCAAGATTCCTTTTAAACCTGTTGATTTCAATCCAATGAATAAATATCGAAGACTTAGGATGAGCAAACAACCCTGCCAAGAGAGAAAAAAGGAAATACTTCTGCCATTTAACATTTCCTAGTTCTGTGACCTTATGATTCTGAACGCCTACAGAAGGTATTTTTAAACGTTGGCAGTCACATGGGGTAGATTTACATGAAGAACCAGGCATGTTGGAGTCAGAGCTTGCATGGATTTTTCTCATCAAAGTTGCACTACGGACTGCTGCCAAAGGGTCATTTTTCAGACCCAGGCCATCGGTTTATGACCTCACCCAAGTGGGCTAGACAGTCACATGTCGCTTGGCAGTTTTCAGGGTGCACGTTCTTGCTGTTTAATGTTCCGTCCCTTCCTCCAGCAGCCAGATGGTTAATGGCCCTTCCTTAAGCGCATGCACATTCACAGAAAAGGTGTGAGGAAGGGCCCTGGGAAGGGGGGCCTCTCACACACAGCACCGCTGAGTCACCAATGGTGCCTGAAAGCCTTTTCAGCCACACAAAACCCCGGGTTTCTTCATTAGCATATCAGAGGGGGCACAGTGGTGGGAAATGCCGCGGGCAACAAAGGACGCAACTCAGGGACATTATCTCATTGGTGCTTACAGAAGCAGAAAAAATGATCTTGGGCCAGGGCTGCAGTGATGGACAGATGTTGACATATTTTCTTGGGTGACCAATGTCTGCCTAGCACCCCTCCCTCCGCTTGATGTACTCAGGGTTGCCCATCCCCCTCCAAGACCACTATACCACGAGGAAGAGCCGTGTCCCAATCAAAAACCTCCCTCTAGCTAAAATGAAGACATAGTTTCAGCTCTAACTTCGTTGTGACTGGAAGGGACTTGCCCTTTTTTTTTCAGACTTGAAAGCCTTAGCGGAATAGGAGAATCCATTGCCAGTTGCTAATACCGTCCTCGAGACTGAGTCACTGTTTATGTCACCATAACTCTTGTCAGAAATCTGCCATCTTACCATTTCATACAGGAAGGGAGGAAAGGTGTTTAGTCACAAAGTAATTTCACATTCCCGTTGTTAAATGATTTCCCTTCTGTGATCTAGACTCTCTAGCAGTGGTTCTCAGCTGGGGCTGGGCGGGGGCGCCAGCGGAGTTCCCCCGGAAGTGGACACTGGGCAGTGTCTAGAGACATTTCTGGTTGTCACCCATAATGGGGAGTGTATGCTGCCGGCATCTAGTGGGTCAAGGTGAGGGGTCCTGCTCAACATCCAAACATGCATGGGACGGCCCCACGTGACAAAGATGTCTTTGGTTCAAAATGTCAGTAGTGCTGAGGTCAGGTAGCTTTGCTCTGTGGCCTCCTTTGGGAATATAATTTGCAGATTCCTATCCAGACAAATTGCTACTGATGGACAGGCATCTCGAGGGACTTCAGTTCCCATGTTTACGATATTCATTTAGGATATGGAAGCGTTTTCGACAAAGAAACAGGACCTAAATGATAATTTCTCCTCTTTGGCTCTATCATTGGAAGCTTTGATCTAAGCAGTGGGTGTAAAATTTTAGAAAATTGTATACTGAGCACAGAGGGGTGAAAATTTTCCTACGCGCGGTAATTTCGCTTGCTTACAGCCAGCAACATGTCTTTACTTCACGCTCAGCTGAGTCTTAAATATACTCCAAATGGCGTGAAATGTGATTAAAGAATTCTTCCTCCTCACTTAGAAATATTTATAACCTCTTAGAATATGACACATTGGGGTAAAATACACATTGTTCAAATATGCATGCATATTATACACACACACACACACACACATAATTAAATCTGTATCTAAAATCATATGTTGTAGTAGGTTTATGTTATTTAATATCATGTTTTCCCAGATCAAAATTTTTTCAGTTCAATATTTAGAGATCAGAATATCAGTAATCTTATATATGCACATATATATTCGTATATATAAATGTATAGAAAAACATATACAGCTGAGCCTCGAACAATGTGGCTATTAGGGGTGCTCACCCCCTGTGCAGTCAAAATTCTGTATATAGTTTTTGACTCTCCCAAAACTTTACCTACTGTTTAGCCTACTGTTGACCAACAGTCTTGCTGATACCATAAACGGTTAAAATAGGTGTTAACTGTATTCCTGCAAGAAAGTAAGCTAGAGGAAAGAAAGCATGATCAAGAAAGTCGATGAGAAAATACACTTAGAGTAGTGTACTATATTTACTGAGAAAACAATCTGCATATAAGTAAATTCATGCAGTTTCGACATGTGTTAGTCGAGGGCCAACTGTGGTGTTTTCCTTAGACACCAGTTGTTCTACCCAAGTAGCTACATGTTGACCAAATCACTCCAGAGCCAAGACTCTAAGGACTATTGATCACTAGTTACTATATACATTGCTTTACGAGTTAGCTAAGTGCCTTCTTCATAGTGTCAAGTAGATGGTAGATGCCAGGGGAAAAAATGATAGATGAAGAGGAACATAAAATGGATACCAAAGTGAATTGCCTTTATCTATCTTCAACTATCTTATAATATAGTCTACAGAATATATGGGTTTTTTCCCTTAAAAGTTCCTAATTAAAAATTATTCTATTGTTTAAAAATCACACAGGCCTGAGACACTGGCCAAATCAGAGTAAGCTCTCCAGTGAAGATATTTCATATTTCACCATTTGTAAAAATAGTTTTACTTTCCGTAAAACACAGAGGTTTGTATTAGAATCAATTGGGCCTGAAAAGCATACTCATTTCTTGGGCTCCACTCAGACTGATTGGATTAGGATAACGGAGGAGGACATTAAAACAAAATAAAACACACACACACACACACACACACACACACACACACACACACACACACACACCAGGCCATTCTACCATGCCTCCATAGTGGGAAGGCTGGCTAGAAACCCAGGTCTAAAGCATAGATTACCAGAGACCACCATCGGTAGGTAAACTGGGCAAACATTGCCCCATAGAGATGGTAAGGACATTTCTCTGTCTTAGTCTAGTGGGGGCAGGCAGTGGGAATCGTCCAGGAGAATATATTTGGTATGTTAACAACTTAGCGATGACTCATTCTTTTTTTTTTTTTAAGATTTTATTTATTTATTTGATAGAGAGAGAGAGAGAGAGAGAGAGAGAGAGAGAGAGAGCACAAGCAGGGGGAGTGGGAGAGGGAGAAGCAGACTCCCCGCTGAGCGGGGAGCCCGACATGGGGCTCGATCTCAGGACCCTGGGGTCATGACCTGAGCTGAAGGCAGAGACTGAATTGACTGAGTCACCCAGGCGGCTGCGATGATTCATTCTGTAAATTGCCATCTTGAATGAGAAGAGCCCCTTGGTATAAAGTAAAGAATGCTAGGGGCGCCTGGCTGGCTCAGTTAGTAGAGAATGAGATTCTTGATCTCAGGTTCGTGGGTTCCAGCCCCATGCTGGGTGAACAGATTGCTTGAAAGTAAACTTAAAAAAAGATCGCTAGAACCCAGGCAGTGTTGTTAAATCTGACTCTTTCTCTGACTAGCTATGGGCGAGCTGTGTCAAGCCCCTTCATTCTGCCTAGCCTCGGTTTACTCGCCTATAGAATGAGAGGGCTTGGTTATGTGATTTCTACTGTTTCATTTAATTTAGAAAGAAAAATAACTGTGAGTGATACTTACAAATTTAGAAAAAAATTAACCAGTTTAATATTTTATTTTTTTATAAATTTAGAAAGCATTATATGACAAAATAATATGCAATTTATAAAGGAATTTGGGGCAGTCTGTCAGAAATATATTTCATCCTGTCAGAAAAATGGGCCTAGTGCTTTGGCTCTGTGACATTTCTGTACTTCACTGTATCTTAGATTGGTGATCGGCAAATTTTTCTGTGAAGGAGCAGAGAGTCAATATTTTAGGCTTTAAGGAGCAGGCTCCGGAAAATTTCTGTTGCATCATCTTTTCTTTTTAGTCCTTTAAACACATGGAAGACAGGGAATGGGCAGGATTTGCTGACCCTTGTTTTAAGCGATAAAATTTACATTTGCATAAAACCAAAATCACTTGCTTTATAACAATGACAGTAAACCAACTAGAAGCTCTTGTTACATAGAGACTGAATTTAGACAAAGAAGCAACCCACCGAAGTTAATCCCTAATGCCAGCTGGGACCAGTTTTAGCCCTGAAGTCCCCAGTCCCAGGGACCCAGCACGACTGGTCACCATCCACTTAAAACCCTTGGACAGGTTTTCTTCATGGGAAATGTGGGACCAAATTGAAAGGTAAAAAGCTTGAAATGGAAATGCTTTCAGGAGCTTGAGCACACAAACAGCAGGCCAAGACCCCAGCTGGAAGACTCTAGAGGGAAAATTACAAGAGACTATTTCGTAGTCCTTTTTTTGGATTAAGCTTGATTGAGCCTAAATCTGCCTCCCAGTTACAAGTCCCAACCCAACAGGCTGCAGATGAGGAAAAGGCTTATTCACAGGCGTGGCAGGTGGTTTTGAACACAAGTTTATACATCCTCCGGAGATGATAAATGCTGGATGTTAGGATGAAACACAGCCCAGCCTTATTACTCAAAAGCGACGGAGTTTATAATTACTTCCTGGGTTAGTCTGAAGCGGACACGTGGCCCGGACCTAGCTGCAAGCCTAACTCTGAATACAAAAAATTACTAGTTGGGACTGCTTTGGAAACAGCCAGGAATAAAAGAGAACAATATTGTCAACATGCTTTTATTATGTGCATTATTATCATTAATTTGAATCTTTAAGACTGCAAACTTGAAACTCAGAGGCTATTTTGCTCTTAGGAACTCACCTTGAAATTAGGTACACCAACTCCAAGGGAGCTTTGTTATTACCGCATGGCTTTCCATTTGTACTTTATAAAAACAGGAAGCCTTGTTAAGACATAAATATTAAAAAGCAGATCTGATAGCTTAAAAGAGGACGTCATTGAGTAAAACCAAATCGAGGAGGTAATTTGGAATCTTTCGCAATATTTTTTTTTCATTGTCATTGATATGTTCCAGTTCTGAGCCTGTTTGGAGCTGTGGTTGGGACTTTACGACTCATCCCATTTGGGTCATAAAAGCTTCTTTTTTTTTCTTGGCATCAAAACCTCTTGCATCTTTTGAAGCTATGGCTATGGGTGGTTTTCCTTAGAATCTACTTTAGCGGAATCAGTGATGCTAGAAAATAATCACACATTTCTCTAAATGGATCTTCCTACCCCTTCCATGGTATAAAATCCAGGGGAAAGAGGGAAGACCCATTTAGGCAGTGGCTTGATGTCTTGATTCTACAAGAACCTCGGCAATGAATGTCTTTCCCTAAGTGGAAACTTTGCTTCGTTGTAAGGGGAAAGGGATGGGGCGTTAGAGCCACAAACTAGGTAAGTTGCAAGTGGTCATGGGTGAGCAAATAAAGACCAGGGGCCGCTTGGGCACATTGAACATGACCATGCACGGTCTGAGCGGTAGAATTTGAGGAAAGTGCTAAAGTAGTACTTCAATAAAACATCAGAAAATAAATAAAAAAATAAAACACGGGAGAAAATATACTGAAAAATAAAAAAATAAAGTAGTACTTCACCAGGGCGCCTGGCTGGCTCAGTGGGTGCAGCATCCAACTCTTGATTTCAGCTCAGGTCATGATCTCAGGGTTGTGGGGTTGTGCCCCGCGCTGAGCCCCTCATGTGGCTCTACATTCAGTGGGGAGTCTGCTGAAGATTCTCTCCCCACCACCCGCCGTGCTCGCTCACTTGCACTCTCAAATAATAATAAATCAATAAATCTTCAAAGTAGTACTTCACCAACTCTATGCCAAGGCACATAAATGCATGTTACTATACAAAGTGTGTTACGTGTGTCAGAGGTTCTGATACTCAGCGGCCACCTTTCCCTCATCTCCGGAAACCAAGCGAACATCCGCTTTGTATTTTACCTGGTGACCAGTCAGGAAACTCTTAATCAGGTTTCATTGAATTTCAGTACCTACCTTCCAAAACCATTGGATGAAGGCAAGTTAGCTGTCTCAAGATGAGTTTCTGAGCCACACCTAAACACAGGAACTGCTTCTTCTCTGTGGCCTGTGTAAGGGAAGGGTGCTCGCTGGAGAGAGAAGCATGAGGGACGGAGGCCATGACGGCTTCCCATCTGCTTGCTGGTCCGGCCAGGGTCACCCTCGCCATGATTCCTTGCCCTGTAGCTGTTGCTTCCAGTGATAGTTGGTTCCAATTTCTGGTATCCTTCTCCACCCCCTTAAAGGGACCAAGTCCAGCCAACTAGCAGCTGCTTCCGCAAATGGTCTGGAGCCTGGCTCTCCAGGCCTGTGCTCACAGATTTGGGGTTCTGGTGGCCCCAACTGCTGTTTACTCCTATGGGCCTAGAAGTAACCATTGCTTCCAGCAGCCATGACTATTTCTGTGTCACTATAGCCTTTCCTCTACGACTTCTAGGTCCTCTAATACCTATTTGACTGAGTATATGAAATTCTCTCTGTGAAAATAACAGGTGTGTTTCCTCCTTGTTTAATTGCTTCTCTATCTCCTTCTTTTTTTTTTAAGTTTATTTATTTTTATTTTTTTAGTAATCTCTACACCCAGTATGGGGCTTGAACTCATGACCCCAAGATCAAGAGTTGCATGTTCTTCTGACTGAGACATCTGGTCGCCTCTTTTTGTTTCTTCTTGACAAAGACTCTTCTCTGGAAACTTCTAAGGTTCAGATTCCTCAAATGTGGCACAATAGTAATAGAAGGGAGCCTGGAAACATCCCTTCTAACTTATCCAGGATTGACTGTCCCCTCACTAGGGTCTATGTGCTTATTATATAAAGTGGTCCCCAAAGGGGGCTCCTCCTTCTCAGATCCCCATCCCCCCAACACACATACCACAATACCACATATACATTCCTCTTGCAACTTTGTGCCCGCTGCATGGATTGGCCATGCGCCAGTGGTTCTGCCCAAGGGTTCTCTTTCATCTTTACTCAGAAAAAAATCAACCTGCCTGCTAGGAAACCAATAGCCTGGATTCCAGAACATTCTTCTCACTGATTCCATCCATAGCAGGATGGCCTATATCTTATCCAGGGTCAGTCTGCTTTCCATTCTATTTAGGAGAGTTGGCCCCTTCTCAGAAGGCCACACACTAGGTGATCAGAGGGCTTCTAGACAAGTCCTAAGACTCCTCCTTTTAGGCCCATGAGTCCCTTCTTAGATACACTTACAGCCTTTAAAATGTACCCTAAAAATTATCTGTCATCTATTCCAACCTTCATTTTAAGCAGGATCTATACATTCTATATATTTTTTAAATAACAATTTGGGCAAATAAAAGAAATTTGTTGAATAGATAATTCACAGAATACTAATATTCCTTTTGCCCAATGCTGTAAAGCACCAAGGTATTCAAAGGATATCTGATAAAGTACACTTAGATTTCATTTTGATCTTTAACCTGGGTCTGCACGTCTTCAAGCCATGGGGTGACAATCTTGATAAATGCCGGGTTTGGGAATATGTAGATTTTATGGAAGAGCACTAGAGCAATTTTCCTATGATTATTCAGCAGCTGCCACTCCTGAAAATTGTAATTGCAGAGAAATAGAATGTTCTCAAATCATGATGCAGGGAGGCAATGTTCTGTGATCTGGAGCGTGTAGTCCTAGCAAGGAATACAGCATATAATCTGAATATCTTGAATATAAAATGAAAATATTGCTAGGGTACATGAGGCCAACATTCTTTAGTTTTTCAAAATAGTTGACAATATTTTGGTCCTTTGAGCATCAGTGGTCATGTTCTAATGTGAACCCATGGAATCTTCTGCATCTTCTAGTTTTGATATTTGGTTATGATATTCCTATCACCTTTGAGCAAGCACACTCATGTACATTTAGAAAGCACTCGAAACAATGAACTCTTTCTTTTCCCCATAAATGTACAATAACAGCCCAAGTTGAAAAACAGGGATGGGTCACCATGGTAATGTTTAAATATCTTCATTCCATTCACGATGTTAGCGCTATGATTATCCATTCATTTTGGATCATTACATAATGAACTCCCCCAAATCATAGTTTAAACCAACAAATATCTATTATCTCACCATCTCTGTGGATCAGGAAGTCAAGAGCACCTTAGTTGGGTGATGGCTCTTGGACCCTGAACATGGGGCTAGAGGGTCAGCTTTCAGGCTCCCCCATGGGGTTATCCACTCACCTCAGTTCCGGGGAGCTGTTGGCCAGAGGCTTCAGGTCCTCTGTGGGCTTGATCGCAATTCTTTTGGATATAGATCCAGTAGTGGAATTACTGGATCGTGTAGTAGTTCTAGATTTAATTTTTGAGGAACTGTCATACCTTTTCATACTGATTGCGCCATTTTACGATCATGTCAACAGGACACAAGGGTTTAAGCTACTCCACGTCCTCACTAAGAGTTGGTTTTTCTTTTCTTATCTTTTTTAAGCCATCCTAGTGGGTGTGAGGCGGTATCTCATTGTGGTGTTGACATGTATTTCTCTAATAGGTGAGTGAGGTTGAGCATCTTGTCATGTGTTTGTTGGCCATTTGGAGAAATGTCTGTTTAAAAGTCTTTTTGCCATTTTTAAATCACGTTATTTGTTGTTAACCTTATTGAGTTGTAGTTCTGTGTTCTAATTATTCACCCCTTTTCAGATAGAGAATTTGCAAAGATTTTCTCCCATAGGATGCCTTTTCACTTTGTTGATTATGCCCTTGGCTATACCAACTTTGTTTTGTTTTGCTTTGTTTTGTTGGTTGGTTGGTTTGTTGGTATCTGGTCTTATTGATTTGTTACTCTTAGAAAATCCTTTTTGGCTAGACTCAGACTTGGAGCTAGAAACTCTCGGAAAAGACAGCCTCTGTCTCTTGGCGATCTGTTCCCGGCAGTTTTTCCTTGGCCTCCCTCATTCTCTTGGCCAAGAGTTTAGCATATTCTGCAGCCTCTTCCTTATTTTTCTTCGTATGCTCTTTCTTCAGAGCAATAACTCTGTCATTTGTGTTGGAGGACACATGGAGTAACAAGAGGATGAATCTTGGGAGCTTTGGTTCTAGGTTTCTTACTGTCTTTGTTTAGGGACTTTCTCACAACATACTGGACGACATCACCTCTAGAGAGACTGAAGAGTTTGAGGATTCTGCTAGCTCTTTTGGGCCCTGGGAGACGAGCCACAGTACTATCTGTGATCCAGGAATATCCTTGTCCTCTTTTTTTTACAATGACCAAACTGAGAACATCGAGATTGATATCCACAGTGCAACCCCGAGCATATTTGCACTTTCTCTCTCCGGCCCTCCTTGGCCTGTAGCAGGAATGCCCCTACTCGGGCACAGGTGGACACGGCCATGGGTCAAGACACGTGCTTCCTGAGGAAGCCTTGTTCCTCATCGCCACCACTGATTTGGACCACGCACCCTTCCATTCTTCACCCAGAGCATCAGCAGCAACTTCTGTAGCCATATGCTGCTGCTGCTGCTGCTTTTCTTTTTAAAATTTTTAAAATTTAAGTTCAATTAGCCAACATATAATACATCGTTAGTTTTTGATGTATGTTCAATGATTCCTTAGTTGCATAATACCCAGTGCTCATCTACTTCTCATAAAAGGTACGGAGTTTGCATTCTTCATCCACTTCACTGAGTTTCTGGCAACCAGTAGCTCAGAAGATGTTCGGCTGTATCCTAAAGCACCACAAAAAAAGCGATTCACAAACGCTTTTAAGTTTGATAGAGTCCTGTGTGTCTCTTATTGCCTTTATTTTCTGTATTTTTGGTGTCATTTCCAAGAAATCAGTGTCAAATCCAAAGTCACGAAGCTCTTCCTTGATGCTTTTGTCAGGGAGGAAGACTGTGTCCTCTGTCCTTAAAGGTCCTTCGGCTAGAGCTGGACGTAGAATCAAATGGACATGAGGCAGATTAACAGGAGAAAATCAAATTTAATAGCATTGATACTGGGAATCCACACAGACATGAGATTCCGAAGACCATTCGATGAGCTCAGGAAAAAAGTAGGGGCCTGCTGACACAAAGGCGAGAAAACTCATTAGCAAGAGGTGAAAGGAACTGTTTGGAAAAACAAGCCAGTTCTATAAGGCAGATGAGTTCCTCCCTATAAAGGGGCCTCTGCTCCGAACTGCCCCCCTGCTCCAGGCTCTCCTTTCCAATGTAAATGTAGGCAGTCATGGGGGGCCGAGCACCTTTCCTGCAGCCGCTGGCTTTTTATTACTTTTAACTTGAAATAATCTTTATGCCAAATGGCCCATTTCAGGGTGTCTCATCCTGCACGCCTTCATTTTCTTCTGGGAGTTTTACAGTTTTGAGTCTTTTTTTTAAAGATTTTATTTATTTGTCAGAGATAAAGAGATCACACGTAGGCAGAGGGAGAGGGGGAAGCAGGCTCCCTGCCGAGCACAGGGCCCGATGGGGGGCTCGATGCGGGGCTCGATGCGGGCTCCATGCAGGGCTCGATGCGGGCTCCATGCAGGGCTCAATCCCAGGACCCTTGAGATCATGACCTGAGCCAAAGGCAGAGGCTTTAACCCACTGAGCCACCCAGGCGCCCCTTACAGTTTTGAATCTTAAGTTCAGTCTTTAATCTACTTTTAGTTAATTTTTGTATACGGTATAAGAGAAAAGTCCAATGTCACTCTTTTGTATGTGGATATCCAGTTTTCCAGTATTATTAGTTGAAAAGACTTTCCTTTCCCTATCAGATAGTTTTGGCAACTATGTTGAAGACCATTTGACCACTTATCTGAGGGTTTATTTCGGGGCTTTCTATCCTGTTCTGTTGGCCTATAGGTCTGTCTTCATCCCAGTACCACACTCTTGATTACTGTAGTTTTCAAATATGTTTTGAAATCAAGAAGGTGTGAGACCTCTGACTTTAGTCATCTTTTTCAAGATTGTTTTGACTAATTGCAGCCCCTTGAGATTTCACATGAATTTTAGGATGGATTTCTTTTTTCTTTTCTTTTCTTTTTTTTTTGGTCTGCAAAAAGTGCAGTTGGGATTTTGATAGGGTTTGCTTGAATTTGCAGATCGCTTTGGATAGTATTGACATCTAAATATTAAGTTTTTCAATCCGTGAACACACATGTCTTTCCATTTATTTCTGTCTTTGATTTCTTTCAGCAGTATTTTATAGTTTTCAGTGTGTAAGTCTTTCACCTCTTTGGTTAAGTTGATGCCTAAGTATAATTTTAATGCTATTGTAAATATTTTTAAATTTTCTTTTCAGATTGTTCTTTGTTAGTGCATCAAAACACGATTGGTTTTAGTGCATTCACTTTGTATCTTGCAACTTGGCTGAACCATTTATTAGTTCTAACTCTTTTTCGTGAGGTTCCTTAGCGTTTTCCCGTAAAAGCTCATGTCCTGCAAACAAAAATGATTTTATTTCCTCCTGTCCAGTTTGAATGCCTTTTCTTTCTTTTTCTTACCTAATTGTTCTGGCTGGGACTTCCAATACTATGTTGAATAAAAGTAGCAAAAGAGTATTCTTATCTTGTTCATGATCTTAGAGGAAATTTTTTGTCTTTTACTACTGAGTATGATGGAATTTTCATATATGGTTTTTATTATATGGAGATAGTTTCGTTCTACTCCTGGTATATTGAGTGTTTTTTTTATCATGAAAGTGTTTTGGGTCTTGTCAAATGCTTTTTCTTCATTGATTGAAATGATCATGAAAAGATCATGAAAAGATCAATTTTTGTTCTGTATTCTATCAATGTATTATATTACATTGATGAATTCTCATATGCTGAACCACTCTTATATTCCAGGAATATATCCAGGAAGTAAATCCCACTCGGTCATGGTGTGTAATCCTTTTGATGTGTTCTTGAGTTGGGTTTGCTGGTATTTTGTTGAACACTGTTGAGTATGACATCATCTTAACTAATTACATCTACATGATCCTATTTCTAAATAAGGTCACATTTTGAGCTACTGTGAGCTGGGACTTCAACATCTCAAACCCCTGTGATCTCCACCCCAAGTGCCCACATGCTTTATTTATTTGGAGTTCTGCAGTTCCAGAGAATTGCTTTTCATTGTTTACAGAGGCCCTTTGAATGCAAACCATTTGTATCATTCCCTTGATTTCCCGGCCCTCCCCCCCTGCTGTGGACACCAGCCACTTTTGTACAGTGAACTCATTTTTAATTCAGGAAAAAAAAGAAAATAAATGATTGGTATGTAGGTCAGTTCCTAGTTCTGTCTCAGAAAACAAAGGACCAAGGCTCAGCAAGCATAGCGTTCAATTATTCCTTCCTATGGTTTTTGTACATATGCTCACGTGTATTTCACCTCGCTCTTTCCTGTGACCCAGCGATAGTACATTTCCAAAGATCTGGCTCAGGCTAGATAAAAAGTCCAAATTTATCACATCTTGGATGAATCTTATTTGATGCTTTTGGGAATCTCCTGACCTCACCAAACCAGATTGCTTTCTCTACAGAGATGTGGATTGTTAAAAATGAACTTCACATGTTTTGTTTTGTTTTTTAAGAAACTGTGTTTTTCTGCCAGCCGAATGATTACTGATGATTACTGTAAGATTTTAAGCATATTGTTGAGACTTTAGTAAAAGATCTCCCAAAACTGGGAAGGAACACATAGAGCCTTTGGTTGCTTTCTGGTATCTTTCTCTTTAGGAAGTCTGCTTGGTGCCCTGACCTCCTTCTAATGCCACTCTGGAGCTCTGAGCAGTTCCCTACAGGTTCAAGACCGTTCTCCTGTACCTCACCAACTGAGAGCCTTCTACTCACAACTTCAGCATGTTGGAAATAAATTTTCCACTGTGGGAACATTTTCATTTTTCAAATCAAAATTGCAACATAGCGCTATGGTTAGAAGAGTGACATTTCTAATTAAGGTGACACCAAGTCACACACATGACACCGATGAATCACTTTATGGTGTTCGCCACACTTGACAGACAGAGCAAGATGCTTCTGAAAAATTGGGCATTGGCTTGTAGTAGCATCTGTCCATGCTAATCTATTCTTGAAAGATGCGCATATCCAACCTTCTCTTGGGAGATTAAGGAAGTAACAGAATGATTTTTTTACAAAATTGAATATCTGATTTTCTTATGAGTCGGGAAGAAGGTTGTGGTGTTTCTTCAGAAGGGACTTCTTATAGCATTTTGTCGAGTCGGGTACTGGAGCCAGTTTGTGTAGGCCCATAAGATCTAATTCTTAAAAATGTGGGAATTTTGTGAGTTGATTGACATCATGTTGGTAGCTTGAAATTGGCTATGGTGGAAGTGCTTACACCATGGAAATCAGCAAATGCTACCGACAGGGGCTTTTGCCAGCACACCATTGAGTTTGTCCCTTCTTTTTTAATACAAGCGATGAACACTATGCATAAAATGCCTGCCATGTCTTCTTTAAGATGGTGGACCCACCAAAAAAAAACAATATATTTTTTTTCCTAAAGAGAAATATATATGTGTGTGTGTGTGTCTATGTATATGTGTATGTGTATATAGATACACATATATGGAAAGCATAACCTATTTGAGAAAAGAAAACAAAGAGGAAACATTATCCATAAGGATAAAAGGAGTCTGAAGAAGAGAGAGAAAGCAGCGGGCACACATATGGCAGAAACTTCATGAACATGTCAGACTTTGAGCTGGGTCTCAAAGTATAGGTAGGAAAGAAAAATGAGCAATCAAGAGGAGAAAAGGTCATGACAAAGAATTGGTAAGCAGACGGAAGGAGTCAAATCTACTGTGAGAACAGCAAGTGTGGAATGAGAGAGTGTGGTGATGTAGGGAGCTTGCGACACAGTCTGTGAAGCCTTCCTTACACATCGTCACGTTCTTTTCTTCAAGCCTGAGAGATGAGGGCAACTGAGGCTCAAAGGATCAGTGTGACCCCGGTGGATGAGTCCATGTTTGGAACAAAATATCCCCTGCTCAGCTTTCTTCCCACTGTCCCATGTTGATTCTGGGCATCTACATCGTAAGGCGTGTAACACAGAGAAGCAGCCATGAGAAGGGATTGTAAACAAGTAATAATGCAGTACACCCTGGTTTGCTTTAAATCTGCAGCTATGATGTTCTGGGTGGCTTTGAATGGCAGTGAGGTCTGACTTCTTTTTTTTTAAGATTTTATTTATTCAAGAGAGAGAGAGCACAGAGAGATAGCGAGATGAAGAAACTGACTCCCCGCCGAGCAGAGTCCCATGAGGGGCTCGATCCCAAGACCCTGAGATTATGACCTGAGCTGAAAGCAGATATTCAACCAACTGAGCCGCCCAGGTGCCCCAGTAAGGTTTAACTTCTAAGTAGAATTGCTTTCGAGAGTTCAGATACAATTTCTGCGCAAGGCATGCAATATACCCCAGCCCACAGCTTCATTGTACTCAGCACTGACTCTGGACAGGAAACAGAATGATAATCAGAGTTCAATTTCTAAGAGAAAGCACAGAACAAGTAAAAAATAGTACTATCTAAACCAGGAGGCTTGGATTCTTAGGTCCCCTGAGAGTCAACTTTTCTAAAAGAAATATTTTTGTTCTTTTCCCCATACCATACACTAGCTTTCAAAAGGGATAAACAAGAATTAAACTTTGGAGTTTAAAATTTTCCAGGAACCCAAATCCCACAAACAGTGTTGAGCGAAAGAAGCCAGACACAAATGTGATACTTGACAATTTCATTTCCATAAAGTATGAGAAAAACAGGCAAAACTAATCTGTGCTGTTAGAGGTCAGCCTTGTGGTTACTGTTGGGGAATGGGGGGGGGCAGGGCCAGGAAGGGGTCACAAGATAGCTCCTGGGGTATTAGTGATGTTCAGTGTCTCCCTCTGGGTACTGTTTACCCAGGCATGTTCACTTGGCAAAAATTCATCAAGCGTCACCCGTGTAATGTGTACATTTTTCCTTATGTATGTTATACTTTAATAAAAAGGTACTTAAATACTTCCTGCAAAAAATATTGAGTAGGATAGAGCCAGGATTACAGTACTTTGAGAGACAAATAATGTTTGATGCTGGAAAAATGCTCAGTGATAAGAGAGTCAAGTACTGTAAGTCTGCCTCCAGCCGATGTTGGGGTTGAGCGGTCTAAGGAGGTTCTGTGGGAAGAGGGCCATGTAAACAGGAGCGATGGGACATTCCAGCCTTCCAAAGGGGCGCCAGAATGTGGCTGAAGGATACTTGAGAGGATTACAGGAACGCTAGGAGGCCTGAGATGGCATGTAATGTGTGATATTAAAATAAAACCGATAACATCAGGATCTGGCCCACACCCTGGGGCCATTTTCCCACTACTCAGCTGATTGGTTGCCGTTTCATACCTTAGTTTAGAAGGAAATTATTTCAGATAAAGATGACAAAGGCCATATTCATATAGGCAAAGGAAAATGTTCAAGTTTTAGTCACTCAGTGATACAATTTAAAAAGCAGGGTGTAGGGCCCCTTGAATCTCACTCTCTGATGGCTCTTCATAACTTTGGCAAATACTAAAAATCATGGGATTTTTTTTTCTTAGCAGAAAGAGTTTTACAATTTAAGAGACATACTATCTTATCTCCCTTCTAGACTTTCCAAACCTATAATTTGTATCGTGTTAGGTCATCAGAGTGTTCTGTACTGTGTTAGGTTAGTGTCTTATCTCTTTGGAGCAGGTGTCTGAGTTTTTTCTGTGCTCCGGAGCCCATTGGCAGTCTGGTGAAGCCCGTAGGACCTTGCCCAGAGTAAGCATTTCAGTGCATAAACAGAATGCCAAAGTGCATGGAATTATAAAGAAAACCACTTATACGAAAATTCAGTTAGCAAAAGATTTCAATATAGCAATATATATGCTTCTTAATTAAAGCATTACAAGCAAGAGCTGCCTGAGTTCTTTTTTAAAAAAAAATATTTGTTTGTTTGTTTATTTATTTATTTATGAGACAGGAGGGGGTGCCCACTTGAGCGGGGGTGTGGGGAGGGAGGGACAGAGGGAGAGAGAAAATCTCAAGCAGACTCTGAGCAAAGCTCAGAGCCTGACTAAGGGCTCCATCTTGAGACCCTGAGATCATGACCTGAGCCGAAACCAAGAGTCGGACCCTTAACCGACTGAGCCATCCAAGAGCTGTCTGAGTTCTAATAGCAATTGTAGTTTCAAAGTAGGAATGAGAATGTGAACTTCTGAGATACTGGCGGTAACTATCATTGATAAGGAAATACCTGGGATATTGGTTACCAGTCTCCATTTTAGAAACTGTTTTTGGCCTATATTCATGTTAACAACCATTTGACCATAACATTCCTGATTTTTTTTGTAAAACTATTTAAATCATTGCATAACCTGTAATTCAAGCTCTCGAGAATAAAGGATTTAGATTTTAGCGGTAAGAGCAATCGCCTCTGTAAACTAAGAAGCTTCGCGTGCAACTGACCTGCTTACATTTCCGCCCTAGTTAAAATTTCCATTTATTGACAGTAAAAGTATTAACCTATGTGGCTTCCATATTTGGCTTCTCTGCCTTTATACAATTTTCGTTCGCTGCTGCTATTGTATGCACCCAACTTTATGTGTGTTTTTATTGGAAGCTATTGTGTATGTGCGTGTCTGTTTAGAGCTGTGGCATAAATACAAGAGTAAGAGTCATTATTCCATCACATCCAGGGCCGCCGAGCCTCTTTGAGGATATGGGTCTTGGTCTCCAGACACTGTGATCTTTCCTAGCTGCTAGTACCTTCTTACCTCTTCTTTGTTTGCTGACAAAACTAACCAACACATCCGATATTCAAGCCTGGAAAAACAAAAATAAAAGATTTTATTTCTGGGGATAAATGAAAATGACATATTTTCAGGAAGGAGGTTCAGAGCTAAAACCACATGGGAGCAGACAGGCTGAAGGAATAGAATCTGCTAAGGATAACATGTACATCAAACCTCACATCACTTATGTGTGGAAAGAAAGTTTCATTTCTGCTCTCCTTGCTAAAGAAAGGGTGAAATGGTTTTCAGGTACAGCAGTTTGGCTTTTTGTTTAATCTGTCCATCACATGAGGGTTTGAAGGTAACTCTGACAATTTAGACGCATTAGAAGGGTGGCTAGTTCAGGAAAAAACTACCTCCCCCAACACCACCCTTACCCTCCTACCCCACCCCCCGCCAAGAGAGCATCAGTGAGTTTCTCTATTCTCTCTGGAACATTCTTGAGATTTAAAATTTCATGTGGATAATTCTAACTTGACCCCAATTTGTTTTCTTTTACCAATTCTGCTTCCTTCAAATGCACACACATACATACCACAAATTGGATTATTCCAGGATCTGAACATTTTGAAACAAATTCATGATCGAGAACAAGAGTTTACCTTGAGGTTGGAGGAAAAACAAGCACAACAAGAACAAAACAGCACAAGCTCTTTGTCAATGTCCTATATCCAAATATTTTAAAACCTTAGTAAATAGCAACTATAAGATTTAGAACTAATTTGCAGTGTCATTGAATGTGGATTTGTTGTTATGTGAGAGAGACTGGTTTCCAGCAGACGAGAACTGTCTTTGAAAAAATATTCCAGTGCAGAATAGCATTGGGTATGGTGAAGGACTGTGTGTCCACGTCCTATCATTGAAGGGCACGGTAGAGGGTCAACCAGAGCTCATCTCTGGCTATGGTATAATTTCCTCTCATGTTCTGTTTAATCTTTCCACCCCCATTTAAATGTGATTTTTTTTTCTTGTATTGATTTCAATTTAAAAATTCTATGCTCAGGGAGAAAAATTAGAAGAGTGATATAGTCTTTTTTTTTTTTAAATATGTTAAAGAGACAGAAAGAGTCTTAGCATTCTGATTTACTAGCTCCAAGGTACTGCCTGTGAAATAGATAACAAATCTGTTTGCTGGGTTGGAAAGGGGCTTCACGTGACAGCCAGAGAAAGTAGATGAATTGCACCATAATTTTCTTTGTCCTTATTTAGCAAATGCTGTGGGCGTGGTTTTCTTCTGTGCTCAGCTTAAGAGTGACCATGACAATGGATGACTCCAATTCAGAAGCAAGGCCATCCTTAAGTATGTTCTCCATTTGTCTGCCTCTATGAACGCGGCAGTGACAGGACCTGACGCCTCCGTAGAGGCGGGATCATCCTTAATTGTTTATTCTTCCATCTCCACACTCAAGCAGAAGCTTCGGTCATGCCACACGAGCTTTTGTGATAACCATCACAGCAGCTCCTAAAAACTTTTAAATCTGCATGTCTACTCAAGCCAGGCAGCGAGGGCACAGGATGACCTCCAAACACTTTAAAATGGTCTTCCCTGGGGCACCTGGGTGGCTCAGTCAGTTGAGCGTCTGCCTTGGGCTCAGGTCATGATCTCAGAGATCCTGGGATCAAGCACCGCCTCAGGCTCCTCACTTAGAGGGGAGTCTGCTTCTCCATCTCTCTCTCCCTCTGCCCCTCCCCTGCTCATGTTCTCTCTTTCTGTCTCTCTCTCTCAAATAAATAAAAGCTTAAAAAGTTAATAAAATAGTCTTCCCCTGGGGCCAAGGATCAAGAAACCCATCAGAGTCCCCTGGAGAAGTTCATGACTCGAGGGTAGACATTTTAACAGTTTTTGTCAACGAACAGACCAAAAATCTTCTTAGTACGGATTCCCCTACCTGTCGTATTTGAGGCTTCCTGGGTTAATGCCCCTCTCTATTGTAGCCTGTACCCTATGCCTCCCACAAATCTCTGGGCTCTCATGAGATTTGTGCCCCTATAATTGGCACATTTTCAAACCAACAGAATTAACTAATATAGACACAAACCCACTCTACTGTCATTTGTTTCTGTATAAGACAGAGTTTTTACAGGACTTTCTCTCCTTCATTTGAGAGTGAAACTTGGTGTAAAGCATGCAGGTTGGGGCGCCTGGGTGGCTCAGTGGGTTAAAGCCTCTGCCTTCGGCTCAGGTCATGATCTCAGGGTCCTGGGATCTAGCCCCACATCGGGCTCTCGGCTCAGCAGGGAGCCTGCTTCCCCCTCCTCTCTGCCTGCCACTCTTCTGCCTACTTGTGATCTTTCTGTGTCAAATAAATAAATAAACTATTTTTTAAAAAAATAAAGCATGCGAGGTATTTGATTATTTAGACAAATGGTTTCCCCATTTTTTTCAGATCTCATCTTGCTCAAAATTCTTCAAAACCTCTCCACTGCCTACAAGCAAAAACCTGACCTTTTAGCCTGGACTTAACAGCTTCTGACTCATCTCCCCCAACCTGTCCCATTCCATGTTACAAGCCAGCAGTACTCATTGAGAGTAATGCCCTCAAAATGCAATGAGCTCTCCTCTCTTTGGACCTCCACACATACCACTTCCCAAAATGACTTCCCAGATTTGTGTGCTGGGGAAACTCCTATTCATCATTCACATCTTGAGCTCGAAGCCCTCACATCCTATGGTCCCAGGCCAAGTAATTATCTCCTCTATGCTTCAGACACTTTTTACATGTTTATCTGCTAAGAGTCTCAACCCTGCACAGCCTAAGCTCATTACATCACAAGCTCTGGAAGCGAGACCCAGACATCAGTATTTTTTTAAAAACTCCCCAACTGATCCCAATGTTCGAGGACCACTGGGTTATTTTTTTTCTCCCCAAATTGAAGACTCCAAATAAGCAATGACCATGATCTTATTCTTTTATAAACTTAGTCCCAAATGAATAAATACATAGAGCCTGAGCAGTAACTTTCCTTGATAATGCTTTCAGTCATGGATGAATTCTTTAGAAAATAACTCTAGTGCTTAGTACAAATTGAGTTATTTTAATATTCTTATGAACAAGTTTAATTTTTAAAAAATTTTTTGTTTATTTGAGAGAGAGAGAGAGAGGGCTCGAGTGGGGGTGGGGGCAGAGGGAGAGAGAGAAGCAGACCCTCTGCCGAGTGGGGAGCCTGATGCAGGGCTTGATCCTAGGCCCCTGAGTTCATGACCTGAGCCGAAGGCAGACGCTTAACCAACTAAGCCACCCAGGTGCCCCTGAGCAAGTTTAATTTTTGTATTTCTGAATACATCTGTCTTTTGCAAGCCATATCCCCATCACTTTTAGAGAAGGAAGGGAGCTATCATTCCAAAATTGCTATTGTTTGGTGTGGTTTGACATATCTCACTCATTTAGCACAATAAGAAAAAAATTAAAAAGAAAATTAGCAAGCTAGTTCCTTTCAAAAACAATCACCATCCATAGTGGGGACAACATGTGTATGTGCCTAGTAGGGCACCTGGTCTGTGCTGCGTGCTCAGTGACGGCAACTGTTATCATGTACTTCCTCTTTTAGGAAAGACTGCCTTATTAACTCCCCTCACACAAAAGCATCTGGAGATGACATTACAAGAGGAAACAAGATGGCTTACCAAACACTTCCTTTCGTTTATGTACAGTCCATGAGATTTCCTGACTATTCATCATAAACAAAGAGGTGTTTGCAGCTTTAGGAACTCAACGAATACGCTACTGTTGGGAAGGAGGAATTTCCTCTGCTCTCCTAGGTCCTTCTTACCAGACTAAGAATCAAACTGACGTGAGACAAATCAACAGGAGAAAATCAAATTTAATTTTATGCTTACAAGGAATGCACACAGCCATGAAATTCCGAAGACAGACATAATGAAGTATGTATGTCATCCTGAATAAAGGAGAAGGAAGTGGGCATCTGGGACTTAAAAATGAAGGAATGCAGTTTACAGGAAGATGAAGAGTAAATGTTTGATAAGCAAATGTTTGCTGGGCCACTCAGGAACAGTGAGACATAGAGGACTTGGATCAAACAGGTCTTGCTAGCTTCATCCCTACCGTGCCTAGTTCATTTCTTAGTGTAGTTATGGCGACAGCTGCTTTCCTAGAGCACGTCTTCTATCTCAGCTCCTTTTAGGCAGTCAGGAGAGAGGTAAAGAACTCTTCTTGAATCTGCTTGCATTTAATGCAAAATAATCTTCATGCCAAGGTGGCCCATGTTGGGGCAGCTTGCCCTTGGCCCCTACACTACCCATGACACAGACCAAAAAAGACACAGTTCTGTCCCACCTTTGCTCACTTCATTTGGTATCGCTATGTAATGCCTGCTTCTCTACTTTTCTTTTTTTCCGTAAAACGCTGGCTGTACACATACCAAAAGCCTTTAGATTGACTGTTCCAGTTCTAGCCAGCTAATTCTCAGGTTTAATCACACAACTCCACTCCTACGCTGCCCCTTCTCTCCTGGGTTCTTTGAGTCCCCACCCCCAGCTGAATCACTCAGCCGCAATCATGTTAATTGCCTCCACCGAGCTGACTTTCTTGGGGCAGGCTGCCTTTGTCAAGCAGTAGGCGACATGTATTTATGCCACAGCATTTTAGTACCCACGGTACAAATCAACTCTTCCGATTTTTCAGGCATGAATTACAGTGACAGCTTTCTGCGTTATAATAACAGCAAAACCTGAATTAACTGCAAATCTTAATAAACATGTGTTGTGGAAAACCAGCCTCCATGCTTCAGAACCAAACTATAATACAAAGACAGAGTCTGGAATAAAGAGGAACAATAGCTTTATTGCTTGGCCGGGTGAAGGAGGCTGCAGCAGGCAGCGGCCTTCGAAAACTTTGAGCCTTCCGGAAGGAAGCCTTCCGGGGGGGGTTTTACAGGGAAATTCAGGATCTAGCCGGGGATGGTGTATGTGTTGCTAGCCTCCTTAGTTGTTTTCAGGGTGGTACCTGTTCCTGAAACAGAAGGCTAGGAAGAGATGAGGGGAGGTTTGCGGAAGTAAGGAAAAAGGTTACTTTAAAACTAAGCTTCACTGAAGCATTAGTGCAGCCATTTTGATTTTTGGCCAACTGTATGCTTTGAAGCAGTTTCACAAGTATATTTTTATTTAATTTTTATCCAACTCAGGATAAACTTAGGAGAATCTATTTTCAATCTTCAGTTTCATGCTTTTAGTAAGCACCGTACATTCATTCAATAAGGTGTTTGTTTTGAGATTTAAGTCTTGTAGTGTGGGTTCATAATTATGATCACAACTCTTCATGGACTGGGCCTCCAGGAGTTGATAAAGGTGACACAGAAAATCAGACCTTCTTGGCATAGATTAGCTAGCTGTTGAATAATCCCCTCTCCTCTGCCTCTTGAGCACTCACATTTCCCAGCTGCCCTTTGAAGTTTGGTGTGGCCATGTGACTCTATCCTAACCAGTGAAATGCATACAGAAGTGAAGTAGATGAATTCCAGGCCTGGCCCATTACCAGGTACCATCTTCCAGGTACCATCCTTTGAATTCTTTCCTATTACCCATGACCTTGGAGGCCATATGTTGAAAGCAGCAGAGCCACAGGATAGGAGAAAACTAGGCATTTGGTACTTGGAGGAATGTCACTCACCTATTAGGAACACCCCGTTGGGGCTTTGCATGACAAAGAAATAAATTTCTAGTTATTCTGGCCACTGAGATTTGGGATGTGTATGTTGTAGCATAGTTTTACCTTAAGTAGTAAAGATTTGTACTGTGCATTTTAAAGTGTTAGGTTTCCACTAATAACGGTATGTATTTTCTTTGTCTACTATTGGAGAATATTCCACACTGACACATTATGTTATCTGAAAGATGCTTTTAGAAATAAATCTCTGATAATAACTTTGTTAGTCGATCATAACATCCTTTCTTTTCTCTGAATGTGGAAGGTGAAAAAAAAAGACCCCATTAATTAAGATGCATTATTTTAGTTAACGTTTTAGCAATGAGTGACAAAGGTTATTCTAATAACTAAACTAACTCACAGTAAATTAAGAAATCTTGGGAATAGTAACTTTTTCAGGCCCCCAAGACACGATGCAATATTTCAGTGACATTTCCACTTTACAACTGAGATGCAACTTAGGCTCTGCTCGAAATTCTCTCAGCATACGACAGTACGTGCGGAAATGGAAACTCTCATGCCGTTGAGGCTGGATGTATTCAATTCTTGTTTCTAGGACACAGGTATATGAGATGTCCATGTAATGCTATGCCCAGCTTTCTCTTCAGGGTCACACTTTGTCAGACAACTTGAAGCGTGTGGTCGGCTGCACTGTGCCTTCTCTCCCTCAGCAAACTGTTCATGAAGCACTGACCCGCAATTGTCTAAGTGCTCGGGGCACAATACCGAGCAAAAGTCTTGGTCATCGAGGAGCTTAGAGGTCTGGGCAGAGGGCAGCTAATTCCTGTGAAGAAGGGGCTGAGAAAGTCTTCAAAGATGAGAGCCTACGTGATAGAGATCTGGGAATGATGGGAGAGAGTATAAAGATAAACGAAGAAAAGGCATCGCAAGTTGAAAGGATACCAGGGACCAAGACGTGAAATTTTGAACCATGTGAAACCGACCTGTGGGGAATGACGAGTTCATTTTGGCTGGTGTTCAGGGGACAACTGGGGAGTGCAGAAGCGGCGTTGGGGAGCTAGACTGGGGTCAAGTTATGGAATCTTGGATGATATTCTGTATATCCTGAACATTTACTTTCTGCATACAAAAAGAGGTGAACAGATCAGTAGTAATAGAGGATAGACATTCTGCAGAGCAGTGAGTGACCCAATCACGTCAGGTTTGGTGGAAATCATTCTGGCAGAGTATGGAGGATAGCCTGGACTAGAGATGGTATTCTGGAAGTATCGAGGCCAGGTAGGAGGCTGTTGAAGTATTGGAACAGAGGTGACCCTGGATTTGGGAGATGTTTCTGGGACGGAATTGGGAGGACTCGTTGGCTATTTGGTTGTATAAGGGCCAAGGGCAGGCTGCCCTCAAATGTGCCACTTTGGCATACTGATTACTGTAAATAAAAGTGACTTAAGGGACAGCCTGCCCAAGAAGGACTCTCTGACCCTCCTCAGTCCTCTCAAAAGCAGGAAACAAGTCTTCCATGTGAAAGGTACCCTCCTTGGGGCAGGCAGTAAACAGACATCCTTATCACCAGAGATGGGAAATTTCGAGCCCGGAAGACTGTATAAGTAAACGGCCTATGGTGTCCCTCTTGATCAGATGAGGGCCCCCTGAGTGTGGGGCCAGATGTGGTATGTTTGGGACCCCTTAGCCAGGTGGTCCTGGACCCCTGCGCACCAGCCGCATTACAGCACAGCTGCCCTGATTCCTCAACAATGTCAAGGCCATCGAAGACCGAATAAGGCAAGAATACCTCCCCCCCCTCCCCCCCCCACCGAGTAAAGGTGACAAGAAAGACAGGACAGTGAAATGCAATGTGTGATCCTGGGTAGGGTCTTGGATTGACGGAGGGGAGAATTCCAATTAAAAACCTTACTGAGGGGCTAAGCATCCAAGACCCTATCCAGGATCACACATTGCATTTCACTGTCCTGTCTTTCTTGGCCTGAGAGTCTGTCCCATGTCTGTATATAAGACACATGCATGTTATTCAACTTCTGCTTGCTTTCCTCCTGTCAACTTGTCTTGTTATTACAGAGGCATCTCAGCCAAGATCCCAGTAGAATAGAGGGAAAATGATTTTCTCCTCCTTCACAGAGGGTGGGAGAGATAGCCGCTGACCTCAGTGTTAACTACTGGTGGGGTACTCCAACTTTGACCAGGAAATGAACACTACTGGGAAGCTTAAAATTCGAAGTAGGAACACATTTATCCCGAGACCGGTGTAGTAGCAGCCCGAGATAGTCAGATATGAGACACGGGACTAGAGATCTGATACATAGATTGTTGATATGTTTAAAAGAAAGTTCCAGAACAAGTGGAAGATAAGCAGTATTTGGAGAAGAGAATACAGTTTTGGTTTTTTTTTAAGTTTTTATTTATTTATTTGACAGAATGAGATCACAAGTAGGCAGAGAGGCAGGCGGGGGGGGGGGGGGAAGCAGGCTCCCTGCTAAGCAGAGAGCCCGATGCGGGGCTCGATCCCAGGACCCTGAGATCATGACCTGAGCCGAAGGCAGAGGCTCTAACCCACTGAGCCACCCAGGCGCCCCGAGAATATAGTTTTCTTGAGCTGAAGAAAAAAGTTCCACGTCCAGATAGGAATACGCTATCACTGTCAAAGCCAAATTGACTAAAATTGTTCAATATTTGAAGGTGAGCAGCTAGTGTCTTAAATTTCAAAGATAAAGAATAATGTAGATTTTCAGAAAGAAAAAAAAAGATTATCCACAAAGTATGAAATGGGACTTCTCCTGAGTGTCCCAGAGTCACAGTGAGACAGGGAAGCCGAAGTGGCCCCGTGAAAAAAACCTGCCTTTTTCCTCCTCCTCCTCCTGCTTCTCTTCTTGCTAGGACCTGCGCCCCCACCTTATGTCCTCCTCCTGCCGATCAAGGAGCTAACGATCGCTTTGGAATTTTCCAGCACAATAGGTAACACCTACGGAGTGACCGGGCGGGTCATTGTGAACGTTTTCCAAGAGCACCGACTACAGATAGCTTGACACCGAGACCCCTGGCCCCGGGGCATCCGTGACTTATGGACGACACCAGAGCCCTGGTCCTTGTTCTGACCGCTTCCTGGATGCCTGAGAGGACGCGGACGCCAGACCATCGTCTTCATTAAAAACCCCAGACCCTGAGCAAAGACGAGACTCACTCTCCCTCCTTTCCGAGTCTCCCAGCCCCTCGGTCTGTACGTGCTCTCCCTGTCTGTCTGTCTTCAGTAAACTCTGCTCTCCCTCTCTCTCGGCTCGCGATTGATTTCTGTCCTGCACGCAGCCGGGGGCCCCCCTTGGCTGGTCCCGCGGGACCCCCTCTGGGTCCTCGGCCCCCGGCCAGCCTGCATCAATAGGATACACAAGACAGAATATGCAATATTTTGAAGGAGGAAGGCTGTGTGGGAGTCACTAATTCCGTATCAAGTCATGAGCAAAAGCCAGTTTATATTCACCTGTGGTGTGACCACCAGGCCCAGTTGGTGGAGCACACAACTCTTGATCTCAGGGTCATGAGATCAAGCCCCGAGTGAGACTCTACACTCAGCAGAGTTTGCTTGAGTTTCTCTGTCCCTCTCCCTCTGCCGCCCCACCCCCTCCCTCCGCTCTATCTCCCAAATAAATAATCTTTAAAAAATTTTTTAAATCTTAAAAAAAAATAAAGATTCCACCCTAAGAAAATTCACTCACAGATATACTCTCTAAATGACTGAGCATTTAATCAAGATAAAGACTTGTGAAATAGAAGTGCATGGTCCTAGTCCTGATGGTGAGCAGGAAAATGAATTAAATTAGAAAGTCTGAATAATTAGGGGGTGCCTGGGTGGCTCAGTGGATTAAAGCCTCTGCCTTCAGCTCAGGCCATGATCTCAGGGTCCTGGGATAGAGCCCTGCATCGGCTCTCTGCTCAGCGGGGAGCCTGCTTCCCCCTCTCTCTCTGCCTGCCTCTCTGCCTACTTGTGATTTCTATTTCTCTGTCAAATTACATAAATTCTTTAAAAAAAAAAAAGTCTGAATAATTATTATAAATATGGTTTAAAAGCACAGAAATGTTTTTCAAAATTGAACTTTTCACCCATTTTGTTTCTCTAAAAATATTTGAATGGAAATAATTTGGCTCAATTAAAAATGATTGACATTTGGGAAAATTTGAATCAGAACTGCGTACTAGGTAATAGTAGTCTATATGTCACTATTACGTTTTCTAAATTTAAGAATTGCTCTGCAGTTACATTAGAGAGTGGCCGTATTCTGAGAAAATACATTGGTGTCCCTGGGTAAAGGGATACATATCAGTGGGGAAGGAGGGAGGGGAAGAGAGCCAGGGAGGGAGACACGGGGGGTGGGGGTGGGGGGACGAGTCA
>CM053612.1:95058408-95083181 GCA_028646535.1 Procyon lotor | reverse complement strand
AAGAAGAGATCTAAAACAAATAACTGCAAAACATTACCACTTTTTCATTCTAGCTAGTGCATACGCAGATATTATGTTACTCTCCAAACTACCGTATTTTTATAAATGTATAAGAAAATATTTAAAAACGCAGTTTAAATTTCACATAATGTCCTTCGAAGCCGTGTGTTATTAGGTTTTCAATCGTTCACTGTTGTACATTATTCATACCGCTGCTTGCCTTCCGTGCTCTCCCCATATATTTGTGGAGTGCTTTATCTTTTCCCAGCCTACTTCTATCCATCTTCTCATTTTATATTCACACCTTCTATCACCATCCATCTTAGTCCGGACCCCATTCATCATGGACGTGTGGCTTCGATGAAAGCTTGCTCTTTGGCGGCTACTTTAGTTTGGCTTATCCCAGGGGAGCCAGCTCCAAGCCAGGGGTCCTGTTGGAGAGGTGAGCCCAGCAAGCACGCCGAAGGGGAGCGAGGCAGGGCCGGGAAGGACGCTGACCGATGGCACGCCGGAGAGCAGGTCACGGGTGAGGACAACTGAGGCTAGATCTGCAGGCGAGCCTTGGGAAACACCGTAGAATAGGTCTCAGAGCACTCCCCACTGAGAGGCAAGCGATACGGGTGACTTTTCCTCCAGCTCCCATCTGTTATTGACTGAGGGCTGCTCCAGAGATACTAATGCTCCTTCGCTTCCCACGGACCCACTCTGGGCTCACGCGGAAGTCCTCAGATGTAGAAGCACAGGCCCTGGCCAGTGGATACCAGTGGAATGTACTAGAACTCGGAGTGCTAAGAGGATATGAGCAGAGCCCTCAGCACCTTTCTACAAGTGTGTCCTGTATTTCCGTGGCTGTCTTGCATTACAGCTGACGTGGCATTTTCTCCGATATCCCATTAAATCCTATGAGGAAGGGCATATTCTGATTTGTAATTAGAAAGCTCAGCTGAATCGACTTCCTTGCCAGAGGCTTGAAAGTATGTCTTTTGACTCCAAATTCAATAATCTTTATTTTTATTTTTTTTAAGATTTTATTCGTTTTTGTGTGAGAGAGAGAGTACGAGCAGGGGCGAGGGGCAGGGGGAGAAGTAGATTCCCTGCGATCAGGGAGCCCGACATGGGACTCCATCCCAGGACCCTGGGATCATGATGTGAGCCAATGGCTTAATCGACTGAGCCACCCAGGCACCCTCCAGTACTTCTTAAATTGCATGGCTGGTGTCTCGCGATACCGGGGATTAGCAAACTATGGTCTCCTGTCGCCCGTTTTTTCAATAAAGTTTTATTGGAACACCAACACACCCATCAGGAAGGCTGATGAATGAGAGATATACACCAAGTGGGAAAAATGGAGCTGGTGGCTTTGACTCCCATGACTAGTGGTGGGCTTGGAAGGAGTCCGAAACTGGCAGGTTTTTTCTTTCCTTTCTTTCTTCTTCTTTTTATTTTGTAATTTATAGACTTGTATTTTTTTAGAATTTAGTTTTAGGTTTAGAAGAAAATTGAGTCAATAATACAGAGAGTTCTCATGGATCCCCCCCTTTCTCCCTCACCCACGCACAGTTCCCCTCTTATTAACATCTTGTATTGGTGTGGTACATTTGTTAACAATTAGTGGACCAATATTGACACACTATTATTAACTAAAGTCCCTAATTTACATTAGCGTTCCCTCTTCGTGTTGTACATTTTACGGGTTTTGACGAATGCGTGATATCATGTATCCACTGTCACGGGGTCATATAAAGTAGTTTCTTTTTTTTTTTTTTTTTTTTATATAAAGTAGTTTCATTGCCCTGCAGTTTCCGTATTTTGCCCGCTTATACTTCCGCTTTCACCCACATGCCACCCCCCCCCCCACGTGGATCCCCTGACAATCACGGATCTTTCGACTGGCTCTAGGGTTGTCTTTTCTGGAATGTCATAGTTGAAATCATACAGTACGTAGTGTTTTTCAGACTGGATCTTTTCACTTGGCAACGAACATTTAAGGCTTGTTCATGTCTTTTCATGGCTTGGCAGCTCATTTTGTAATCAGTGACTATTATTCCATTGTCTGGAATCTGTCCATTTCATCTAAGTAATCCAATTCATGGGCAGGGCACTATTCCTAATATTCCTTCATTATCTTTTTTTAATATCCACAGGATCAGTGGGGATGGCTCCTCTTTCATTTCTTTTAGTAGTAATTTGTTTCTTCTTTTTTTGTCTCGATTAGCCTGACCAAGGGTTATCAATTTTATTGATATTTTTCAAAGAAACAACTTCTGGTTTTGTGGGTATTTTTAAGTTGCTTTCCTGTTTTCAAAGTTCATTGATTTCTGCTGCAATTTTTACTATTTCTTTTCTTGTGCTTGCTTTAGGTTTATATCGCTCTTCTTTCTCGAGTTTCCTAAAGTGGAAACCTCAAATACAGATTTTAGATCTTTTTTTTTTTTCTAATATATGCATTCAGTGCTATCCATTTCTCTCTAAGCACTGCTTTTGTTGCATCTTACATATTTGGTAAGTTGTATTTTCATTTTCATTTAGTTCAAAGTATTTTAAAATTCGGGGGTACCTGGGTGGATCAGTCAGTAGAGTGTCAGACTCTTGGTTTTGGCTCAGGTCTTGATCTTGGGGTCCTGGGATCAAGCCCTGTGTCTGGCTTCCTGCTCAGTGCTATGGAGTCTGCTTGTCCCTCTCCCTCTCTTTCTGCCCCTCCCCCCACTCATGGGCACTCTTGTTCTAAAATAAATAAATCTTTAAAAAAAATTTTTAAATTTCTCTTGATAATCCTTTAACACGTGTATTATTCAGAGTGTGTTTGTTTAATCTCCAAACATTTGGGGATTTTCCAGCTGTCTTTGTGTTGTTGATTTTTAGTTAAAGTCCACTGTGGTCTGAGAACACACACTGTATGGTTTCTATTCTTTTAAATTAAGGTGTGTTTTATGGCCCATATTGTAATCTAACTTGGTGAATGTTCCCTGTGAGCCTGAGAAGAATTTGTATTCTGCTTTGTTGGAAGAAATATTCTATAAATGTCACTTAGACCCAGTTCATTCTTGGTGCCTAAAGGAAAGGGGATTTTTCTCCCCTGTGATATTTATTCCTGGTAGTGCTCCTGGAGATAAAACCCACAAAAGTGTGGGAGGGCTCCTAGGACTGGGGCAGCAGCAGTTTTAGCTCTCAAATTAGTCTACACTGAGCCTTTAGCAATTCACCAACTACCATTTTTTTTTTTTAAAGCTTATTTATTTATTTGAAAAAGAAAAGGAGAGCACAAGTTGGGAGGAGGGACAGAGGGAGAGGAAGAAGCAGACTCCCCGCTGAGCAGGGAGCCCAATGCAGGGCTCAGTCATGACCTGAGCTGAAGGCAGATGCTTAACCAACTGAGCCACCCAGGTGCCCCACTACCTACCAATTTTATTTATTTATTTATTTATTTATTTATTTATTTATTTATTATTTATTTGACAGAGAGAAACACAGCCGAGAGAGGGAACACAAGCAGAGGGAATGGTAGCAGGAGAAGCAGGCTTCCTGCAGAGCAGAGAGCCCGATGTGGGGCTCGATCCCAGGCTCCTGGGATCTGACCTGGACCGAAGGCAGACGCTTAACGACTGAGCCACCCAGGCGCCCCTTTTTTATTTATTTATTTATTTATTTATTTATTTATTTATTTATTATTTATTTGACAGAGAGAAACACAGTACTACCTACCATTTTAATGTTACAACTAGTCTGGCTCCAGAGGTCACTGCTCTTGGTGAGATGTGATTCTCTGCATTTACATAAGTGTCTAGATTTCAGGATGGTCGTTTTCCCTGTGATCTTGATTCTCTGCTAAATCCAAGAAAAGTTCTCAATTTACAGTTTGTTCAGCTTTTTTCTTGTGGTGACGACAGGAGTGATGACTTCCCAACTCTTTTCGTGTCAGAGCTAACAGGGAGACATGATCAGATCCAGTCTGAGGCAGGCCTGTTGAAATGCAGTGCAATGAGCCTCTGGTCCCTGGGGGCCCAGGCATGTTGATTGCTACTGGCAACCACCAACCCCTTCACAAAACCACCTTTTCAGCAAAAATCGTGCTCTACAAATACAGCATTGAAATCAAACTAAATGGTAATTTTCCAAAGAAAGATCTTTTTGTGCTACTTGGTTTTATGGCTTGAACCACACTTCATTTCTACTGTATCAAATCCCAGTGGCCTTTTCAGTGACAGAAGGGGTCGCTTACAAATTCTGTGCATTGCAGTTAATTCTTAAGTTGCTCCAGAATATGCTTTCTTGGGCTTATAAGCAGTCCTCTACTCCATCTTTTGAGTTTCCAGCTCTTTTCCCTTAAATCTGAAACACAGTTATAAGTTCCAGCCCAAGAGACCTGCTTGATAAGAAACTCTTCCAAGAATGGGTAGGTAGTGGACTGAAGGTAGGAATTATAATTTGCTGGGGGCATCACATTGCCTGATTTCAAGCTTTACTACAAAGTAGTGATCACGAAGACAGCATAGTACTGGCACAAAAACAGACACACAGACCAGTGGAACAGAATAGAGAGCCCAGATATGGACCCGCAACTCTATGGACAGATAATCTTTGAAAAAACAGGAAAAAATATCCAGTGGAAAAAAGACAGTCTCTTCAATAAATGGTGCTGGGAAAATTGGACAGCTCTATGTAGAAGAATGACACTTGACCATTCTCTCACACCATACACAAAGATAAACTCGAAATGGATAAAAGACTTCAATGTGAGGCATCACTCTATCAAAACCCTAGAGGAGAACATAGGCAGTAACCTCTTCGACATCAGCCACAGCAACTTCTTTCAGGACATGTCTCCAAAGGCAAAGGAAACAAAAGCGAAATTGAATTTTTGAGACTTCATCAAGATAAAAAGCTTCTGCACAGCAAAGGAAACAGTCAACAAAACAAACAGGCAACCCACAGAATGGGAGAAGATATTCGCAAATGACACTACAGACAAAGGTCTGATACCTAAGATCTATAAAGAACTCCTCAAACTTAACACTCACAAAACTGATAATCACATCAAAAATGGGCAGAAGACATGAACAGACACTTCTCCAAGGAAGACATACAAATAGCTAACAGACACATGAAAAAATGTTCATCATCTTTAGCCATGCTTCTGATTTTTCTTCTTCTTCCTCTAACCCATTGGTTCTTAATGAGGGGCAATTTCATCCCCAAGGAGCCATTTGGTAATGTCTGAGTATGTTTCTAGTTGATGTAACTGGGTTGGGGGGGAGAGTTTCCTGCTGATCTCTTGTGGGTAGAGGCTAAAGACCCTGCTAAACATTTACAACACACAGGGAGGTTTCCCACCACAAAGAATCATCCACAAAAAATGAAATAGTGCTGAGGTAGAACCCTGCTTTAATCTGAGAAATCACCCACCATGGCCTAGCCCCTCAGCTATACCAGAATCCTAATGATCTCATTATCTTATCCCTTTATTGAGTTTTGTAGTACAAAGATAATGCTTCTCCTTGGACCATTTTTCCATGAGGCTCAGGAAGTTAGTCTTGAAATGCTGCTCCACAAAGCCTACAGGTCAATGATTTAGTCTCATCTACTTACTGGAGGCCTCCTAGGTACCAGGGTCCTAAGAGGTAAAGGCTGGAAAAGTTACAGTCTGTTGGGCATGCAGATTATACAAGTAAAAATTAGTAATAACACCAGATAACTCCAGATCGGAGGTGTTGTCGAAAACCGACCTCCGTGCTTCAGAGCCAAAGTATAATGCAAAGACAGAGTTTGGGATAAGGCAGGATGATAGCTTTATGCTATAGCCTTCAAAAATTGCAAGCTGGGGTGGGCTGGGGGTGCCATTATAGAGAAGTACAAGATCTAGCTGGTTTTGACAGGAATCGTTGCTGGTCATGTCTTGAGGGTGGTACCAGGTTCCTGAAACAGAAGGCTATGAAGGGAGGAGCAGAAGTTTCCGGAAATGAGGGAAAAGGTTTACTTTAAAATTGCACTTCACTGAAGCATTAGGGCAGCCATTTTGATTTTTGTTCAACCTCAAACTTTCAAGTGGATTCAGGAGTACAAATAAAATTGCAGGAATAGTCTTGGCGGAGAGATAAGAACCGGCATCTTTAAAGCTACTGAGCCACAGATGTGGTTTACACATGTTCTGGTTAATCCTCATAGAAGTCCCATCAGACAGCCTTGCTCTCATCAAATAAAACAGTCAAGAAGGAAACATACCTTGAAGATGGTTTGTCCCCTTCCTGGTGATAACTCAAATAGATGCCTTGTAGAAATTTACAAGCTATAAAGAGTCTACAGGGGAATGTGAAACTCACCCATTATTCCATTCTCAGAGATAACTGTTCAGTGTGTGACTTTGCAACTTATTTTTTGCATGAATAATGTATTTTAAATATAATTGAGTTTATTTTACATATATATGTCTGTGTGTGTGCGTATATATATATATATTTCTTGGGCTTATAAGCAGTATATATAAAATATATATATATATTTTCCTCTCCTATGATATTATTCATGGATATTTTTGTACATTAGTTGATACATTCTAAAGCATAGTGAGCACTTTTATTTATTTATTTTTTAAGATTTATTTACTTGAGAGAGAGCATACACATGCATGTGTGCGTGCACCAGGGGAGGGGCAGAGACTGAGGAAGAGAATGAGAATCCCAAGCAGACTCCCCACTGAGTGCAGAGCCCAGTGTGTGTGGGGGGGGCTTCATCTCATGACCCTGTGATCATAACCTGAGCTGAAATTGAATTGGTTGCTTAACCGACTGAGCCACCCAGGTGCCCCGTAAAGGCCACTTTGAGGCAGTACACTTGAGCACTGGAAACCTGAGTGAGGCAAAAGGGCCACAGTGACCACTAAGCTGAATACAAACAGGTTCATTAAGCTGCCTACTTTGAAAGAGCCATAGGTCCTAACTGACCAATGGGCTACTTAAAACCAGGCACAGTTCCTAAGATTACCAAAAAAGGGAAAATTCCATATATCCCCATTTTCCCTCCCTCTGCCCTGTAACTGTGGCCCCTCCCCACCGCCTGCTGGCAGACAGTCTTTCTGCTGTCCTGCCGGCTGCTCCCTTGCAGTTTATTCAGTAAACTTCTATCTCCTTTGTTCGGCCCCGGGGTGAATTCTTTCACCCCCCACGCCACCGGCCCCCACCTGATCCGGGATGCCCCATATAAAGTATGTTCTTCTTCTTCTTTTTTTTTTTTTAAGATTTTATTTATTTATTTATTTATTTGAGAGCGAGTGAGCGAGAGAGAGTAAAAGGTTGGGGGGGGTAGGAGCAGAGGGAGAGGGACAAGCAGACTCCACACAGAGCACAGAGCCTGACACAGAGCTGGGTCCCACACTCCCGAGATCATGACCTGACCGAAATCAAGAGTCCAGTGCTTAACCGACTGAGCCACCCGGGCGTCCCACATAAAGTGGGTTCATGGTTGTGTAAGACTTTACCATCTGACTACTTCATAGAGTTAATCTTCCTCTTTTGGTGTGTAGCCACATTTTTCTGTATAAAACAAAACAAAACAAAACAGGAATGAGAACCCAAGTAGCTGAACGGCACCAAACACCAGACTACAAAAGATAAACAGATTTTTGACTTTCCGTCATATCTAATGATAAAATTAATCCATAAATCAAGTCCCACAAACTGGAGGCCGCCCCAGTGGCCCGGCCCAGTGCTAAAAAGCTAAACCTAAGTCAGCCTGCGCTTATGGGAACAGTTGTCAGGGGAACCTAACACGGACTGGTCATAGTCCTCCCACTCAGCTTTAGCTAGCTTTCCTTATCCTGGGAAATAGGACCTGTTAGCCTGACAAGAAAATCCTTGAGCCCCTAGCCAGTCATGACTTGTCTCTGCGTTGCAACTCTACACAACTCTACACAACTCCTTCTTGCCCCAAATCCCCCGGGAAGGGTGCTCTGCTACTGGTGAGGCATGGCACTCGCCCCAATCCATGGATTGTTTTTCCCTTGAGTAAAGGACATCAAACTTGTCACTAAATTGTTTTGTCGTTAGACACTGATGATGCTGGGTTTTATAAAAACCTGTTTAATGATATACGAATCAGTATACGTGAATGTTGGTATTTTTCACTCTGCCGAGAAGATCTGATTATTTGGCGTCTGCTTATAGAAAAGGGAGAAGAGAGTGAAGTTAAATAATCAGAATTCATAAGTAGGGTTTCACTTTTAATATAAATAATATGCTTAGAAGTGGCAGCCTGTGTGTGTGTGTGTGTGTGTGTGTGTGTGTGTGTGGTTTTTCTTGATTTTATTTTTAAGGGACTGCAATATTGTGATTTTTAAGAATTATTTATTTGCAAAAAAAAAAAGAATTATTTATTTGCTGATTCAGATGATCAAAATGTATTTCTCATATATTTGTGGTTTCCATCCATGCTTAGTGGTTTACAGCTCCTCAAATTCTTGGCATTTCCTGAGTAATGAGAGCAAAGGGAGCATCTTTTGTTAAAGTATTTGGCCACTCTCCTCAGTTCTGAAATCCCCGTAGAGCCATAAAGGTGTAATGTGTATGTGCTTATTCCTAACAAACTCCTTTCCACCACAGTGGGGGTTATATTAATGAGTGACTTTTGCAAAGTGCCTAAGGGTGGGAGCTGGTCGCCAGGGAAACCAAGCTGGCTTAAAGCTTGTTGCAACCTCTCAACCTCCTTGAAACTCTCAATCCCACCCCGGGTCTCTGGGAGGTGGAGAGGGCTAGAGGTTCAATCACTCACCAGCGGCCAGTGATTGAATTAATCATGCCTGCATGATGAAGCCTCCATAAAAACCCAGAGGAGGGTTGTTGGAGAGCCTCCTGGTTGGTGAGCTTGCGGAGATTTGGGGACAATGGCACGCCCAGAGGCCGGAAGTCCCTCACCCCTTCCCCATACCCTGCTCTACCTCGTCCATCGGGCTGTGGCTGAGTTATAGCCTCTTGTAATAAACAGGTAACCTAGTAAGTAAAACGGTTCTCAGTTCTAGGAGCTGCTCCAGCAAACCCAAGGAGGGAGTCCTGGGGACATCTGATTTCCAAGTGGGTTTCAAAAGCTTAGAGGCCCCTTTTGGGCAGCAGGCTTGCGCGATGGAGACCTGAGTAAGGTAAAAGGGCCCACAGCGACCGCCAGGCTGAATGCAAACAGGCTCCTTAAAGCTGTTCACCTCGAAATAACCACAAGCCCTCGCTGACCAATGGACTACTTACAAGTACCAGGCACGAGTACCAAAAAAAGGGAGAGTACCATACATTCCCATACTTTCTCACTCTGCCCAGCGGTCCCTTGTGGTGAATCCTCTAAACTTACCTCTTCTATTCTGCCCTGGGGTGAATCTTTCCTCGCCCACACTGTTAGGTGCCCCCATCCGATCATCCGATGGGGTCCCCTGACCCCAAAGCACCACTAAGGACCTGGGCTTACAACTGACATCTGAAGGAGGGGGACGGTCTTGTGAGAGTGAACCCTTAACCTGCGGGATCTGATGCTATCTTTAGGTAGACAGTGGCAGACTTAGGTTAAATTTGTGGAACACCCAGCTGGTGTCTGAGAATTGGTGATGTGGGGAAAACCTCCCCTCCACACGTTGTGACGAGTATTAGAACTCTTAAGTGCCAAAGTAGTAATTTTAGTATCAATCCTAGGATTTCCAAGCTCATTACATAAAATCCTAACTTATGTGTATCCTATGGGTCCTAAACATCATAGCTATATAGTACTGTGAGTGTATTCAGACATAAGTCAAGACAGGAGATATGTAAATTACAGAATTAAATTAAATTAAATTAAAGACAGGGGATCTTGGTGATTCCAGCTAAGACTGATTCTAGTCTTAGCTAGGAGCCCAAATGCCTGATTTTGCCCTCTGCTCAGCGGAAAGCAGGGTCCAGCTGTCCCTCCTTTGCCAGATGGCTGTTGATAAACACAGAGGTAAGGTCGTCAGTTACTCTAATCAAATGGCTAATAGATAAGACTGTAAAGACACTTTCTCCTCTGAAGTCAAAATATAAAGGGAAAGCCCCACATGAATCTGACCCTGGGGGACTTTGGAACCTCAAGACCCAGTTGGTAGCCCATTATAATTGTAATGCACGTTTAATTCCCTGCAAGGCTGGAAATGATTCCATGTGCATTCAACTGGTGCCTGTAACAAGATCAGTAGTAGCAAAGAAGATTATCTTTTCCACCTAGAAAATGTCAGGGGCGGGGTGGGTGAGAAGTGGGTTTGGGAAACAGAACTGTGCTCTCTGGGATGGGGCACGCCCCTGGGGGCGTGCTCATTTGGGGCCGCCATTGTTTCTCGTGGTTGATGGCTGACCTTGGTGAGTACAAGTGGGTAGTAGCTAACAAGATACATTAAGAAATAGAACAGTATCTTTAAAAAAAAAAAAAGAAAAGAAAGAAAATTGCCCGGTAGTATTTTCAGTTTTATATTTATAATCTCCATGGTTCACTTAATTTAGGGGGATTCTATGATCAGGAAGGGTTCTGGAAAGTGAAGGTACAGAGAGAACTGAAGTTAGAAGCTGAAAGCAATCCTATCATGAGAAAAAAACCTTTCTTTATCGCATTCCATTTCTGCTGGTCTCTGGGCATCCTGAAGGACACAGCCATCAGAACTGCCACCAAGTGGAGTTTCCTTTCTTTTTCTGTTTTTTTTTTCCCCTCCACAATCACCATAAAATTGGCTCCCACACTGCAGACCCAAAAAGCAGGGATGTAGGGTGGTGTTTCTCTCGCTTGACATTTTACTTGTTTTTCAAAAGAAGAGTGACTAAGAACCTCATGAAATCTAAATCTGGTTACTGATAGAAATTTAGATTGTCACCAAAAGCACAATAAGAAATTTATATGGTGAGGAAAAGAAAAGATTTGCTCTGGTAAATGGGTGAGACCTATATATTATATAATATATAAAAAATATATATAGATAGAATTTTTTTTTTTTTTGGCTAGGTCTAGTTAATGTTTAATTATTGGGTTATTTTTTTTTTAATTTTTTTTTTTTTTTAGCAAACTTAGGAACTTCGGACACACTGAAATTAGGTAAGCCCTGGTCAGCATTAATCTTGTATGAATTTATAATAAAAGCATTTACCCATTTTTTCATTAACTACAAACACTTGGGAGAACATTATTTTAAGGCATCAGTAGAACAAACTGATGCATTTCTTCATTCACAGAAGTCCTATCAAATTCATGAGAAAGCAAGATGGATTTGTCATTATTCAGGAATACCTCTCCCCGTTCATTTATTATTTTATTCATTGGCACATGCTGGGAAATGCCTAAAAGAAAAGCCCTAATGGGTAGCATTTGCCAATTTTTGTGGCATAAATACCTCCACTGTGGCCAATTTCCAGGCCGTTCAACGGTGAGTTGCAAAGAGATGTCAATAATCAGCGCCCAGTGGATGACAAGAGCTGGCTTGAGCATTCTACCACCTGTAACCAGGAGAGAAAGGAATTTTCAGGAACGTTCAACTACTTAGAATGTTCACATTATAAAGGATGAGAAGGGGCGGCAGGGGCTAAAGCGGATGAGACAGGCAGAAGTCAGAGCATGAAGCACCTTGAATGTCTATTCAAGAGATTCAGTGACCATGAGATTGACAGATACTTAGGTGAGAGATGATAGCGGCTCTCATCATTGTAGTAACCATGGTTTTTAAAGGAATCCAGGAAGAGATAATGGTGTCCCTAACCATGGTCATACCCATGGGATTTTGTAGATCTAGAGTGAACAAATGACTGAGACCTAGCCATCATAACGTCTGTGGGAGTTTGTAAATATCCAGGCCGGAAATGAGGGGGTAAACCTAGAATATTGAAGTTCTATAGGTAAGAAATGATCCATTTAACCAAGGGAGTGACCATGGTATTTTGTAGATATCCATCTCAGAGATGGTGGCCTTAACTACAGTACTGAAATTGGGGTTTCTCAAGTAGGCGGGTAGAAGCTGATGGTATCCCTTATTACATTAGCGAACATGACATTTTGTGGTATTCCAGATGATGGGAGTTCTAAACACAGAAGCAACCACGGGATTTTTCAGAGGTCTAGTAAAGTGATGATAGGGCTCTTAACCATGAAAGAGATGATGGGATTTTGCAGATATGCAGTCAAGAGTTGATGGTGCTCCTAACCACAATGGTGAACAAGAAAGTTTCCAAGTATCCAGGTAAGAGAAGTTGATGTCCCTGAAAATGTGGTGACCATAACATTTGAAGGTATCTAGGTAAGAAATGACATGTGACTAATAATGGTAGTACCAAGGTATTTTATAGTTTCCCAGGTTAGAAATGAAGTGTCCCCAACAATGGCATCTATCTGGATAATTTGTAGATTTCCATGTAAGATATGTTTTTCTAAACCTAGCAGAGCTTCTGTAGATAACCAACTAAAGATGATATGTCACAGATCACTGTGGTGACCAAGGTATCTTAGTATTTAGTTAAGTATTTAGTTTACTATTAAGTTAAGAACTGATGGCAAACCTCAAGTAAATATGGGACTTGGAAGGTATTGTAGGGGAGAAAAAATAATTTTCCCTTTATCCTTCGAGGTTCTTGGTTGAGACCCTCCAGTAACAAAAGACCCATTAAGAAGAAGAAAAAAACAATTTTAGATACTTATGCACATATGGACATATGGGAGCCCCACAAAGAAATGAAACTCAAAAGGCAGCCAGGCAGTTGAGATTTATATTCTATCCTAAGCTAAGGCTAGGGACAGAAAAAACAATTTTTGGGGGGGCTTCCAAGGGGAGAAGAGCAATTCACAGGAAGGTGCGAAGAGGAAATGTATGGCAAACAGTTTGCTTTACCATGCAGATGACTTATTCATCTGAGAGACTTCTCCGGTAATACCTCTCTTTTTGGTACAGGCCCCTTTCTGATACATATTTCCCTTACAGAAGCATAACTTCTCCTGAGCTTCCAGAGCTTTTCCTGTGTCTGCAGTTGCTCAAAATAATTCTCGGGCCAAAGAGGCATATTCTGCTACCTTTTAGTATCTGTTAAATAATGATGATGACCTAAACTGTGGTAACGACCATGGGATTTTCAGGTGTGCTGGTAAGAAAGGATGTGTTTCTAATTACAGTTGTCATCATGTATATTTTGCAGGTTCCAGTAAAGAAATGAAGGTGAAATTAACCTCGGTAGTAACCATGGAATTTGCTAGATAACAGGGCAAGAAATAATGTAGGCTTTAACCAGGTAGACATCATGGTATTTTGGAATTGTTCACATAAGTTATCATGGTGTCACTCACCACCACAGACCATGGCATTTCGAAGGTTTCAATCCATCTATGATGGCGAGCCTAATAATGGAAGTAAATGTGGGACTTTGCTAATATCCAGGTAGGAGATGATGTCGGCCTTAAACACGGTAGAGACTGTATGATTTCCAAATATCTAGAAAAGTCATGATGCTGTCCTAAACTCTTACTATTACCATGTGTTTCTTCAGGTGTTCAAGTAAGAAATCAATGTCCCTAACAGAAGTGGTAACCATCGGATTTTATACTTTTTTGGTTTTTTTAATTCAGAGATGATTTGTCTTAAAACTTAGCAGTGACAAAGATATTTGCAGATACCCCAACAAGATATCAAAGTCCCCACTACATTAGTAACCGTGGGATTTTTGCAGGTGTCTAGTGAATACGTGGTGGTGTCTGAGACTACAGGGTTGACCATAGAGTTCTCCAAGTGTCCAGGTAGAGTTAGTGGTTGCCCTAATGGAATGGAGAGATGGAATTAGCAGGGGTCCAGATGGATGACCATGTATCCCTAACCATAGTTTTCACCATGTGTTTTTTCAGTTCCCATTCAAGAGATGATGATCTCTTTAACTATAGTGTGGACCCTAGAACTAAGAAATCCAGGTAGAGTTCATGGTTCCCCTGACAATAGTAGTGATCATGGAATTTTTTGAGGCCCATGTAGAAGCTGTATGCCTAATTATAGTCACCGCCATGTGTTTTTACAGGTTCTAATCAGGAGATAATACTGGTAGAGATCATGGAATCAGGTAAGTGATGATGTGGGCCTTATAGTACAGACCATCTGGTCTTCTGAAGTCTAGAATGTGATGATGGCGTCCCTTAGATGTATCGGTACCATGTTTTTTTTGCAGGTATTCAGGTAAAAAATGATACTGGGCCTACAAATACTAATAACCACGAGATCTAGTTTAACCAGTTTTCTAGTTTAGAGATCGTGCGTGTTGAAGCTGAGGAATGAATGAGGGATTGACAGGCATCTGGGTAAGTGAGCACAGTTTTCTTCATCACGGTATTGACCAGGAGATATTTACAGGTATAAGGTCAAGGGATAGTGGTGTCTCTAATAAGTTCTACCAGTGTCCAGGTAGCACTAATGGGTTCATAAAGAAGGAAGTGACAAAAGTTATTTACCAGTGCCCTGGTAGGAAAAGTTAGGTTCTTAAATAAATCTGTCACGATGTTATTTTAGGTTTCAATCAAGAGATCACAGAGCTCCTAACAATGGTGGTTAATGGGACTTTCCTGGTATGTAGTAAGCAGTTAGGTGAGTCTTAGACTATAGACCTTCTGATCTTCAGACATCTAGGTAAATGATGATGGTATCCCTAACATCTGTGTTACCATGTTTTGTTTTGTTTTTTTGCAGATACTCCAGTAAGAAATGACAGTGTTCCCACAAACACTGCTAAGAATTTTCCCTTGCTGTTTACCAGTTTAGAGAAAATATGTTTTGAACCCCGGTCAAGACTCAAGGATTTGCAAGTTTCCAGGTAAGTTATCATGGTGTTTTTCATTTCACTATCGACGATGGGATTTTTATACATACCCAGTCGAGAGATGATGGTATCTCAGTGGCTTTGACCTTGATATTTTGCAACTATGCAGATAAAGTTGATAGTTCCTCTAATGCTGGTAGTTCCCATGAGATGTGGCATGGTGTAGGTTGAAAAAGATGTATCCCTAACCATGGTTGCCACCCTGGGTTTTAAAGGTTCAGATGACCATGAAATTGACAATGACTGCAAATAAGGGACTTTGATGGTAGGCCGGAAAAAGATGTGAGCATTTACATGTTAGAGATCTTCAGAGTTTCCAGTATCTAGGTAAGAGATGGTGGTTCTTATAATATTATAACCCTATAAACAACAGTGTGCTTTGTTTGGGTTTTGATAGGTTTTCAGTTGAGGACTTTGTGAATATACTAAGAAATGACATGACATTTTCACATTGGAGGCCTGAATTTCAGTTATCTAGGTAATTAATGATGGTGATCATAACTCTGATAACCTGTTTTTTGGCAGGGATGCAGGGAAGAAATTAATTTGCCCCACCATATCTGTAAGCCTGAAATGCTATATATTCTTGTTCAGAGATGATGTGTTGTTTTGTTTTGTGTTAATACTCATAGTGATATATCAATAAGCAGGAATCATATCGCCCATCACAGTGTTATCGACCATGGGATTTTTGCAGGTAACCTTTCAAGAGAGGAAGGTATCTTTTATTAGGGCTTAACTTCACAACTCTGCAAGTAACCAGGTAGCACTGATGAACAGCAAACATAGGTGTGATCAAGAAAATAGGCAGGCGTCCAGTTAGTATCCGACTAGTACTAAAGAAAACTTTCACCATGTGCTCTTTCTGTTCCTTTCAAGAGACCATAATGAGCCTAACAATAGTCGTGGTTAAGGTAGGACAGTGCTAGTATCCAGGTAAGTGATGATGATTAAACTGGAGCAGAAACCCATTTGATCTTCACTGAAGCAAACAAGTCACCAGGCTGCTTTGGAGTCCCAGCCACGCCTGTGCGGGAAGGGGGGGGGCGGGGAGCCGCAGGATGTGACGCCATAGCACGCGTGCGCTTGCGCATTACTGAACTCCCTCCTCCCTACTTGCCCACCATTTTGAATTTAAATAACAGTGACGCAGCTACGCTACTCGCTGTTCAGGATGGGAAGTGTTCCAGGGATTACGAGACTTGTGCTTCATCCCTTAAAGCCAAGGTCGAAGTACCTTAGGGAGACATTAGCTACTTAGTACCCGGCACATTCCTGTGTCTTTCCTTTAAGTCTCAACTGCCCTCTCCGTGGTCATCAGTGACGTGCAAGTTCAGGTACCGGAGCCACGGATATGTGCCTAAAGGAAGGGGCCAGGAGAGTAGCCTTGAGCCGCTGAGATATCCTTGACAGGAACTGGCTTCGGTCTTAAACCACGTGAGTTTAACTCATTTGGCTAAGGGGTAGCTGTGACCTGCTTAGGAAAACTCTCAGGGAGGGTCACCTGCTTCTTTGGATACCGTGTGTGCAGCGTGCGCTAAAAGCTTGGGCACTTGAATGTGTCCCAGTCCGCCCCAACAGCTCAGAAAAACCGGAGAATTTTGAAAAGGAAATTTTTCTGTGTTGCCGGCTCAACATAGGCATCTAAATAAAGGCACACCCCCTGATCTGGATTAGGTGATGAATGATCACTCAGCTGGGTTTATAAACAGGGGAAATGTCCTGACCCCGAGGATGCACAGGGGCGATGACTAATAGGCTCTGACACTCCGTAACCGGAGGGGGCCCCCGAGTTAACAGGATTCCTGGGCACTCAAGGGTGTAAAGTTCCAGCTCAGAAGAAAGCTATTTCCCTCGGGTTTTTAAATGCGGGTTGAGGATTATAGCGCCTGTCTCCTCTCTTGTCAGGGTGTGGTGAGGATTCCTGGCAATCTTGGGAGAGGACCTGTCCTGTGATCACCCAGGAAGTGGAAGCTGCTCTCAGCGCTGAGGGCCCTAGTGCCCTGTGCGGACTGTTTATTCTGTCCCTAGCTAAACAAGATTCAGTAGAAATAACCTAGATGCTTATCAGGTATTTGACATGAGGTATTTATTTTGTAAAATAATGCAGGCAGTTATAAATCCCCACCTACTATCTGATGAAGTATAACAGCATAATCACGTGTGGTCTCTTTACACAGCAGTGCATTTAGCGCCTCGCCTTTACTTGCACAAAAATTACAAAGCCCAGCGAACAAGACCAATGGACTGATCGACAGATCAGCCCATACAATGAGGAATTAGTACGCCGACTGGAATGATCAAATAATATTAGGCAAATGTTTTAACGTTGCAACAAAAGTAATCAAGGGTTCAGATATATTTTTTTCAAAATACCCATTTCTTTTAAAGTCCTATTCAAGGCAAGGTGCTGTTTAAAAAAAAACCACTATTCGCTTTTGTCCACAGATACCGCATCAAAGGTTTCCCAAGGTAATTTTGATGTGAATGCAGCTTTAAGCAATAAAAAACTTGTGTTTTAAGTGCACTTCTCAAAGCAAATTGTATAACGAGAGGGCCCCCAAACTTGTAAACAGAACATCTGAGGCAAATGCACACAACAAAATTGGCAACAATCAAGGGGTGGGGGAGAAAGGTCCGTGATGAAGTAACCTAACCATTGTTCTTACTATGTTTGTTTGTTTTGCAGGCATTGAGGTAAGAAATAATAGAATCCTTACCAACGTTAGAAATTATGAATTCTCTCTACGTTTTTGAGAAAATGTATGTTTAATGCCGTGGGTATTAATTGGCATTTAATTACCTTATCTGGGTGATTATCACAGTGTTCCTCACTGCATCTGATCTCCACAAATCTGGGTCAATGATGGTGTCCCCAACACTTGTATTACCATGTTTTGTCTTGTTTTTTTCAAGTATCCGGTAAGAACTTTTCTAGCACACTGGTAAGAGATGACATGACCTGTACACATTAGAGACCTTCTTATTTTCAGATATCTAGGTAATTAATAACGGCATCAAGAACTCTTATACTGACATTTTTTTTTTTTTTTTTTTTGGCAGGCTCCCTGCTGAGCAAGGAGCCTGATGCGGGACTCGATCCCTGGACGCTGGGATCATGACCTGAGCCGAAGGCAGCTGCTCAACCAACTGAGCCACCCAGGCATCCCGACATTTTTTGACTGATACAGAGGGACTAAACCAACTTGTCCTCATAGTAAGCTTGAGATTTTGCTGTATTCGTGTTTAGAGTTGTGTCTCAGAGGGTTGAGGGATTGCTGTATCCATGTCCTTGTGATGTGTTCCCCACCATAGTAGTAGTAATGGGATTTTTGCAAGTGTCCAGAGAACAAAGATACTACTGCTAGCACAAGTGTAGACGATGGGCTATAGAGCAGGCCAGGGAGAACTGATGGATCCTGCAATTAAGGAAGCCACCAGCTCTATTTACATGTATCCAAGAAGCAAAAGATGTGTAGGCAGAAATATCTGTAACAATGTGTTTTTTAGGTTTCAATCAAGATAGCATGGTGAACTTCAGCAAGGTTGTTGACCTGCATTTTGCTGGTGTCCAGTGACCATACAGGTCTTAAGCGCAGTGCAGACTAGATCTTTAGTGATCTAGGTAAGTAAGGATAGAGTCCCTAAAATTTGTGTTATGGTTTTTTTTTTTTTTTGCATGTATTCAGGTAGGAAATACAGTGTCCCGACCAATGCTGGTAAGCATTACTCCTCGTTGTTTAAAAACTTCAATATAACATGTGTTTGACCTTAGGTATAGCAGGATGTCACATAAATCCAAGTAAGATATTCTGCTGTTTCCCACCACAGTAATGACCATAAGATTTTTGGAGGTTCTCAGTCAAGAGATGATGGTGTCTTTTGAGAATGTTGTTGACCTTGAAGTTAGGCCAAGAACCAAGTAGTGCTGACAGTTCCCTAAATGATGGAAGTGACCAAGATTATTTGTCACGACCCTGTAGAACAAGTTGTATCCTTAAACACACTTGCCACACGTTTTGGGGTTTTTTGTTTTTTGTTTCTTTAGGTTCCAAGGTAGAGATCATGGGGCATGTAAAAATGTTCATTGATGGAGCTTTCCCGGTATCCAGCTAAGCAGCAATATATGTTGTGCAATGCTACAGACCAACTAATAATCAGAAATCAGGAAATTAGGATGGCAACCCTAACACTTGTGTCCTCATGTTTTTTGGGTTTTGTTTCTTTGCCAGTTTCCCATTAAGGTCTTGCCTAGTGTACAGATATGGGATGATACAATATTTACTCATTGAAGATGTTCTTTTTTTTTTTTTTTAATATATTTACTTATTTTAGAGGAGAGGGGAGAGGCGAGGGGGAGAGAATCTTAAGCAGACTCCCCACTGAGCACAGAGCCCAACATGGGACTCGATTTTGCGACTCTGAGATCATGAGGTGAGTCCCAACTGAGTCAGCTGTTCAACCTACTGAGCCATCCGAGTGCCTGTCACTGAAGACATTTTTATTTCCAGAATCTGATTTATGATGTTGTCTAGACTCATGTTAAAATTGTTATGGGCACGTATACAGTTCAAAATGAATTTGCCCTGGCACCTGGGGGGCTCAGTTGGTTAAGCACCTGCCTTCAGCTTAGGTTTTGGTCCCCGAGTCCTGGGATGGAGCCCCGAGTCAGGCTCCCTGCTCAGCAGGGGAGTCTGCTTCTCGCTGCCCCTCTGCCCTTCCCCCTGCTGGTGCTCTCTCACTCACTCTTCCTCTCAAATAAAATCTTAAAACAAAAAAATTGTCCATAATAATACTAGTAAGCATGAAGTTTCATTGAATTCTTGTTTAAGGGTAACATGTATTTAACTTGCCTAGCGATAGATAAGCAAGTATCCAGTTAATTTATCGTGCTCTTCATCATTATGTTATTTTTTTTTTAAAGATTTTATTTATTTACTTGACAGAGATCACAAGTAGGCAGAGAGGCAGGCAGAGGTCCAGAGATCCCAGGACCCTGAGATCATGACCTGAGCCCAAGGCAGAGGCTTTAACCCACTGAGCCACCCAGGCGCCCCTCATCGTTATGTTATTAACCATGGAATTTCTGCAGGCATGCCTCCATTAGAGGAAGATGTCTTTCACTAGGATTTGACCTAGGAATTCTGCAAAATCCAGAGGTCACCGATGGGTCCCTAAATAAGGGACCAAGTGTCAAGAGATTACAGGTATACAGATAATTATGGTGGTATTCCTCACCACAGCAGGAACCGTGGGATTTTTACAAGTGTACAATTAGGAAATAATGGTCTCACCTAAAAATGTTGACCTTGGAATACTGCTAGTATCCAGGTAGAGTTAATATGTCCCATAATGATGGACAGCAACAAGGTTATTTACAGGTATCCTTGGACACATATTTCATAGTAGGTTTTCCAGGTTCCTGTCAAGACCTCACAGTGACCCTGACAACGCTCATTAATGAAGACATTGCTGATACCCAGGGAAGTGATGATGTAGGCCTAAACCACAGCATAGACCAGCTGACCTTCAGAAATGTAGGTAAGTTGGGACACCCGGGTGGCTCAGTCAATGAAGCCTCTGCCTTTGGCTCAGGTCATGATCCCGGGGTTCTGGCATCGAGTGCCGCATTGGCTCCTCGCTCAACAGGGAGCCTGCTTCTCCCTTTGCCTGCTGCTTCCCCTGCTTGTCCTCTTGCTCGCTGACAAATAAATAAATAAAATCTTTTAAAACATGTAGGTAAGTGATGATTTCATTAATATCATATTTTGATTGCATGCAGTTCAGATATGAGAATGTAGAGTCCTTACATCCTAGAAACTTACGAGTTTTCACTTTTTTTTTTAAGATTTTATTTATGCATTTGGAAGAAAGAGAGAGAGAGAGCACGAGCAGGGGGAGAGAGAGAGGGAGAAGCAGACTCCCCTGCTGAGCAGGGAGCCTGATCTCAGGACTCGGAAATCATGACGTGAGCTGAAGGCAGATGCTTAACCATCTGAGCCACCCAGCACCCCAAGTTTTCACATTTGATATTTGAGTGAAAATGTATATTTAAGCCTGAGAGTGAGGTAACAATCACAGTGTTCCGCAACACAGAGAACCATGGGAGTTCTGCAGGTATGAAGTCACCAGATGGCAGTCTTCATAGGACATGGTGATTAATCTGGGAGGACTTTGAGTTTCTGGAGATGGTTGATGTGTCCCATAATGATAGAAGTGACCAAGGCTATTTGCAGGTATCCTGGTAGAAGTAGTTGTGTCCTTAAACACACTAACAGGACCTGGCTCCTAACCAGGTACGTGATGATGTGGGTCTGAGCATGATACAGGCCACCTGACCTTCGAATATCAAGGTAAGTGGGGATCATGTTCATAATCTTTGAGTTACCGTGTTTTTTGCAAGTATCTCATTAAAGTCTTTGCTAGCGTACAAGTATTATGTGGCATTAACTCAGGAGAGGGCTTCTTTATTTCAAGCATCTAGACAATTAGTGATGATGTAGAAACACTTACATTAAGTTCTCTTTCAGCATGTACGCTATTAAGAAATTTGTTCATAACACTAGTAAGCATGAGATTTTACAGTATTCTCTTTGGAACTAATGTGTAGTTAACATTTGTAAGGAGATATGCAGGCATTCAGGTAATTTATCATGTTCTCCATCATACCTTAATGACCATGGGACTTTTGCAGGCATCTCTCCAAAAGTAGAGGATGTTTTTTTCTAAGGTTTAACTTTGGACTTTTCCAAGTATCCAGGTAACCTTGATGGGTCCCGAAATGATACAAACGACCAAGGGAATTTGTAGGCATAAAGGTAGAATGATTCATGCCCCAAACACGTTTTTCACAATGTGTTTTTCAGATTCATGTCAAGATCCCCCAGCAAGCTTATCAATGAGAAGTTCACAGGGGATGTTGCTGTTACCAAGGTAAGTGATGATATGGGCCTAAACCACAGCAGAGATCATCTGATCTTCATATGTATAGGTAAGAAGTGATGTAGGTACCTCTAATACTTCTTGTTAACATAATTCTTACAAGTGTTCAATTAATAAAGGATAGGTTGCAAACCAATTCTTAAAACCATAGGTTTTTACATTTTATATTTAGGGGAGAAATTATATTTAACTCTGTGAGCATTGAGGGATTTTGTATATCCAGGTAAATGTCATGGTGTCCACCCCCAATTAGTAATTATCGGATTTTTAGTTTTGATGTTATGAAATGATGATGTTATCTGACAGTGGTGTTGACCTTGAATTAAGCCAAGTATCCAGGTAGACTTGATGTGCTCTGTAGTGTCCATGGTTATTTGCAGATGTGCTGGTTAAAAACAAAGTTGTATCCCTTAATATATACTTGACAAAGTGTTTTTCAGGTTCTTATCAAGATACCATGATGAAGTTATAGGTCAGTAACGGGGGGACATTGCTGGTATGCAGGTAAGTGAGGATATAGACATCACAGACCATCTGATCTTTATATATCTAGCTGAACGATGTTGCCCAGACCTGCTTTATCGTGGGAGTTCTTAGCAGGGATTCAGGTAGATAAGCAAGCAATGACGATGTTTTGCCAGTGCTAACAACCACATTATCTTGCCGTCGTATTGTACAGAAAATGTATGTGTAATCATGTGAGTATTGAGTAATTTGCATTTATCCAGGTAGTTGCCCTGAAATTCTACCTCACGATTGTAACCATGGTATTTGATAAATATGTAGTCTGGAGATGATGGCATCTCAGTATAACTAGACCTTGAATATTGTGAAACTCCATTTAGGTTGACGGATCCTGCCATGGTGGAAGTGAAGGTGGTTATTTGCAGGTGTCCGTACGGAAGACGTGTGTCCTTAGAGAAACATTTGTCACAATGTGTTTTTCAGGTTCCAGGCAAGAGATCATAGTGAACCTGACCCTCATCATTAACAGACTGCATGCATCTCAGTAAGTACTGATATGGGCCTTAAGCCCCTTGAAGATCAGGTGATCCTCAGTTACTGAGGTCACTGAGGATGACACCCCTAACATCTATGCTACCCTTTCTTTTTTTTCCTTTTTTTGGGCAGGTATTCAGGTAAGAAATGATACAGTCCCAACTGATGCCAGTGAGCATTAGCCTTTAGTATTTTAGAGTTTAGATAGATGTATGTTTATATAGAGAAGGGACTGAGGGATAAAGAGGTGTTCAGGTTATCCTACTAGTCAATGCCAAACACCACTGGCCAGGAGATTCCTGCGGGCGCTTGGTAAAGAGATGATGGCGTCTCTTAACAGTGTCAACTTTGAAGTTCTGCCAAGATTGAGGTAGTGTAGAAACTTCCGCGACAATCAAGGTGGCCAAGATTATTTGTAGGAGTCATGGTAGAACAAGTTGTGTTCTTTTTCTTGGTGGGGGGGCAGCGTGGAGCCGACCATGGGGCTCGAACTCACCACCCTGAGATCAAGTCCTGAGCTGAGATCAAGAGTTGGATGTTTAACTGGCTGAGCCACCCAGGCGCCCTGAACAAGTTGTGTCCTTCTCCCCCGCACCCCACCCCAGATGTATTTATTTTGAGAGAGAGAGAAGAGGTGGCAGGGCAGAGGGAAAGAGAGAATCTCAAGCAGATTGCACACTGAGTGCAGAGCCTGAGGCGGGGCCCAATCCCTTGTCCCCGAGATCATGACCTGAGTGAAATCAAGAGTCAGGCGTCCAACTGACTGAGCCATCCAGGCGCCTCACAAGTTGTGTTCTTAAACATAACCATTGCACGTGTTTTTCAGGTCCAAGTCAAGAAATCACAAGTGAATCTAGCAATGGTCATTATTTGACATTGCTAGTAACCAGGTAAGTGATAAAGTGGGTCTTACTACAATGCAGACTGTCTGATCTTGAGTATCTAGATAAGGATGGTGTCCCCAACACACGTGTTATGTTTTTCGCAAGTATTCTATTAAGGTCTTTGGTAATAGAGGTAGGATGTGATGGGACATACACTCTTTAGAGATTTTTTGTTCTTTTCAGACATCTAGGTAATTAATGTTCCCAAGACTCTTAATAACCTTGTTTTGGGGCATGTTTACAGTTAAGAACTTGATTTGTCCTGAACAATACTAGTAAACAAGAGTATTAACTATCTTCTTGTTTAGAGAGAATGTGTTTTTTTATACTCATAGTGGTAACTGATAGGCAGGTAACCGTGTAACTTTCGCAGCTATCCCTTCAAGAAAGGAAGGTATCTCATATGAGGGTTTAACCTCAGAGTTCTTTAGTAATTCAGGTGACCTTGATGAGTTACAAAATGATAAAGTGACCAAAGGACTTCTGTGGGTGTCCAGGTAGAATAAGATGTGTACTCAACACTTTCCACAGCGTGTTTTTCAGGTTCCTGTTAAGACCGTGACTGAGAACCTGTCTGTGGTAGTGAAGGAGACAAATAGCAGGTAGTGAGGTAAGAGAGGCCGAAAACCACAAACACAGACCGTCTGACCTTCACACGCTTGGGTAAGTGATGGCGGGGTCCTTAATACTTCTCAGTACCATGATTTTATTGCGGGTATTCAGGTAAGAAATGATAGAGTCCTTACCAATTCCAATAACCATGAGTTTATACTTTCCACATTGTAGGGAAAATCGATGTTTAATCTTGTAAATATTGAGGAGTCGATCCCACCTGGACCCACAGGGTTTTTCCAGGTTAGTCAGTCTCTGCTGACAATGCTGTTGACCTCGAATTGGTGCGAGCATGCTGGTGCTCACATGGTCCATAGTAATGGACATGAACAAGGGTAGGCGCAGGTGTCTTGGTGGAACACATTGTATCTTAAACTCATTTGTGTGTGTTTCTTCAGGTTCCTGTTAAGAAAACAACACGAACTTAAAATGGTTTTTACCACAACCTTGCTGGCAACCAGGTAAGTGTTAAAGTGAATCCTACTACAGTAAAGAACTGTCTGAACCTGAGTATCTAGGTAAGTGAGGATGA
>CM053612.1:95011671-95057908 GCA_028646535.1 Procyon lotor | reverse complement strand
ATCCTAGTGGTGACCGAGGGATGTGCGGGTGTCCAGGTAAGTTACCCTACTGTTCCACACTACAGTGTTGAGCATGAATTTTTCTTTCAGGTACTCAGGAGATGATGCTTTCTGTGACAGTGGTGTTGACCTTGAAGTTCTAGTTCTGCCAAGACCCAAGTAGTGTTGATGGGTTTTCTAATGATGGAAATAACTAGTGTTAATTAATTACAGGTATTCTTTTTCCCCCCGGGTGAAACAACTTTTTCTTTTTCTTTTCTTTTTTTTTGTTTAGGCGTATAAACTATTAACAGATGAGGCCTAAAGATTTATTTCTTCTTGGCCACCCCCAGAGTGTGGCCATGGCGGCCTGTGGTCTTGGTGCGCTGGCCTTGGATGCAAAGTCCCCAGAAGTGGCACAGCCCTCTGTGGGCCCAAATCTTCTTCAGTCACTCCAGGTCTTCACAAAGTTTGTTGTCCAGACCATTGGCCAGAGCCTGGCTATATTTTCCATCCTTCATGTCTTTTTGTCTGTTTAAAAACCAGTCTGGGATCTTACATTGGCATGGATGCTGCATAATGGTGATGGCACATTCCACCTCATCCTCAGGAGGCTCTCCTGCCCTCTTGGGGAGATCGATGTCTGCTTTCCTTAACGCCGTGTGAGCATATCTTCACCCCACAGCCTTAATTACAGTGATGGCAAAGGCTCTTTTCTGCTGCCCATCAACGTGGGTGTTGAATACTCACAGAATGTGCCGGAACTTCTCAGGGATCACTAGAGACGTAGCAGCAGCCCGGGAGGGGGCATGTAGGCCTCCTGTGGAAGAGCAAAACAACTATTGTCTTTTATTTTTTTAAAAGATTTTATTTATTTGACAGAGAGAAACACAGCGAGAGAGGGAACACAAGCAGAGGGAATGGTAGTGGGAGAAGCAGACTTCCCGCCGAGCAGGGAGCCCGATGTGGGGCTCGATCCCAGGACCCTGGGATCATGACCTGAGCCGAAGGCAGACACCTAATGACTGGGCCACCCAGGCACCCCGAAACAACTTTTGTCTTAAACATACTTGTCAATTATGTTTTTTCAGGTTATGGTAGTTAGTGCTGTTACAGCAAACCTAGAAATGCTCATTAACAGGACCCTGCTCGGAATCTGGTATGTGATATTATAGATGTTACACCATAGTGGAGATTACCTGTTCCTCAGATGTCTTAGGTAAGTGAGGATGTGTCACTGTGTCCCCAACACAGTGTTAGCATGTTTTTTCTGCAGGTATCATGCTAAAGTTTTTGCTGTTGTACAGGTATGAGACGACATCACATCAACTCATTAGACCTTCGTGTTTTCAGGTACGTATGTAATTAATGATGTCTTGAGTAGTCTTATATTACCCATATTTCTGACTTGTATGCAGTAAGATTAATTTGTTCCTAACAATATGAGTAAGCACAACATTTTACTATATTGTTCAGAGATTGTGTTTTGTACACTCCTACTAATAAAAGGATAGGCAAGTATCGAGATACTTTATCATGTCCATCTTCACAATATTAAACATGGAATTTTTACAGGTATCTCCTTAAGAGAAGAAGGTCTCTCTTAACCAGGGTTTAGTCTTGGACTGATAAAAGTATCCGGATGGTGGTGATGAGTCTCAGAGGGATGCCCTTGACCAATGGAAACTGCAGTAGACCAGACAGGTAGAACAAAGCATGTACTGAACACATTTTCCACATTGTGTTTTTCAGGTTTACGTGAAGACCTCATGATTAATAGGCTCCCCAATCATATTTAATGCGGCACATAGGGGTATTGAGGTAAGTGATAATGTGGGCCTAAACCACAGCACACACTCTCGGATCCTACTATGTAGGTAAGTGATTGTGTCCCTGACACTTCTTGTTACTATGTTTTTGTTGCTGGTATTCAGGTAAGAAATGATAGAGTCTTTACCAAATCTAGTGACCATGACTTTACATTTTATACATTTTAGGGAGAACTTATGTTTAGCTCTGTTGACATTCGATTGTATCTATATAATTGTCAAGGAATTCCCATGCCAGTAGTAACCACAGTATTTTTGCAGGAGTCCAGTTAAAACATGATGGGCTCTTCTGACAAAGGAGTTGACCTGAATTAATGCAAGTATCAAAGTAGAGTTGACGTGTTCCATAATAATGGAAATGAAAAAGATTATTAGCAGGAGTTCTGGTACAACAAGCTGTGTACTTAAACACATTTGTCCTATGTGCTTCTTCAGGGTCTTGTCAAGAAAACCCAGTGAACCCAACAATATTCATTAATGGAAACTTGCTCTTAACCTGGTAAGTGATAAAATGGGTTCTACCACTCTCCAGACCATCTGCTTTTCAATATGAGAGTAGGTGAGGGTACTGTCACTAACATTGGTGTTACCATGTTTGTTTGCAGGTATCCCGTTAGGGTCTTTGTTAGTAGACAGGTATGAGATGATATGACATTATCTTATTAGAGACATTCCTATTTCCAGGTATCTACATAATTAATGTTTGAGACTCTTATGTTTATGTTATTTTGGGGACGTATTCTGTTAAGAAATTAATGTATCCCTAATAACACTAGTAAGACTGTGATTTTCTATATTCTTGTTTAGAGATGCTATGTATTTAATACTTGGAGCAACAAGGGATCCAAGTATTCTGGCACATAATCTGTCATAGCATTATTGACCATGGAATTTTTGCAGGTATCCATCAAGAGAGGAAGGTATGTCCTCAGCTTTTACCTGAGAGTTCCACAAGTAACCAAGTGAAATCACAGGTGTAGCAGAAGAAGGATTTATTCTCCACAGTGTGGTTTTCAGGCTCATGTCAGAACATTATGATAATCCTGTTATTGGTAGATAGCATGGGACGTTGCTGGTGTCAAGATCAGTGATGAAGTGGGCCTAAACCACAGCTCAGGCCATCTAACTTACTCATACAAGTAATACTCGTTTGTCTAAACTTTTGGTCACCATATTTTTCTCACTCGCCGTTCATTTGTTTAGGTATTTAAGTTTAGAAACAGTAGTATCCTTGTCAATACCAGTAACCATGTACCTTTCTTTATTTCAGAGAAAATGTGTTGAACCCTGGGAGTTTTAAGTGATTTATGAGTATCCACATAACGATTATGGAGTTCTGTGTCATGGTAGCCACAATGTGTTACTTGACAGCAGTTAGGAGGTGACGGTGTTTTCAGCAGTGATGCAGACCTTGGATTACTGCAGGTATCCAGGCAGAGAGGAGGTTATTTGCAGGTGTCCTGGTGGGAAATACGTGTCTACAGACACACTTGTCACACTGTGGTTTTCAGGTTCCTGTCAAGAGATCGTGGTGAACTTCATAATGATTTTTATCAGCGACACTGCTCGTATTGCCGTAAGTGATGATATGCCCCAAGCATCCCCACAGACCCTCTGATCTGGAGATTTCCAACTAAGTTTGATAGCATCACTAACAGTTGTGTAACCATGGTTTCATTTTGGGTCCCTTTGAGTAGGTATTCAGGTAAAAAATAGTATCTCAAACAATGCTAGCATGCATTAGCTCTTACAAGATTAAGGCTCAGTCGGTGGAGCACATGATTCTTGACCTCGGGTTGTGAGTTCAAGCCTCACATTGGGCCTAGAGCTTCCTTAAAAAAAAAAAAAAAAAAGTTAAACCTCCCCCCCAGAGTTTATATATAATGTGTGTCTGACATCAGTAGTGACAGAGATCTATGCAGGTTGGTCATCTAGGTTCCACACCACACTTGTTACTGTAAGATTTTTCCAGGTGGTCAGTCAAGAGGTGATGATGTCTCCCATATCCGTGTTGACCTTGAAGTTCCACCATGATCCAGGTGACGTTGATGGTTCCCACAGTGAGAGAATTGTTTCCTTATACACATTTGCTGAATCTTTTTTTTTTTTTTTTTCCAGGTTCCTATCGAGCAGTCACTCCGAACAGAATCATGGTCATTAACAAAATCTTGTCAGGAACTAGTTAAGCACTAAAGGGAGTTTTACCTCCCGTTAAAAGCATCTCATCTTCCAATGATCAAGGCAAGCGAGAATGACGTCTCTCACATTTATGATACCATCTTTTTGCAGATGAACTGTTACGGTTCTCCTAGTAACCTGGTGACAGATGCTGTGACCTCACCTCTAGGAGACATTATTTTCAGAAGTCTGTGTGATGGATGATGTCGTGGAGGCTCTAACAGTAACCTGGTGTCAGGCTTGTATGCAGTTAAGCAATTAAGTTGTTCCTAACGATGAGTATGCCTGCGAATTTATGACTATCTAGAGATGGTTTGGGCCTAATCGGGGAACTTTGCCATCTCCAGGTCCCTTATCGTATTGTCGCATCACTGTGTTACCAGTCATGGGATTTCTGCAGGCACGCCTTCCAGAGAGGAAGGTCGCTCTTACTTGGGGCTGACCTTGGAGTTTCGCAAGTATATTCAGGCCTCGTCGATGGGTCCTGAGGTCATCCAAAGGACCAGGGGAGTTTGGAGCTGTCTGTCAGAATGAACTTGTACCAAACTCATGTGCCACAGTGTGTTTTCCAGCTTCCTGTCAGGACATCACAATGAACCCAGCCGTGGGCATTAGCGGGGACGCAGGTAGGAGAGGCTGAGGGGCCCTATATCACAGGACAGGCCCTCTCCTCTCCACATAGCTAGGTAAGTGATGCTACAATTTCTTGTCACCATTATATTTTTGCAGGTGTTGAGGTAAGAGATGATGTGGCCCTTACCAGTAATAAAAACAATGAATTTTCACTTTTATATTTAGAGAGAATGTGGAACTCTGTTAGCATTAAGGGATTGCACTCATACAGGTGATTGTCATGGAACTCACAGCCCGGTAGCAGCCACAGAATCTGGCCGATGTCCAGTCAAGAAACGGTGGCATCTCCTGACCATGGAGTTGCCCTGAGTGATGGAGTCCCTCGGTAGAGTCGATGTGTTTCATGGCAGTGGGAGTGAAGGGTTATGCTTAGGTCCCCGTGGAATAATGTGCATTTCAAACACACTGTTGCTTGTGTGTTTTCAGATTCTCATCAGGAGAACACAGTGAACCTCACTGTGGCTGTTACTGGATCCTTACTAGTGACCAGGTAAGTGCTAACGTGGGTCTTACAATACAGACTGATCTAATCTTCAATGTCCAGGTAAGTGAGGATGGCGTCCCTAACACTTGTGTTACTGTGTTTATCCGCAGATATCCTCTTAAGATCTTTCCTAGTACACAGGTATACGATAATGTGACGTTAGCTTACTAGAGATGTTCTTAGTTTTAGATACCTGTGCGTTAATATGTTGAAGACTGTAATATTTACATTGTTTGGGCATGTATTGTGTTACGAAATTAACGTGTTCCTCTAATAGTAGTAAGAGTGAGAGTTGTAACCTTGTTTGGAGCTACTGTGTTTTTAAAACTAGCGGTGATGGAAGGATATGCTGATATCCCGGTCATGTATCCTATTGTCCATCACAGCATTATCGACTGTGGCTTTTTTCTAGGTATCCCTTCAGGTAGGAAGAGGAACCAGCCTCTTTCTAACTTCAAGCTTGGAGTTCTGCAAATACCCAGGTAGCGTTGACGGATGCCAAAACAATACAAGTGACCAGGGAATTTGCGGCTGTATGGGTTAAGTGAGATGTAAACAGAAAAAATTTTCCACAGCGTGTTTTTCGATTCATTTCAGGACATCACAGTGAGTCTTTCCATGATAGTTCATATGGGACATTGGTGGTGCGAGGTAAGTGATGGCATGGGCCCACGCCCCAGCACGGACCATCAGATTTTCACACATGTGAGTAAGCGATTGTGTGTCCTCACACTTCTTGCTACCATGAGTTTTTTGCAAATGTTCAAGAAAGAGGTGATGGTTTGCCCAACTCTAGAAAACATGAGTTTTCACTTTTATAATTCAGGGAAGTCAATGTTGAACACTGTGAGTGTTGAGGGATGACATATATATAAGTATTTCTCTTATATTCCTCTCCATGGTACTATCTATATGATATTGAGAAGTGTCCAAACACTGATGGTTTTCTGACATTGGTGCTAACTTTTAATGACAAGTACCCAGCTAGAGTTGCTTTGTTCCATAATGATGAAGTGAACAATGTTATTTGCAGGTATCATGGCAGAAAAAGTTGTTTCCATTAACACAGATTTCATGATGTGTTTTCCAGGTTTCTGTCAAGACCTCATGATGAATTTAGCGTCGGTCATTAATCGGGGCAGGGATATTGCTAGTATGCAGGTAAAGGAGGATGTGGCCCTAAACCACAGCACGGACCACCCGATTTCCAAATAGCTAGGTAAGTGATGATGGTGTCTCCAAGAGTTGTTACCATGATTTCTTTGCAAGTATTCAGGTAGGAATTGATAGTCCTTATCAATTCTGGAAAGTTGAGTTTTTACTTTTTGTATTTTAGAAAACGTGTTTGTTTAACCCTGAGAGTGTTGGGGGGATTGCCATATCCAGATATTTATCATGATGTTCCCAACCATAGTAGTGACCATGAAAATTTTGCAGGTGTCCTGTAAAGAAATATGGTCTTATGTAACAACAATGGCCTTGACTGTGGAGTACTACAAGCATTCAGGTAGAGTTGACATTCTCATAATAGTGGAAGTGACAAAGTTATTTGCAGGTGTTCTGTATAGCAAGTCCTATCCCTTTACACATATCTCACGTTATTTCTTCAGGTTTCTTCAAGATCATGAAGCACTTAGCAGTGGTCATCAATGGGGGACATTTCTTATATCCAGGTAAGTGGTGGTGTGTATCTTTACCACATCAGACCCTCTGATTGGGGTGTGTGTGTGTTGTTGTGTGTGTGTATAAGTAATGTGTAAGGAGTTGATTGCCTTAGCTTTTTTTTACCATGTGATTATTTTAAGGTGTGCTGGTAAGAAATGATAATGTTTTACCCCTTCTAACAACCATGTTGTCCTACTGTTATCTATTTTAGAGAAAATGTCTGTTTAACCATGCGAGTGTTGATCAGTTTGTGGGTGTCCACGTAATGATCACAGAGTTGTACATCACACTAATAACTGTGGTATTTTTGCTGATAACCATCCAAGATAACCACCACTAACAGTGGTGTAGATGGTGGAGTACTGAAAGAATCCAGGTAGAGTTAATGGGTCCTGCAATGAGGAAACTGAACAAGGTTATTTGCAGGGTCCTGAGAGGAAAAATGTGTCCATAATCACCTTTGTCATAATGTGATTTTCAGATTGCTGTCAAGAAGTCCTGGTAAGCCTCACAATGACTATTAACAGAACTTTGTTAGCATCCAGGTAAGTGGTGATATGAGCCTAAAGCACCTTAAAAACAATCTGATCTTCAAATATTTAGATTAGTGTGGGTGGTCCTAACATTTGTGATAGCATGTGTTTCTGCCTATGTTCAATTAAGAAATGATATTGTCCCAACCAATGTTAGTCGTAAGCATCTGTTCAGTGGGTGTTTAAACTTAGTAGTGATGAGGCAGATACAGGTGTCTAGGTAAGTTAGCCTCCTGTTCCACCCCACAACACTGTCTATGAGATTCATACAGATACTCAAGAAGGCAATGTCTCTCATAATGCTGTTAATCTTGAAGTTCTGCTAACATCCAGATAGTGACGATGGTTTCCCTAATAATGGCAGTAACCAAAATTATTTGTAGGTACCTTTTTTTCTTTCAGGTAAAGTAAGTTGTGTCCTTCAACACACTTCATGTATTTTTTCAGGTTCCAACCATTATGACCTCACATTGAAGCAAACGATGGTCCTTGATGGGACCTTGCTAGTAACCAGGTATGTCATAGATTGGTTCTACCAAAATGTAGATCCAGCTGGTCTTTGGATATTCGGGTGAGTGAGAGTGGTGTCCCTAACACAGTGTTAGCAGGCTTTTTGCTGATATCCCATTAAGTTCTTGGCTAGTATAAAAATATGAGATGATGTGATGATAAATCATTAGAGATTTCTTATCTTCAGATATATGGGCAATTAATGTTTCCTAGACCTTTATATTCATCTTTTTGGCATACACACTGTTCAGAAATTACTTAGTCCCTTACAATGCGAGCCTGAACTTTTACTGTCTCCTTGTTCAGAGATAACTTGTGTTTTTACACCCATACTGATGGACCTAGATAGTCCCTTATCCACATAATTTATCATATGTTCCATATTCGTGATAATGACTGTGGGATCTTTGCAGGTATCCCCTCAAGAGATGAAGGTAAATCTAACTACAGTTGAACCTTTGAGTTCTACATATTGCCCAGTAATGTTGAGGGGGGTCACAAAATAATGCACTGACCAAGACAACTTTGTTATCCAGGTAGAATAAAATGTGTGTGGAACAAGTTTTCTACGTTGTGTTTTCAGGTTCATGTTAAGACATCGGTCGCGATAAAGGAGGCACACAGCAGGTATTGAGGTAAGCGATGATGACCCACAGCACAGACCATCTGATCCTGCATGTAGGTAAGGAATTGTGTCCCTAATACCTCTTGTTACTATGATTTTGTTGCAGGTATCCAGGTAAGAAGTGATAGTCCTTACTAAATCTAGTGACCATGACTTTACACTTTCTACACTTTAGAGATAACACGTTTAACCCTGTGAGTGTTGAGAGTTGACTGTATCTGTAATTGTCAAGTTTCCACCCCAGTAGTAAGCACAGTGTTTTTGCAGGAATCCAGTTAAGACACGATGGCTTTTTTCTGACCAAGGGGTTGACCTGAATTAACGCAAGCATCAGGGTAGAGTCGATGTGTTATGTGTTCCGTAATATTGGAAGCAAAAAGGATTATTAGCAGGTGTTCTGGTGGAACAAGTCATGTCCTTCAACATATTTATCCTGTGTTGTGTTTCTCCAGTTTCCTTTTAAGAAAACACAGTCAACCTAACAATGTCTGTTAACAGAAGCTTGCCCTTGACCAGGTACATGATAAAGTGAATCTTGTCACATTACAAACCATCTGATCCTGAGCATGAAGGCAGGTGAGGATGATGTCTCTAATACTTGTGTTACCCTGTTTGTTTGCATGTATCTTGTTCAGCTCTTTGCTGGTGTATCTATGTGACATTAACCTACTAGAGACATTTTTACTTGTGTCAGACTCATTTATCTTGTTTTGGCATGTGTACAGTGAAGACATTAGCTTGATCCTAATAATACTAATAAAAATTGGATTTTTCATAATCTTATTTACAGATAATATTTAATCCAAATAATTTATCCTAAACCATCATCATGTTCTTCATCATGTTTTTGACCTTGGGAATTTTTTTCAGATATCCCTTCAAGAGAAGTAGATGTGTCCTCCCAGGGTTTGACCTTGGAGTTCTGCAAGTAAAAGTAGCCAGGTAGTGCCGATGGGTGCTGAAATGAAACACATGACCAAGGGAATTTGCAAGTGTGGAAGTAGAATCATTTTTGTACCAAAAACATATTCCACAATGTGTTTTTTCAGGTTAAATGTCAAGACCTCACAGTGAGTTTCTCAGTGATCATTGATGTGGGACGTTGCTGGTATGGGGGCGGGTGATTGATGTGGGTTGAAACCACAGCACATGCCATTGGCCCTCATATACCTAGGTAAGTGACGAGTGTCCTGACGTTTCTTGTTGCCGTGAATATTTTTTTTTTAAGGTGTGAGGTAAGAAATGATGGAGTCCTCACCAATTCCAGAGGCCATGTTTCTCCACTTTCTGTATTTCTGGAAATGTTCATTTTTAACCCTATGGGTGTTGAAACATGACGTATTTATCATGATATTCCCTGCGATAGTAGTCTCCATAGGATATTTACAGGTGACCGATCATAGAATGACAGTTTCATCTGTATTAACTTTGGATTATTTTAAGTATCTCGTAGAGCTGATATGTCTCATAATAATGAAGTTAATGATGTTATTTGTAGTTTTCCTCATAGGAAGAAGTTAGGTCCTTTAACCCATGTTCGCAATGTCTTTCCAGTTAAGTCATCATGAACCTAACACTGCTCATCACCGGGGATGTTCCTTGGTGTGGAGGTAAGTGATGATGTGGGCCTAGCCCAGGCCTTCCACGCCCCATGTAGCTGGCTAGGTGATGGTTTCCCCAACAGTCGTTACCATTTTTCTTTGCACGTATTCAGGTAGGAAATGATGGTCCTTGCTTGTTCTAGAAACCATGTGTTTTTTTTCTTTTTATATTTTAGAGAAACTTTTATGTTATGCCAGTGAGTAATGAGAGATTGCCACATTCAGGTAATTATAATGTTCCTAACCCTAGCGGTAACCATGGAAATGTTGCAGGTGTTCCATAACGAAATGTCATATCTGATAATGGTCTTGACCTTGGAGTACTGCAGATGTTCAGGTGGAGGTGATGTTCTCATAATGAAGCAAGCGTCCAAGGTAATTAATTTGAGGTGTCATGCCACGAGTTCTATTTTTTTACACATATATCCTGTGTTTTTCAGATTCCTGTCAAGAGATCAAGATGAAATTAATGGTTACCGGGGGACACTGTGGCTATCCAGATGAGCCATCTCGTGTACCTTCACCACATGAGACCTGCTGACATTCACACACCTAGTTAAGCGATAATGAGGGACTAACCTCGTTTTCCCATGTGATTTAGTTCAGCTTTTCAGGTAAGTAATGATAGTGATTTTGTCAATTCTAGCAGTCATGTTAGCCTACTGTTTTATATTTTTGAGAAAATTTACTTTTAACCATGAGAGTGTTGAACAGCTTGTGGGTCTGCACATAACGATGATGGAATTGCGTAGCACAGTGGTGACCAGGGTGTGTCTGCACGTGAGCAGGGAAGAGGTGGTGGTGTTTCCAACAATGGCGTAGACTTTGGAGTTAGATGTTGGGTCCTACAGCAATGGTAGTGAAGAAGGCTCCCTGCGGGCTCCTAGCAGCCCAGGTGTACGTACGGATACCTTTTTTTACGTTGTGTTTGTCAACTTCTTATCAAAATTTGTGGTAAATATCCTAATGATCAATAATAAGACACTGCTTGTGTCTAGGTGAATAATGACATGGGCCTTTGGCGCTCTAAGCACAGTCTGATCTTCAGTTATGTAGAGGAGGATGGACAGTGTTCCTAACAAAAATTTTCTGTTTGCTTTTATGCAGGTATTGAGTCAAGAAATGATATTGCCCCAAGTATGGCGCTGAGGTTTTTGAGAGTTCACCTGTATCACGTGTGCTTAACCTGAGCAATGGCAGAAAGATACGAAGGTGTGCCACTAAGTCGTCCTCCTGCTCCACACCGCAGTATTGACCGGGAGACTTTTGCAGGAGCTTGGAGATGATCGTCTGTCCACTGATGTTGACGTTGAAGTTCTGAAAGCTCTAGGTAGTATTGGCGGTTCCCTTAATGTTGTGCCTATAAAGTGATTTGCTGATACCTTTTCTTGTTTTGTTTTTGATTCTTACAAGTCAAACTGTGTCAGCCCCTGAACACTTGTTTTTGAAGTTTCCAGAAGCCATGACGTCATAGTGAACCTAACCACAGTTGTGAGTCGGACCTCCACAGTAAGCAGGTATGTGATAAAGTAGGTCTTAGCCCAGTGCAGATCACTTGATCTTCACCTATCTAGGGAAGTGAGGACGGGGTGTCTCGACCCAGTGTTACCATGTTTTTTGCAGGCATCCTGGTAAGGCCTTGGCTAGTGTACAGACAGGAGGTGGTGGAGACTCATTAGAGACATTCTCAATCTCAGGATCTACAAAGTGAATGTTTTTGAGAATCTTATATTCACCTAGGTTTTGTCATTATGTAGGTAAGAAATTAATTTGTCCCTACTAATACTAGTAAGAGTGAGATTTGTCTATTTTTCTTTAAATGATACATATTTAATACTAATGAAAGATAGGTGTGCAGGTATTCGTTTAACTTACTGTAATGTCCTTTACGGTGTTATTAACGAAGGGGTTGTTGCAGGTACCCTTCAAGAGAGGAAGGTGTCTCTTCTTAGGGTTTGACCTTGGCATTCTGCAAGCAAGTATGCAGGTACTGTTGATGGGTCCCAGAATGATACAAGTGACAAGGGACTTTGAAGGTGTGGAAGTAAAACGAGACATATACTACAGTATGTTTTTCAAGTTCGTGTCAACATGTTCCTGGTGATCCTATTAGTGGTAGTTAACGTTGGACATTGTTGTGTGGAGTGAGTGGTGGTGTGGGCCTACAGCACGGCCCGGCGAGCATTCATATATTTACGTAGGTGATGCGTTCCTCATGTTTCTTGTTGTCATGACTCTTCTGCAGGTCGTCAGGTAAGAAACTATAGAAAGCTTGTAAATTCTAGCAACTACTGTTCTACACGTCAGAGAAAATTATATTTGACCATGTGATTGTTGAGCAATTTATAGATATCCACGTAATTATGACTGAGCTGTGAGTTACAGGAAAAACCTTGGTATTTTTCAGGAAGCAGTCAAGAGATGATGTCTCTAACAACGGCACAGATCTTGGGGTACTGCAAGGTTCCCAGGAGAGCTGATGGGTTCTGCAGTGATGGCAGTGAACAAGGTTATTTTTGGCATCCAGGTATAGAAGGTGTGACTGTAGACGTATTTGCCACAATGTGTTTTCCAGGTTCCTGTCAAAAGATCACGGTGAGCCTCCTACTGATCATTAAAGGGACATTGCTTGTATCAGGTAAGTGACGCTGTATGTCCCAAGCACCCTATGGACCACCTGATCTTCTGATCTTAGACTCAGTGGGGTTCTTAACGTTTGTGTTACCGTGTTTTTTTTTCTTCTGCATTTACTCAGTTAAGATGTCGTCCCGACCGCTGCTAGTAAGCATTAGTCTTTATTATTTTAGAGTTTAGATATACTGTATATTTAACCTTAGTAGCGATTGAGGGATAGGTAGGTGTCCCGGTAACTTGCTCCTCTGTTCCACACCACGGTACTTACAGTGAGATTTCTCGAGGTAGTCAGGAAAGAGACGATGGTTTCTCTAACACTGCTGTTTACCTTTAAACTCTGCCAGGATCCCAGGGGTCTTGGTGGTTCCTACAGTGACGTTGGTGATCAAGATTATTTGCAGGATTTTTTTTTTTAATTTTTGTAGATAAAACAAGTTGTGTCCTTCAACATACTTGTCCATCTTGTCCTCAGCTTCCAGCGGTCATGAGATCACGGTGAACCTGACAATGGTCATTAACAGGACCTTACTGGTAAGTAATAAAGTGGGTCTTAGCTCAATACAGCCCATCTGATCTTTAGATATCTGAGTGATTGAATATGGTTTCCCGAACACAGTGTCACCTAGTGGTTTTGCAAGTGTCCCCGTGAAGGCCTTTCCTAGTATACAGGTATGAGAATATGTGGCATTCCCGCCTTAGAGAGCTGCTTGTTTTTCATATGTGAGTGCAGCTTGCAAGACTATGTTAACTATGTTTTTGATATCTCTGCAGTTCCGAAATTGAGCCACCTAGTACAGTAAGTATGAGACTTTACTGTATTCTTATTCCGAGGTTGTATGTTTTACATACCCAGAGTGGCGGGTAGGCAGAGATCTGGGTAATTCATCATACTGTCTCTCAGCACGTTACTGACCAGGGCATTTTGCAGGTAGCCCTTCAAGAGAGGAAGGTATCTCTTACTCGGATAAAATGTCAGTGTTCTGCAATTATCCAGGTAACACTGACAAATCTCCAGATGATACAGTTGACCGCGGAATTTGCTGGTGTCCCACCATAGTGAGACGTGGACCAAACACATTTTCCGCAATTTTTGTCCAGGTTCCCGTGAAGACCTCACTGCGAGCCTATGGTGCTGGTAGTCACTGACGTGCACGTATCAGACACTGAGGTAAGTCACGACGTGGGTCTGCACCGTGGCACAGGTCACATGGTCTTCACACACAGAAGTAAGTGAGGACGGTGGCCCAACACTTGTGTTACCATACATTTTTGCAAGTATCCCTCTCAGGTCTTGACAGTACACGGTATATACGTGGTGTAATATGAACTCATTATAGACGTCCTTGTTCCAGACTCCTACTTCCTTTGTTTTTGGCAAGTACAAGTTCATTAATTGGACCCCGCTAATACTAGCAAGTAGTAGTTTATATTGTTCTCTTGTACAGAGATAAAGTATATTTCTCACTCATAGTGGCAGACAAATGGTAAACATCCGGGTCCTTTATGACATTGTGCTAACTGCCTTACTCCTGTGCGATATTTGCAGGCATGCCTCCAAGAGAGGAAGGTAAACCTTACCAGAGTTTAACCTCAGAGTTCTGGGAGTGTCCAGGTAATGTTTATGGGTCCCCAGATGATACAAGTGACAAGGGAATTTGCGGGTGCACGGAGAGAATGAGACATGTACCAGACGTATAAACGACAGTGTGTTTTCCAGCACATACGGAGAGATCCCGTGAGTCTGTCATAGCAAATGAATGGGGGTGGGGCGGCCGCGCTGGGATTGAGGTAGGTGATGCACTGGGCCAAAACCACAGATATTTAGGTAAGTTTGTAACGTGCTGACACTTCTTTTTACCGTAATTTTGTTGCAGGGATTCAAGAAGAATCTTGGTAAGAAATATGAATTCTCACTAATTCTAGAAACAAAATTTTTACTTTTTACATTTTAGATAAAACTTGTTTAACGCCATATGTGTTAAGAGGTCATAGGTATGCAGGTATTTATCATTTTATCATTATATCTATCATTTTCCCACCACAGTACTACTCGTGTGATTTTTACAGGTATCCAGTCATGAAATAATAGTTTTCTGACATTGGTGTTGACGTTGGAGTACTCTAAGTATCCAGAGGTGATATGTGTCATAATGATGAAGTGACCAAGGTTATTTGCAGGTGTCCTGGTAGAGAAAGTTGTATCCTTAAATATATGTTTCGTAACATTTTTCGGATCCCTATCAAGAGATCACAATGAACCTAACATGAGTCATTAAGGGACGTTGCTGGTATGCAGGTAAGGGAGGATGTGGCCCTAAACCACAGGACAGGCCATCCTACCTCCAGAGAGTTAGGTAAGTGTTGACAGTGGCCCTGACATTGACATCATGATTTCTTCAGGGGCGTTCGGGTAAGAAATGATATAGATCCCTTGCCCATACAAAAACCATAAGTTTTCATTTTCTACGTTTTAGAAAAAATTTTTGTTTTATCTCTGAGTGTTGATATCATATCTAGGCACTTAGGATGATGTTTCCTGCCACAGTAGTGACCATGGGAATTTTGCCAGTATCCTGTTAGGAAATGTTGTCTCATCTGTGTCCTTGACCCTGGAGTATACAAGGATTCTGGTATAGTTGATGTTTTTTAGTGATGAAAGTGGTAAAGTTTATTTGCAGATGTCCTGATAGAACAAGTAGTGTTCTTTTATATATATATCATAATGTGTTTTTCAGGTTCATGTGCCAACGTCATGGTGAACCTAATGGTTATTAACAGGTGACATTTCTGGTATCCAGGTAAGTGATGATACATACCTTCATCACATCACAGACCACCAGTCGTCACATACTGACATAAGTGATGTTTGTTCTTGTTTGACCATGGGTTTTGGTTTTTGGGGGCTTTTTTTGTAGGTTTTCAGGTAAGAAATGATAATGTTTTACCAGTTGTAGAAACTGTGCTATCCTACTGTTTTATATTTTAGAAAAAAATTGTTTAACCATGTGAGTGTCGAGCAATTTGTAGATATCCATGTAATTATTATGAAGGTGCAGATCACAGCAGTTCCATGATTTGGGTTTATTTTCATTGTTTGTTTTTGTGTTTGTGTGTGTGTTTGTTTGCTTGCAGGTCAACATTCAAGAGATGATGACATCTCTAACAGTGAGGTAGGCCTGCCTTAGATTCTAGGTAGATTTAACGAGTCCTGGGATGCCTGGGTGGTTGAGTCAGTTGAGCATTGGCCTTTGGCTCAGGTCATGATCCCAGAGTCCTGGGATCGAGCCCCACAGCCAGCTCCTTGCTCAGCAGGGAGCCTGCTTCTCTCTGACAAATAAAATCTTAAAAAAAAAAAAAAGGTTCAGTGAGTCCTACAGTGATGCTAGTGACAAGGTTATTATCACCATCCAGGTAATAAAGGTGTGTCATAACACATCTGTCAAAATGTGTTCTTCAGGTTACTGTTAAGATACCATGGAAATCCTCATAATGATCATTAAGGGGATTTTGTTTGTATCCCGGTAAGTGGTGACGATGATAGCCTTTTCCATGCCCTAGACCATCTAATGTTCAGATAGCTAGGTAAGTACAGATGGTATTCCTAACCTCGTGTTGCTGTGTTTTTTTGCAGGTATTCAGGTAAGAAATGATACTGTCAATCGATGCTAGTAAGCATTAGCCCTTTTTATTTTAAAGTTTAGATATAATGTTTCTATAACATCAGTGATGTCAGAGATTACGTAAGTGACCAGGTAGGTTAGTATTTTTCTCATCACCTCTTTCTTGACCACGGCTTCTTCCAGTTATCTTGTCAAGACAGTATTGTGTCTCTAACTGGGGGGTTGACCTTGAACTTCTGCAAGTTTCCCGGTATATTTGATAGACCTCACAAATTTGGTGGGATTTTTCAGATGTTCAGCTAATACATGTATTGCTAACAGATTTTTTACCATGAATTTTTATAGAATACACTCAAGAGATGATGGAAGGCCTTCAAGAAAATATACTAGAGGGGGACCTTGGTGGCTCAGTGGGTTAAAGCCTCTGCCTTCAGCTCAGGTTCGTGATCTCAGGGTCCTGGGATCAAGTCCCACATCAGGCTCTCTGCTCAATGGGGAGCCTGCTTCCCCCTCTCCCTCTGCCTGCCTTTCTGCCTACTTGTCATCTCTCTGCCAAATAAATAAATAAAATCTTTAAAAAAAAAGAAAATATACCAGAAAAATCCCAAATTAAATACTGTGGTCATGATGAGCACCAGGTCACATATGGAATTGTCGAATTGCTATATTTTACACCTGAACCTAGTGTTAACACCGTACACTTACTGGAATTAAAAATAAAAAATATATAAGGGGATTCAAAAACAGTCCCAGGGAAAAATGACCTATTCAAGTCGTATAACAATATTTTCAATTTCCAATAGCTCCCTGTGGAAAAAAAACTTGCTCAAAATGCATAAAATGAGAAAAATGTATGAATGAATAACTTGAACTTGATCTTCCGCTAGTGAGGAAATAAAATTGAATGAATGAATGAATACTATTTTTAGTTGAACCATCATCTCTTGATTTGTGTTTTTGCAGATACCCACTGAAGAGGAGAAAATATCTGCATTCAAGGTCTTCTCTCTGGATTTTTGCAAGTATCTTAACAGATTTTATGGTTCCTTTTAAGTCTGCAGTGCTCATTAGATTTTCAGGTGTCCAGGTTATGGAACTGTCATTAAACACCATTCTCTTTTTGGCTCTTCTAGGTTCCAGTTAAGAGATTGTTGAGAACCTCCATGTGGTATTAAAGGCAAAATTTTGTTTGCACTACGTACAAGATAACAAGATAACAGTGTTTGTGCCAGAGTTAGAGCTCATGAGATTTTGCACATTTCCAGTGCAAACCTAGTGACCAACCTAGTGACCATGTTTATTTGCAAGTGTAAGTTGTAGGCAGTGATTGGGGAAATTTTGCAGATATTCTGTCACACTATGAAGGTGTCTCTACCTAAAGTGTTTTTCTTGGAAATCTGTAGACGTCCAGGTAAGAGTTGATGGTGTCCCTAATTGGGAGAATGACTGTGGAATTTTGCAGTTATCCAAGCAAGGGATGATGTGTTCCTACCATGATCTTGATCCTGCACCTTTCTAGATATTCAGGTAAGAGATGGTATTTGTCTGAATATATGCGTGACCATGGGGCTTTTACTGGTACGCAGGCAGATGACGACTATGTCTGTATCTATAGTGTGACCTTGGAATTTTACATGTATCTAGGTAAGAGCTGATCTGTCCCTTCCCATGCTAGTGGCCTTGGGATATTTTAATCTAGACAAGGAGTGGTGTGTCCTTAACCATATTAATTACCGTGAGATTTTGCAGGTATCCAAGTAAGATGTCACACATCTACAACATAATATTTCTCTTCAGGTGTTCTAGATATTCTGAGAAGAGATGATGGTGTTCCTAACACCACCAATGACCGTAGGATTCTGCACATATCCAGCGAAGAAATGATGGTATCTCTATCAACATTGGTGTCTATGGAAATGACAGAAATTGAATGCTTTTTTGGCTTAGCTATGTAATTTGTTAAAGGAATTTTAACGTGCAATGACTATTAAATATTATTCCTGGTCATATTCTTAGGTCCATTTAATTTCTCCATAATGACATTTGCACCAAGAGTCTTAGGCTCACATTTATGAAATGTGTTAATGTCTTAGAGCCATCAATAGTGACTGACTTCATATGAAATGTGGTTATTCCCAAAGAAAACTGGGCTATAAACCCAATTCTTAAAGGGTTGGAGGAACCAAGGAAGATGACTACGGGTGTACATATTGTGAGCAAAAAACATCTGCGCTCTCCCCCTCCTGATATGAATAGGCAGTAGATGATATGTTAGGAAAATATGTGAAACATGATAGAGATTAATGAGGAACTTGAATATCTCTTTTCTAAATATTCAGTTATTAAGTTATTATTTAGCTTATATTATTGACATATAGGAAATGAGAGCTGAATAAGGATTGGATGATCATTTAGCCCAACACCACCATGAGTGCAGAGGAGGTAATCAAGCTCACACAGCTGTCTAGTTGTGATGTGCGCTTTCCATTATCCTTTTTTCTTAGTTTGAAAACCCGAGACCAATTAAAAAAGCAATAAGGCAAGTTGCTTGTTCGAATCAATATAGCTCAGGAAGTGCACTTCCAATTGGCCAGACTATTCATCACGCACTTTGATTTTTTTGTTCATATAGTCAGTATACAATTCTCCTTGGCCTTGGGTCTCCGTCCCAAACCCCCAGCTACAGATGCCTCCTATGAAGGGAAGCAACCGAGTCTGAATTTCAGATCAGCCAAGTGGGATCACTGTGAACTTCCGTCCTCTTCTAATATAAACGTTCTGAGATGCATTTACAGCCATTGTTGTCTGCACTTCAATACCATCAGACATAATGTCAAAGCAAGATCCAGTAGGTATAATTCCGTAGGAAAAAAAAAAGAGAAGTAAAGGGTTTAATCTGCAACAGTAGATGATGGTAATGACAGGGAAAGAAAATTAAATGAGGATGAGCAGACTTGACAAGATGCCTTCACCCCAGGCCATGCCCATAGCAGGCACTCAGTATTTTTTTGAGTAAACGAATGCTTCCGGAGAGTTTGGATGATTGTGGATCAGCCCATTCAACCACCATTCTTTCTTCTAGTGTGTGAAGGCAAGAATGCTAAAAACTCCATTTCCCAGACTTCCTGCCACACGAATGTGAGTGTAATTCAGGTTCCATCATCTGACGTAACAGTATACTTAACTAAGTGTTACTGGGATTAAGTCAGGTAGAAGAGCAAGGGGTGGACCACCATTTTACTGGCCTGGATTGTGCCAGGGCCCCCATGGTTCTGGACTGATGTGTTTGAGGAGCTCGGAATTCATAAACCGGGTAAGCCAAAAAAGCTGGAGATGGATCTCAGGGTTCAATATGCTTCGTCTTCCCATTTTTTCCTTTTAGTTTTTGAAAATGGTACAGACCATATTGTCACACAGATGAGAGGTTGAAAAAGAAAGAAAAAGCCAACCATTACACCACCCCTGAAACACATACAGAACCAAGGAAAATGTGTTTTACGTAGTTACCATACAGTTGATATAACTTGGGGAAGATTTTTTTCTCTTAAAATCGTCAATATATATGCACATATTTTAATATCTAAAAAATTGCAAATATGAAGAAAAATTAAGCACATATACCCGTGCACATAGAAGTCCTTCATTCAACACCACTGGTAGGGACACTTCCACATCCCAGGGATCAGCAGTGAAGAAGCTAGACAACATCCAGGCCCTAAGGAAGATTCCATTTTCTAGTATGCTACAATTCCAGTGAGCCATACATCTGGGGGCCTTGTTATTTTGGCGTTTCATTGTCCCGGCATAATGATTAATGGCTCTCACTCTCAAGGGTGTCTCAGTTTGGACAATACATTACATGGACACCCAGGATATAATAACATACAAGTGAAGACTTACTTTAATAAGAGTAGTAGGTGCTATAAAAACAAGGTAAGGTGATACGAATTGAGGAACGGGACTTCTTTAGTTTGAGTGGTCAGGGAAGTCCCCTCTGAAGAGAGCTAAAACAATGAAAAGAAAGCAGGTTGGGAAGACCGAAGGGGTATGAGCATTCTAAGAGTAGCAAATGCAAGCAGATGTGTGGAGAGGACGGGAAAAGGCAATGTGGATGGAGGGCTGTGCATGCGAGGGGAGAGCGGCCCAGGGATGCATAAGGGCTAGAGTGCGAGGCCTTGTACACCATGGGGAGGGGCTTGGCTTGCATTTGAAATGCAGTGAGTGCTCTTTGAAAGAAAACAAAGTGACCTAATTTGTGTGTCTTTGCCCGATGTATGCAATTCCATAGTACAGCGAATCGGTATCTGGTAAGGGACTCTGAAGTCCAGTGGCTCCCATTTATTACCAGGACCGGAATGAAAGAACAGTGGTAGAACCGCACGCTTACCACTGAACGGAAGTTCTCAAGAAACATATACACAACTCTCTCCCCCAAAAGTATTAAGGATAAAATACATCCAAGTGTTTACTTTCAGAATGTGAGAACAGACTTGCAAACAAATACGAATTTTTACAAGTTTATGCAAGTTCCCCTCTCATCGTGAATGCCATTCGTTAAGGACTTTGCAGTTTGAAAGTAGTTGGGACAAGTCTCCAGCCCACAGGGAGTGGCGACCTGGGGCAGACTTCCTCCTGGGGTTGGAATTGGTTTGGACAGGGAGGGAGGAGCAAGATGCCACCATCTTTTCGAAGTCCTTGATAGCTGTTCCAGAAGTTTCCGCGTTCCTTCTGAGGCATTTTAACGTGACCCAGCTCAGAGGCGTACCTCCATCCTGCTGTGCTCGGTGTCCCACGGCCCAGTACTTGGCCACACAGATGGTACACAACACGAGGATGCCAGGGTGTGGAAGCTGAAGCAAGGGCCAGATTCTAGGTCATTCTGCCACCCAAACCAGGTTAGCTCGGAGGAAGGGACACGTCTTCAGCTTTGCTTTGCCTTTGGGTTCTATGAATTCAAATCCCCTCAAGTACATGGAATCTCTGTCACAGGCCACGGCAGTAAAATGGATACGCACTCCCTGCCTTTTCCACCTCTGACTGGGAAAAGGGCCATGCCCTGAGGGGATGTCACGCAGACTGCTGAGCCTCGTACCCGCATGTTTGGGACATCCCTGGGGCCCTGATGGCCTCCAACCGGGTCCCTTACTGTCCGAATCTTTCAGCTGATTCACCCTCACCAGCTGGCTCATTCTGTCTCCTGATTCGCACTCTGGCTGGGAAACTGTTGATTTCTTGTTTCAGCAACATCCAAGGCGTAAAACAAAGGGAAGCATTTCCGTTATTCACTCACATAAATAATTAGTTGCTCGAGACCACTCTGGAGAGCAGGCCCGTAGTCAGCGTGCCAGCGAGGAATATATCATTATCTCAAACACCTCCTTGCCTGGCGCCGGGAGTCCTGTTAGGACCTCCATCTCTGTCACCCCTTGGTACTTCTGGCCTCTTCGGTCTCCCTCAGGACTAGTTAAGACAGATGCTAGTGTGTCAGTGAGGTTTTGAAAATAACACTTTTCATAGTAGCGGTTTGACTTAATGGCATTTTCCATCTCAAAAATGTTTTACAAACATTAATTACACTTTAGCTCCCTGGTGGGCTTGGGCCAAGAGAATGCTTATGGAGACAGTTACTGCTTTTCCCTCATGCCACAGAGAGTCCTCAAGGACACAGAAGGGCTGGCGGCTTCCAAGTAGCAGTCCTTTTCCGGAAAGAGGATTTAACACCCCTTTAGAACTTTTGTGAAGCTCCAAAAACAAAGTTTTTCTTGTGATGCTTCGTCAAACAAAACCCCTTAAAGTGCTTTTGTACATGATGTCAAGCTAGTATAAACCACCTGTCCAAAAGTATTTTTTGTTAATTGTTATGGAAAAGTATATATTGAGTTAGTGCAGTAGGAAAATAGAGTAAACTGCCAAGCCTCAATTTGGTAAGACAATAGTTATTTCTTGGTAGGAAGAGGAAGGAAAGAAAGGAAAAAAAAAAAGCCCAAGCAGGTGTGAGTAAGAAGGAAGGAAGGATATGGGAGAATAAGAGATCCTCAAAAGCATGCCTTCCGTTTCCTCCTTCTGGCACAGAAATCCAAACAGAAAAGCTTTAAGAGAAACACCTGGAAAAACAGTATGTCCACATTCATAACACAGAAACGCAGGCGGAATGCAACGGTAAGATTCCTTCATGGCCATTTTTATCTAAGTGATGCTCCTACGGGTGTGGTATTGTCCCATCTCCCAGCCCCTGGGACCTGTGACAGTGCCTAGAGGACACGCGGTTGTCTTCGGTTGAGGGGCAAATGGAGGGACACTGGCAGCTAGGGTCTGGCGGTCTGGGCTGCTGCCTGAAACGTCCTACAATGCGCCTGACAGCTCCCATCCCCAACAAAGGCCCAGCCCCAAATACCAGTAGTGCTCAGGCTGTGGAACTCTGCTCTAAATCATTACCTTGTCAGAAGGGTAACTCCGAATCCCACCAGCCAGTTGGAGGTAGTGACTGACCTCCACGCCTCCCGACTCCAAGCTGGCTCTCTACGGTGGTCCTTCCCACTGCTTGCTCCCCGATACCTTCATGAGGCCCAGGAATCCGTCTGCGCAGAGTCTAAACTCTAACGTGTTCCTAGCTGCGGCACTGTTGAGTTTCTCAGAAGGTAACCATTGTGCTTTTACTCTGAAGTGATCCAGGGTCCTTTTAATTAGGAAGGCCTATGCCCATTTCTTCTCCAATGTACCAGCCAGTTTATTTCATTTGAGCAGAAACAAGGTCAAATGCCAGGTCAAGGAAAGACCCTTCTGGAAGAACCCTCTACGGCACATCGTGCTGACTTTTCCATGCTGACGGGGAGAAAGAAGAGGCTTTTTATTCTTCTGCCTCTTTGTCCCAGAATTCGTTGCTGAACTACGTTTGACCATTCTGCTTAAACAGCTGGGTGTCCGAGTCTCTAGAAAATGCATTTGAAGAGAGGAAGAGGACACAAAGGGGAAGATGAGACCTAGACTTTCCGACTGTAATGGGCGTCACATCCCCCCTTTCCTATTTCCAAGTTTTACTATGAGGCAAAGATGTTAAGAGCTGGTAACTTCAACCAAAATTACGTTCAAGTAAAGAAAGCTGTGGGAACCGTGCCTGTTTATATTTCTCATTCCACCGCAGTCAAGATTTAGTACGCCACGTACAATACAAATACTTGTTGCAGACTGAAATTCCTCTCTCCGAGTTCAGTTAAGCAGGTAGATAGGTCATAAAAGCAGCTCTCTGAGGCTCGAAGTAGAGGAGAGGTTTCCAGCGACTGGGGGAGGGGATGTGGGGAGTTAGAGTCTCTGGGGTGATGGAAAAGTTTTAGAAACCGCTGACAGTGAGGGGTTTATTTGTATTCGGGAAGGTAATTAGTATTCCTGAATTTTACACTGAAAACTGGTTAAAATTGCAGACTCTCTCCGTCCTGCGTGTTTTCCCACAGTTAAAACACAACTATCTGAGGTAGGCAAGTGTGGCTATGGATGAGATCCACACCAAAGATCTTGACAGTAAGCGGAAGAAACAGTCATTGAGAAACGAAACATCTTGACTTACTTGTCCTTAGGCGCTGGATGGCATCTCAGTCTGGAGCCATCAAGAAGCGAAGGGCAAGACAAAATGAGGAGGGAAGGTGCGTGTGTTGGGGAGCCATCCTGGGGGGAGTCCCCGTGCAGGACAAAGGGGAGGAATCAAAAGCAGGCAGGGGGCCTCCCCCACTGCAATGCAGGTCTGGTGCGTAGGGGGGGAGGGGGAGAAGGGGATTGAGGAGGAAGAGCGTCAGGGGGCGTTGTGGTGCAAGCAGGAATGTTTCCAGATTGATGGGCCATCTTCTAGTCCAAGTGTCCTCTCACAGGCGCCCCTCATCCTCCAGCCATGGGCCTGGCAGAGTTTCTCGGCCATGCTTCTTGGCTGGCGGCCTGCAGCCTAGGGGGAGCCTGGCCTCAGTGCACGCGGGTGGCGGACCCAGAGGGCAGCAGCCAGTGTTGTGAAACACAGGTTTCCGGCAACAGGTCACCTAGAAGGAGCTCTGGTGCGTGTACATCTGTGGCCACCCCCAAATCGTCACACTGAAAGCTCACACCCCTCTCTTCCAGGCATTTTTATTAGCCCCAGTTCACAGAAGGGGTGAAGCACATAGCTCTTAAGTGGTCAAGTCCGCTTCCAAAGCCGGATTCAAAAGACCCCCAAAGCAGTGTTTTGTCCCCTATTATGTGGCAGATGAAATTACTGTTCAGCAAGTTCTTAGTCTCTCATCCCTTCTCATCTTCACGGGAAGGATTATTCTCAGCCCCACTGATGTGAACTTGGCGGTGTGTCTCATTTTGGCCATGGAATGTCGATGTGAAGGACTCCGGGCCAGTTCTGAACCTCAGGTCTGAGAGACAACGTGTGTTCGCACCCACTTCTTCCAGGACAAGGCCATGTCATGAGAAGGTCATAGGACAAGAATGAGAGCAGCCCAGTCAACCCCAGCCTGAAGCAGACATGCAGACCCAGGAGTGAGAAGATCTTATAAGCCATTGAGATTTGTTGCCTTTACAGAAGAAATAATTGATCCTGCCCGAGAGAGATGGCAAAGGCTTCACGGAGGAAGGAACATTTAAGCAGGTTATTCTTTATAATTACACTTTTGAAAAAAAAACGTTTTGTCTATTCGTTGTCAAAAATCTGGAAGGTAAAAGAAAGCATTAAATGTAAAGTCAAAAACATCTCCATCATTTTTTACTAGAATCCTTCTCCATGTACACTCTGGCTTTATACACTCTGGGGCTTTGCCTTTTTTGCCTCCTATCTTATCAGCAATCTGCGTTCTTACATTTGATCAAACAGTCTTTGAAACTGTAGCGTATCGTGGTTGCATAATATTCATTTCGGGGAAAACTTGAGCTTCAAGGACAAGCTGAAGCACGCCAGAAGGACATTCTTTTGTTCATTTATTTTAAATTATTTGTTGTTTTAAATTGTTTAAATTAATTATTTACTCTGTGCCAGGCCCCATGCAAGGCACTACAAAAGCAATTGTGACAAAGTAGACAAAATCTCAAGGTCCATCAACAGGTAATTGATAAGTTGTGGTATATCCATACAGTGGAATACTGCTTAGCAATAAAGAAGAACTAACTACTGATCCATAGTACAACATGGCTGAAGCTCAAAAATGCTACACTAAGTGAAAGAAGCCAGACACCGAAGGCTGTATGTTTCGATCGCATTTTTATAAAATTCTAGATAATTCAAATGAATCTTTAGAGATAGGCAGCAGCCTAGCAATCATAGGGGAAGGATGCATAGAAGGGAAGAAAGGAATTATAAGGGGCATAAGAAACCTTTAGGGGTCATGGATATGTTCATTACCTTGATTACGGTGATGTGTTCATGAATGCACACATATGTCCAACTTCCAATACGTGCATGTCAATTATGTCTCAATGAATCTGCTTTAAAAAAAAAGCCATAGGATTAGGGTGGGGGCTGGCGAAGTGGAGGATAAGCATCTAAGCAGAAAGAAAAGCACAAAGAGAGGCATTTCATTTAATAAGCACATAGGACTTACCCACTGGGCAATGTTCCAAAAGTTTCACAAGTATTAACTCATTTTATCTTCACAGCCTCCTTGCGAGGTAAGTCCTATTAATGCCATCTCCACCTTGCAGATCAAGACATTAAGCCGCAAAGACATTAAGTAACTTGCCCAAAGTGACAAGAACGGTCATACCTGGGCTTTGAACCGACAAGCCTTGCTCCAGAGTTCATGCTTTTAAATAAGACGACATGCTGTCTCCACACACCAGGAACGCATTTAGTAGCATTTGCAGGTACCTCTGAAAAGCCATGTGACTAGCCGAAAGTGAAGGGAGGAGAGAGAGGGCCTCGGAGTGTAGGTGGGTTAAGTTCATTTAAGTATGAAAAGTCCAGTCATACAATGGGAAAGTATGTTAGAAACCTCCCGGATGGTATCTTTATTTTGCACAGACTGATTGTCATTCATTATCAAGTCTACTTGTATTCTCAATGGAACTCATCTGAAAGCAATTCTCCTGCCGCTCCCAGAAGGACTTAGTCCCACCAGCACAAACTGATCAGCTAGTGTATTGTGCTCTCCAAGTAGCTTAAGAATCAAGTGACATTACTCACAAAAAGAGACGTAGTCCCTGTCGGAGGGTCCGAGAGCTTTCCTTTATACCCACTTGGGGAAATGCAAATAGAAGGAGGGAGGCAGAAGCCCTAAGCCTTCCCATTAGCGATGACACAACTGTTGCTTTTCTCTTTGGCAGATCTCTCTCTCAGATCACTTACAGAAACCACGAGAAGGACATGCCCGGAAACTGGGCTTTTTAAAGGCTATTATTCCCCAAAAACGAAGGTTCTTAAAGTTTATGCCAACCACAGAATACACCTTCAGCAGCAGATGTGTTAGGGACGCGAGCCTTAACTTAATGCCTTGTGTCTTCTGGAATCCAGGAGCTCATTGCCGCTCATCTTGACCGGCCCCATGTCACTCCACCCGGGACCCCAGTCTTCAAACTGAAGGCTCCTCCTAAATCTCTTCCTCTCTTCATTTCCTGCCAAAACCTATCTGGCGAAGACTGAAGAGGTAAACGTGTCCTTAGTGTGGCTGTCCTGAGGTCAGCAGCCCATCCCTCCCAGGGGTCAGGAAATCGGAGCTCCCCGAGTTAGTCGGCTCTGGCTGCCGTAACAAAGTGCCTTAGACTGGCTGGCTTGAACAGTAGAAATAGATGTTCTCACTGTTCTGGAAGCTGCAAGTCCTAGATCAGGGTGTCAGCGTGGTCAGGTTCTGGTTATCGCGCTCTTCATGATTTGTTGACGGCCTCCTCCCCCTTGTGTCCTCAAATGGCCTTTCTTTGGTGCCTGCACGTGGACGGCGACCTTCCTCTTCTTAAAAAGCCACCAATCCCATTGCAGTGGGACTCTACCCTCATGACCGCATGTAACCTGAATTGCTTCCTAAAAGCCCGTTCTCCAAAAACAGGCATACTGGGGGTCAGGGCTTCAATGTGTGATTTTGAGGACACAGCCCATAGCACACCCGTCCCCCAGATTCCGTGCTGCGTCCGTTTTACAGTGACCCCAGCCTCCTCGCCTCTCCCTGAATGAAATCCACCCTCCCGCAGTGAATGCTTTGGAGAGCCCTAGGCTGGGCTCCGCTTTCACAAATACCGTGTTTAGCCCGCAGTTTTGGAACAAATTTAAATGCGTTGTCAACATTTAAAACTCGGAATATAGCAAGTCATCACTTGCTTTCTAGCTTTTTTCATTTAAGATCTTATTTATTTATTTGACACAGAGAGATCACAAGTAGGCAGAGCGGCAGGCAGAGGAAGAGGGGGAAGCTCCTCGCCGAGCAGAGAGCCCGATGCGGGGCTCGATCCCAGGACCCTGAGATCCTGACCTGAGCCGAAGGCAGAGGCCCCAACCCACTGAGCCCCCCAGGTGCCCCAAGAGAACTCCCTATTAAACCTGAAAATAAATGTAACATTTGAAAGGCAACTTACTGTTTAATAAAATCTTGAAAAGAACGAATATAGAATAAGGGGGAATGTATCACTCATAAATTGATGAATCTGTATGGCACTTCATAGTTTATAAAGTACTTTCCTATGTATTCACAGCTGGCTCGTAACTGTTAACCCTTGCCGGGAGGAGAGTCCAATACTTAGAGCCTGACTGTAAAGCTCAAGGGCACCTCAGATCAAGCACCTGTATTCGTCTGTCCCTATTTTGACGTGGGCCCAAAGTCCTGGGCTCGTGAGCAGTGCAGAAAGAAGTCAGGACTCAGATAAAGACGGATCTCAAAGTTCCATGGTCCTAAATTTAGGAGATCTATTTCTTACTTGGTTGCCCTCGATAGTATTAATGAGCTCCCTTGAAATTCTACTTTAAAAAAAATGCCTATGCAGGGGCGCATGGGTGGCTCAGTCGGTTAAGTGTCTGACTTCAGCTCAGGTCACGATCGCGGGGTCCTGAGATCAAGCCCCGCGTTGCTGGGCTCCCTGCTCAGAGGGGAATTTGCTTCTCCTGCTCCCTGTGCCCCCTCTGCCCATTCATGCCCGCTTGCTCTCTCTCAGATAAATAAAATCTTTTTAAAAGATTTAAAAGCTAAGGTAAGCAGCTTACCTCACACTGTTGATGAAACAATCACATACGGAAGTATTTTAGAAACCATAAAGTACTAAACAAATGTAAGACCTACAAATCAGTGTGCTGCCCTAGGCTGGATTTCCCATCTCCTGCCTCCTCAATGAAATGACAGTGGAGGGACCTCCAAGTGGGGAAGCAGGAGCTCAAATGCTCTTGACCCATGTCTGTGGTTCCTTTTCATTGTATTTCATGCATTTCATAGCAAGAGACTTCTAAATTAATGAACATGAGAGTTTCTCCATGTCCTATTAGGATGCTTTGGGCTCTAAATAAATGAAAGCCAAGCTCATGCAGACTTGAGCAACAAGGGAATATTTCATCTGACAAAACACCGTGTCCAGAAATCAGGCAATTGACAAGCACTCGACAGGCTCCATAATGTTAGGCTCCGGCTCGCTCTGATTTCCCTTTCCACTGTCCTCAGCACCAGCATCATCCTCGAGCTGATGTTTCCTCATGGTCACCAGATGTCTGCTGGAATAAATCACATCTAGCATCTTCTTTGGTCAGATCACGTGAGAGAGAGAGAAGAGACACAAACACTTCACTCACACAACCGTTTTAAGTCCTTCTTCAGTTTACTGAAAACCAGTGCCAAGCACTCATTGGGCTCATGGTGGGGGAGTCAGCTCAGGAGCTCAGATGAGGATGTCAGAACAAAATCCAGGGCTGTTAGAAAGGAGGAAAGGAGAAACATACTAGAGCTAATACTCTGGAAGGGAGCTCAACAGGAGAAAATCTAACAGCTCATGCAGTTGCCCGGACCTGTGAACTGTTTCACGTTCAGATTTGCAAACCTGATAATTGGGCATAAGCAAAATCTCTTAACACTTAGGTCCTCCATCTGTTGCTGACATAACAATTTTACATAATATGAAAAGTGCCAGATGGAAGCTATGCATTAACCATGTCCAAGATGTTTTACGCACACAACATACACAGAATAGGAGAAGTACCTTTGTTCCATGCACTGGCGAGCCGGTAGGCTCTCCAGTTAGACTTCTGGCCATTGGTGGAGGACAACCTCACAGCTTCCTCCTCACCTGTGTTCCCTTGGTGTTTGCAAAGCCGCATGCACGGGCAGCCCCAGAATACCAATCCAGGACAGACTTAGAAGCTCCAGTTTGTTTGGAGCTGGGCACCGGGAAGGGGAAGGCACACATATTTGAAACTGTGTTTCCAGAGCAAATACAGTTTTTAACTCAGAATTTATATTATGATAAATAAAACTAGTGAAGTCTTCTAAAGATGTTTTTATTTTTACTCTATATCATATTCCAAATCAATCTTCTACACATTGTATGCTACTGCCATATGTGCGTGCAGCCATGTTAAGACTATAGTTTTAAAAATGGCGTCCGCCATATGCAGTGTCATCGAGTAACTTGCCTTTTCATTCATTGTTTGATGAGTCTTACTCTTGTTGCTCTAGCTCCCTCTTTTGAACTGCTCCCTCTTTTGAACTATAATATTCTGAATAGAGTACCATCAACTTACCTATTCTTCTATTGATGAGTGTTTACTCTTCCCATTTGTCACCGTCACAAATGATGCCATGAAGGCCAATCTGGTGTGTGACTCCCTGTGCACAGGTCAGAGTTGTCCAGGTTACAGAGCCACAAGGACAGAATGAGGAATCCCATTCCATCATGATTTATCAAGTCACACCTCTCCCAACAATGTAGGAAAGTTCCTTTTTCTTCATTTTCCCAATCTGTTGGCTGTGCGATGGTCTTTTCCCAATAGCTAGAGAAATAGAGCCACTTTTCACTTATTTGACCCTCAGGTTGCCTCTTATGTGAATTTGCTTCTTGATATATTTTGCCATTTGGGGGTCTTTTGTCTTTCTTGCTGCACTGTAAAAGTTTCTCCACATATTTTAGATACCAACATTTGTTGATTATATGTATTGCAGATATCTTCTAAGACTTGACTTTTAAATTTTTTTAAAGTGTTTTTGTTGCATTTAGGTTTATAACATTTGTGTAGCTATATTTGTCTACCTTTTCCTTAATTACCGGTTTTGTTTTCTGGAGCTTGTCTATGGAATCTTCCAAAGATTCCAGATTATAAAGAGATTTCCCTTAATTTTTTCCTAAAAGTTTTCATGGTTTCTTTTGACATTTAGATAGTCTGTCTGGAATTTAGTTTTGTGGGGTGTAAGATAGTGACTTAATTTTCTTTCCAGGAGCATAACTAATTTTTCCAGACTCACTTGATAACAAGTTCAAACTTCCCACACTAATTTGTAGGGTCTTCTCTGTCCTACATCGAGTCTCTGTATATGCCTGGGTCTATTTTGTTTGACTTAAATAGCGTGCTATCTACGTTACTGTATCTCTTTAATAAATCTTGATATTTGGCAGAGCAAGCTCTCTGGCTGTGTTCTAGCTATTGTGATGGTTAATTTTTTGGGTCGACTTGACTGAGGCCTGGGGTACCCAGATTAAACATTATTTCTGGGTGGGCATCATCGAATCCACTGAGGGCCTAATTGGAACAAAAGGCATAAGAAGGGAGGATTTGTTCCCTTCCTGCCTGCGTGTTTGAGCTGGAACATCCATCCATCTTCTCCAGGCTTTGCACTGGGATTTATGCCATTGGCTCCCTGGCTCTCAGCACTGGAATGACACCACCAGCTCTTCCAGGTTTCCAGCTTATAGACAGCAGACTGTAGGATGTCTCAGCCTCCACAGTCATGTGAGCCAATTTCCAACTCCTCATAATAAATCTGCTTTTGGATCTCATTGATCCCTCTTCTCTGGAGAATTGTGACTAGGCTGGCCTCTTTTCTCTCCGATACAAAGGTTAGGGTCAGCTTGTCAAATTCCATGGAAAACCCTGTTAAGACTTTTAACTCCATTGCATTTATAGATTAATTTGGAGACAAATGCTATGTTCTTTCCTTTTTAAAATATTTTCTTTATTTACTAGAGAGAGGGCACGAGAGGAGGTAGGGGGTAGGGTCAGAGGGAGGGGGAGAAGCAGACTCCCCACCGAGCAGAGAGCTCGCCTTGGGGCTCAATCCCAGGACCCTGGATCATGACCTGAGCCAAAGGCAGACGCTTAACCCACTGAGCCACTCAGGCGCCCACAAGTGCCATGTTCTTGACCTTTACTTCTGGGAACCTGTGATCTCTGCATATATCTGGATCATCTTTCACGTCCCGTTTTGTAATTTTCTCCATACAAGATTTTTCACATCTCGTGCAAATTTATTCTTGGGTATTTTGTAATTTTGGTTGCTATGATGAATGAGAACTTGATTCTAAAACATTTACCACTGGTCATCACTGTGAGGAGAAATGCTACAGGTGTCAATGTGTTGATATTGTATTCAACACAGCATTGAGGAACATCATCGAAAAGACGTGACTATGGATGGATACAGGAGCTGGACGCAGGCACTCGTGGGCTCCTTGTCCCGTCCCCTGTCCTGGGAGTGTGGGTTCCGTTTGCCTTTCGTGCTCCCACAGTCTGCTCCGAGGACATGGGCTTGAGATAGTGACGAACACCCACACAGTATACGTAACTAAACCCAGTGAAGGCCTCTTTATAAACTTGTAAGAGTTGGTGGTTGGTTGTGGGGGTCCATTTGTCTCGCTGCTGCCTGAGACACGCCTCGTATATAAGTTCCTTCTGCTTATTAAAACTGCCACCTACTAACAGAGTGGCCTGCCTCGTCTGTTTCTCCCTGTCCTCCAGCGGGGAGGCTGGTTTCAGTTCACAACCGAGAAGCTCTTGAGAGGGTTATGAACCGACACACATTGGCCAGATGGGCTCATCAGTCTAAAAGTTTATTACAGATTCTCTTGAATTTTCAATGGAGTTAGTCATATTGTTTACAAATAAAGACTAATTTGGGGCGTCTAGGTGGCTCAGTGGATCAAGTCTCTGCCTTCGGCTCAGGTCATGATCTCAGGGTCCTGGGATCGAGCCCCACATTGGGCTCTCTGCTCGGCAGGGAGCCTGCTTCCCCTCTCCCTCTGCCTGCCTCTCTGCCTACTTGTCATCTCTCTATCAAATAAATAAGTAAAATCTTTAAAAAAAAAAAACACACACACACAAAGACTGTTTTATCTTTTTAAAAAATTCTTAAACCTCTTCTTGTTTTGACTTATCTAGAACCTCCAATACAAAAATGGCCCATGAGCTAATTCTTTCGATCCTAGTGGGAATGGGAATGATTCCACAGTTTCCAGTGAAGTCTGATTTTCTGCTACAAAGGTTGGTAACCAATATACCTTGTCAGGGAAAGAAATTCCCTTCCATTACTGGTCTGCTAGAAGCTTATGTCCCAATGACTTCTGCTGAATTCTTTTATTAATTGAAAAGATGCTTCATACACTCTAATCTTTAAATATGATATATAACATTAATAAAATTCTAAAAGTTATAATATTTATTCAGTGTTAAGAGAAACCTCAGTTGGGGTGCCTGTGTGGTTCAGTGGGTTAAAGCCTCTGCCTTCGGCTCAGGTCATGATCTCAGGGTCCTGGGATCGAGCCCCGCATCGGGCTCTCTGCTCAGTAGGGAGCCTGCTTCCCCCTCTCTCTCTGCCTGCCGCTCTGCCTACTTGTGATCTCTCTCCCTCTGTCAAATAAATAAAATAAAGTCTTAAAAAAAAAGAGAAACCTCAGTTGAAATATTATATGGTTGTGTATATAATCTTTTTGACATGAGTAAATTTTATATTTTTATGTAGTTAAGTGTAATCATTTTAGTCCTTTTCTTATTTTTTTATTAAGTTCTTTATTTTATTTTATTTTATTTTATTTTTTTTTAAAGATTTTTTATTTATTTGACAGAGAGAAACACAGCGAGAGAGGGAACACAAGCAGAGGGAATGGTAGCGGGAGAAGCAGGCTTCCCGCAGAGCAGGGAGCCCGATGCGGGGCTTGATCCCAGGGCCCTGGGATCATGACCTGGGCCGAAGGCAGACGCTTAACGACTGAGCCACCCAGGCGCCCCAAGTTCTTTATTTTAATTCTAGCATCATTCCTTTTCTTATTTTCATAAGTAAATAATCTTGTTTCCTTAATCTATACTAATCTTATCCCTTTTAGCGTCCCTCTCTGACATGTGCTTACAAGGTCCTTCCCCACTCCAATATTCAACGATCAACATTTCTCCACTATTTTTTGTAATTCTTAAAAGTATTTACATTTTAAACTTTATATGGTGTGAAATCAAAATTTAACACTTGCCCAACAGATAGTCAATTCTTGTTAACTCTTCTGCAAATAGTGTCTTGACCACTAGTTTGTGATGCTTTCTTTTTTACATATTATCTTCTCAAATAGGTTAGGATTGTTTCTCTATAATCACTTTGTTTCCATTGATGAATATATGTATTTTCATGCTAGTGTCACCGTGTTCCCACTTCCGTCATTTTTTAAATATGTCTTTGTGTGTGTGTGTGTGTGTGTGTGTGTGTGTGTGTGTGTATACACCAAAAAGTAGAACAATGTAATAATGCATCTCTTTCTTTTTTTTTTTAAAGATTTTATTTATTTGACAGAGAGAAACACAGTGAGAGAGGGAACACAAGCAGAGGGAATGGTAGCGGGAGAAGCAGGCTGCCTGCTGAGCAGAGAGCCCTATGCGGGGCTTGATCCCAGGACCCTGGGATCATGACCTGAGCCGAAGGTGGAGGCTTAACGACTGAGCCACCCAGGTGCCCCATAATGCATCTCTTTCTAAAGGAAGTATTGAACCAGGGTCCACTGACATAATTTTTTAAAATTTACAGTATGCTTTTATATCTAGCAAAGAAACTCATTTAATTACTCTTGCAGTTATGTTAAATCAGTATGCTAATTTGGGGCGCCTCCTGAGTGGCTCAGTCGGTTAAGCAGCTGCCTTTGGCTCAGGTCATGATCCGAGGGTCCTAGGATCAAACCCCACATTGGGCTCCTTGCTCAGTCAGGGGGCCTGCTTCTCTCTCTCCTTCTGCCCCTTCCCCTGCTTGTGCTCTCTTGCTCTCTCTCTCCCTCCCCAGGAATAAATAAAAACTTAAAAAAAATCAATATGCTAGTTTGGAAAAAATATACTTCTATTCAGTCTTATTCTGTTACATCGGCTATATATTCATTTATTCAAATTTTCTTTGAACTCTCTCAGTATATCTTGTAACTCTCCTTACATAGATTTACTTTTTATTTTTATTTATTTATTTTTTAAAAAGATTTTATTTATTTATTTGACAGAGGGAGAGAGATGACAAGTAGGCAGAGAGGCAGGCAGAGAGAGGGGGAAGCAGGCTCCCTACTGAGCAGAGAGCCCGATGTGGGGCTCGATCCCAGGACCCTGAGATCATGACCTGAGCCGAAGGCAGAGGCTTTAACCCACTGAGCCACCCAGGTGCCCCCACAGATTTACTTTTTAAATTAAGGTTATATCTGGATATTTTGAGGTAGAGTTTGTTCCCCCAACATAGCATATTTTTTTGACTAGTTACTTTGGGAGAGCAGGAAAACTTGTTACATTTTTACATTTCTCCTTAACCAGGCATTTTACTAAACTTCCATAAAGATAACCCCTTTTTAATTATCTTCGGATTTCTCAATAGGCAATTAACTTCAAATAATACATTTTCTTTTCTTTCTATTTATTTTTTAAAAGTAATCTCCACACCCAGTGTGGGGCTCGAACTCGTAACTACCCCTAGATCAAGAGTTGCACACTCCACCGACAGAGTCAGCCAGGCACCCCTTGTTTTCTCATTTTCAATAATGATGTTCCTATAGCTGTTCTAGAATTGTGTCAACTAAAAATGGTATAGAGATCCTTGTTTTCTTTTTCTTTTTTTTTTTTTTAATTTTTGAAAAGATTTTCATTTATTTGATTGAGAGAGAGAGAGCAAAAGTGGGAGAGGGAGAAGCAGGCCCCCGCGGAGCAGGGAGCCCAAAGTGGGATCCCAGGACCCCGGGATCATGACCTGAGCTGGAGGCAGATACTTAATTGACTGAGCCACCCAGGCGCCCCGAGATCCTTGTCTTCTTTCTGATTTTAATGGCATCCTGCTTCCTGTTTTGGTTCTTTGTCCAATAATGCGTGGTCCTGATGAAATGATTTCATTTGTGTTTTGTCTTCTCTAGGCAGCTGGTCAGCAACTTGTGAAGACCGCATTCTGTGTAAACACGTCCACAGCCCAGGGAACTTGGTCAGGGCCAGACAGAATCTGTCTCCTACTGGATCCTGGGGAGGCCCAAACAGACCGGGGTTGCTTGTCTCTGGATCTGGCCGCATGTCTACATGATTCTGCTCTCCCAGAAGCCTGGAGTTTCTGCTTCAGCCCCGAGCAGACAGTTGGGTTTTCCTCACATGCTACCATCCATCCTTGATGACGTACTCAGGAATGCATGGAAATTGCAGCAGTCGTGTCAGCTGGGTTCCACTTGACAGACTGAGAAATATTCTAAGCAGAACAATGTACTTGTCACAAAAATAACATATTTGAGATCTGCGTTTCCCACCAATCCTGTCACAAGAGGTAAAAGCCATTAACCATTGGGGGGGGGCAGCTATGTGTCTATGCTCGCACATACATATAAATACATGTATTTCTATACTCACGTTCTATGTCTTTCAGATATATGCACATCTTTGAAAAATGTCAGCCCATTTTTGTAACTACTTTCCAACTCAATACATATACATATTGCTTGTTCTTTTCAATAGCTATATAATACCCCACCATATGGCCATTGTATAACATCCTTTCCCCTATTAATATAGACTTCCAATTTGTTTTCATGTATCTTGAACCAACATATATTTAGTATAGATTTCTAGAAGTAGGTTATTGAAGTATAAAGTAAGCACAAATTTTTTAGAATTTAGCTTAATTTGGGGGCATCTGGGTGGCTCAGTGGGTTAAAGCCTCTGCCTTCAGCTCAGGTCATGATCTCAGGGTCCTGGGATCGAGCCCCACATCGGGCTCTCTGCTTAGCAGGGAGCCTGCTTCACCCCCCACCCCACCCCCCACCTGCCTCTCTGCCTACTTGTGGTCTTTCTCTCTCTCTCTCTCTGTGTCAAGTAAATAAATAGATAGATAGATAGATAGATAGATAGATAGATAGATAGATAGATAGATAGATAAAATAATTTGATATTTCCATGAGATCTAAGCATGTGATTTTATATTTTATAAAAGTATTGGAATACGAAAAAACTGATTATTTTTAAATAATAATGCTAAAACAAAAAACAAATGATGGAAAAAGTCCATTTGGAGATTATTTTTTTAAGATTTTATATATTTATTTTAGAGAGCAAGGGAGCAAGAGAGTTTGTGAGCAGGGGAAGGAGCAGAGGGAGAGGGACGAACAGGTTCTGCGCTGAGAATGAGCCCAACGCAGGGCTCAGTCTCGAGACCCTGTGATCATGCCCTGAGTCAAAATCAAGAATCTGATGCTCAACTGAGCCACTCAGGCGCCCCTGGAGAATATTGATTATGTGATATCAAAAGCTTTCTCCCTCTCTCCTTTTTTCCCTTTGCTAGCTTGTTTTGTTTCTTAAATTCCACATATGAGTGATATCATATGGTATTTGTCTTTCTCGGACTGACTCATTTCACTCCGCATTATACTCTGTGGCTCTATCCACATCATTGCAGTTGACACAATCAGCCTTTTTATGGCTGAGTAATATTCCACTGTGTATATACACCACATCTTGTTTATCCATTCATTAATCTATGGACACAGGGTTCTTCCATATATTGGCTATTTAAATAATGCTGCTATAAACATTGGGGTACACATATCCCTTTGAATTAGTGTTTTTGTATTCTTTGGGTAAACACCCATTAGTGATTGCTGGATCATCCAATGGTTCTATTTTTAACTTTTCGAGGAACCGCCATACTGTTTTCCACAGTGCCTGCACCAGTTTGCATTCCCACCAACAGTGCATGAGGTCCCCCTTTTTCCACACCCTCGCCAACATCTGTTTCTTTTTTTTTTATTTTAGCTATTCTGATGGGTGTGAGGTGATACCTCATTGTAGTTTTAATTCACATTTCCCTGATGAGGAGTGATGTTGAGCAGCTGTGTCTGTTGACCATCTGTGTGTCTTTGGGAAAATGTCTGTTCATGTCTTCGGTTCATTTTTTAATTGGATTAGTTAGTTTTTTTGGGTGTCGAGTTGTTAGGTTCCTTATATATTTTGGATAGTAACCCTTTGTTGGATGTCATTTGCAAATCTCTTCTCCCACCCGGTAGGTTGCCTTTTAGTTTTGTTGGTTATTTCCTTTGCTGGACAGAAGCTTCTTATCTTGATGTAGTCCCAGGAGTTTATTTTTACTTTATTTCCCTTGCCTCTATCCCTGGGACCTATCTAGAAAATAATTCCCTGGGACCTATCTAGAAAAATGTTACTATGGTCAGAGACATTATTGCCTGTGCTCTTTTCTAGGATTTTCATGATTTCAGGTCTCACATTTAGATCTTCAAACCTTTTTTGATTTAGTGTATGGTGTTAGAAAGTGGGCCACTTTCATTCTTTTACATGTTGTATCCAGTTTTTTCAACACTATTTTTTTATTTTTTATTTTATTTTTTTAAATTTATTTTTTTATTAACATATAATGTATTATTTGCCCCAGGGTACATGTCTGTGAATCTTCAAGCTTACACATTTCACAGCACTTAACATAGCACATACCCTCCCCAATGTCCATAACTCAGTCACCCTTCAACACCATTTATTAAAGAGACTGTCTTTTCCCCATTGTATCTTCCTTCCTGTTTTGTCAAAGATTAATTGACCATATAATCGTGGCTTTATTTCTGGGTTTTCTATTCTGTTCTGTTGATCCATGTGTCCAGTTTTGTGCCAGTGCCATATGGTTTTGATCACTACAGCTTTGTAATATAACCTGAAGTCTGCAATTGTGATGCCTCTAGCCTTGCTCTTCTTAATCAAGATTGCTTTGGCTGTTCAGGGTCTTTTGTGGTTCCATATAAATTTTAGGGTTGTTTGTTCTAGTGAAAAATGCTGTTGGTATTTTGATAGGGATTGCACTGAATGTGTAGATTACTTTGGATAGTGGACATTTTTTAAAAATGTCTTCTTTATTATTTATTAAGATCCTAGATTTTTTTTTTAAGATCTTATTTATTTATTTGGGAGAGAGAGAGGGCAGAAGCAGGAGGAGTGATGGGCAGAAGGAGGAGGAGAAGCAGACTCCCACTGAGCAGGAAGCCTGATGCCAGGCTCGATCCCAGGACCCCAGGATCATGACCCAAGCTGAAAGGAGGGTGCTTAACCGACTGAGCCACACAGGTGCCCCTAGTGCAGACATTTTAACAATATTTATTCTGCCAATCCATGAGTGTGGATTATCTTTCCATTTCTTTATGTTATCTTTAATTTCTTTCTTCAGCGTTTTATGGTTTTCAGAGTATGATATCAAAAACTTTACACTGGGGGTGCCTGGGTGGCTCAGTGGATCAAGTCTCTGCCTTCGGCTCAGGTCATGATCTCAGGGTCCTGGGATCGAGCCCCGCATCGGGCTCCCTGCTCGGCAGGAAGCCTGCTTCTCCCGCTACCATTCCCTCTGCTTGTGTTCCCTCTCTCGCTGTGTTTCTCGCTGTCAAATAAATAAAATCTTAAAAAAAAAAAAAACCTTACACTGTGAAAATACATTTTAGGAAAAGTTTCTTAAGAAACATTGGAGATAAGTGTAAAAATTGTAAAAAATTTTAATATCGTGAAAAAATATATATGGTGTAATTATGACCAAATGTGGTCTATGATCAGTAATATAATACATTTTTATCAGAACAAAGAATAAAAGAACCCGATTCTTCACCCCAAATAGTTTAGGAAGAACTGGCCGCATAAGCAGCCAACTCCATTCTCTCTCCTAAATCCTTGCCTCTAGTTAGTTGCCAAATATTTAAATGTCTATTAATCTATTGGTTATAATGAGAGCATTCTTGTTTTGATGTGATTTTCCTGATTACTAATGCTGTTCATATCTTTATTAGTCATGTGGGTTTCTTCTTTGTACTTATATTGTTTATGCTATTTTTTTATTGGTTTGGAGATTCTAGGATCTGTGGGTTTCACAGTCTTCTTTTTGAATTCCTCTATTATTTTAGATATTTTTGTTAGAATGTTAACCATTGTACATATTTAGAGTGTGAGGAATTGGCCTCCTCTGTAGGCTCCACTATAGTTTCTTACTGGGCACGGCTGGTTTAATGATGAGCTATAGATTTTTGTGTAGTTGTCTTTTCTCTGGACTCTTCTTTGGAAATAATAATTTTTTAAGGAGTCAGTTTTCTTTCTCTTTCTCCATACCTCTTCTTTCATGTTCTTTCCTCACAGCAGTACCATATTTACTGGACACGCCCTTATGGACAATTTCAGTTTCTCTCCGTAGCCCACATCATGATCTACAGACTGTTGATCTGTCATCAGCGTCGATATGATGGCCTTCCCCCCACCCCCCACGAAAAGTACAGCTTGAAAATGTAAAATTGCTGTGCATTAAGTAGAGATTATTTAGAAAAGGAAATGTTTGGGGTCCCTGTAGGGTCAGTCTCCGATAACAGGACTGTTGATTTTTCTCAAGCAAGTACCATCCACCCTCTTCAGAAGCTTCTGGATTTGGCCCCACTTCTATCTTCCACCAGTGAATTATCTCCATTCACCGCTTCACCTCCTTTGCCTGATAGTGAGCCAAAGAGTAAGTCATATTAAGTCCCCAAATATAGCCATCTGGGGGTGTTGAAGCAGGGATAATTGTGGTCAGCTCTGGGAAGCTAAGCATGTATGTCAGGGGACTGGCTGCTCACAGATTTATAAACAACTGCAGGGTGGTGAGCGGACAGAGGGCAAAATGTGCACATGGAAGCCAATGAAGAGCTTCAAGTGATCAAATGTCAGTGTGGACAGCTGGGTGATGAGGCTAGCTGACACCACCTGCTGGAGCACAGCTGTCGGGGAAGGCAGGCGCCAAGTGTCATGGCCACAGGCAATGCCAGCCCAACAGGTGATAGCCGGGACAAAGAAGAGCCCACAAGCTCTGAGACACAACTGGGTCATAGCCTGCGGTAGGCAATCATGTTCTGTGTCCAAAATGAAATGCCAGCAATGATCCCTCTCCTTCTCTATTAAAAAACACTCTTCTCACGTGTCTTAGTGAAGATTTAGGGTCTCGAGGCAGCCTCTTGAGCCACATCAGACGTAATTAAGTCTATAGCCAACTGGCCTCAGTTCTGGGAGTACCAAGAGTCAAAGAGTCCCATATATCCTGACTACATGGTGGGCTTCAATCAAGACAGGCTGTTGGGTAAAGCACAAGGAGTTACGGCAGAGACATAGCGGACAGAGGTCAGGTTCAGGGACAAGTATGGACCCCACACCAAACCAGTGTCTTGAGGAAGACACTGCCCAGGGCCCAGTGCTTGTGAATGCCAAAGTGGCGATCACTTGGCAAGTCCAGAAGTCTCAATACCAGGGGTTGGCTGGGAAAAATGACTCGGGATTTAGTGTCAGGCTACTTTTTGGAGGCCTAAAGCCCCATCATCATGAACAGTGTGGAGCCCAGCGTGGGGCTCAAACTCACAACCCTGAGATCATGACCTCAATCGTGATGGAAATCAAGAGTCAGATGCTTACCGACTGAGCCACCCAGGCATCCCTGTTCCAAATTTTTATAACAGATATATATTACTTCTGTAATACAGAAGACCAATAGATAAAACACAACACAAGGTATCCTAAATCACATGCTAGAAGATTGGTAGAGGCCAGTGATTTCTGAATTTGGTTTTTGTTCTTATTTTGGAGCCTCGGGGGTTTCATGAAGGTGTCTCAGGGATTAGCCCAGGGGGGAAATGAGGATATATAAATCAGAGTCTTCACTTCTTCTCTAAGTAGAGTAACTGTGTTCGTTTCAGAAATAAATATGAAAGCCTGAAGAGGGTCAGTTACCGAGGCCTGGGACAGTTGTGGAATGCTTTATGGTAAAGACAGAAGAAGTTAGTGGGGAAGATGAGCCTTGACTAAGCAAAGAAAAGAAAGTGGGTCTTCTAGAAAAGTCTGGGTAAAGACACTAATGGAACCCATTACCCACTGTAGCATACTTTTTTTTTTTTCCTACTCCTATCACTATTCAGTTCTTCACTCAAGTTGGAGCTAACCGTGGCAAGATTGCCAGCCCGATTTTAGGCCTACGCAAAATCACTCAGGTTGGGAATCCAAAGAACCCAACCACAGTGCTGTTGCAAAGGGAGGGGGTAGAGGTTGCTAACAAGTGGGGGGACGTTATCTCCTTCCCCAATCTCCATCAGATTCCCTCCCTCATTTTTTATGTGATCCATAATGTTTTCTCACAATAATATGAATTTCTTTGCTACCCTAGCTTTTAGACCCTTCTAACTCTCCAAGTAGGTCCTTGTTCTTATGTTCCTCCCAAAAGCTGCCACAAAGACCTTTTACTTGCTCTCTTTTCTCCAAAGATTCTTCCTAGCCCTTGAGCCCTGCTCATATAACTCGAAGTCATATAATCTTTTTGGAATCAGCCCAGTGGGGCCTTGGGAGGGTATGTGGCCTGAGCTAGTCGTGAGACGTATGGGAGGCAAAGAGCTGGCTTTGCAGAGATTCAACCCGATGTCCATGAGCCAGCATGTGCTCCATGAGGAGCATAAGAAGGAGAAAAGGATATGTACTGGGGTTTACTGTTTCCTTGATCCTCATAATCCTAGCTCAGTACTGGTTAAAGTGCTCTGAAATCTGAATGAAGTGTTTTCTTATTGTTTTGAAGACACTCGAAAGTGCACAACAGTCCAAGTCTTGCCAAGGAAGGAAAAAGCTGCTTATTTGTCTCCTGATTTGTTTCCATCAAGGCCACCTACAGGGTTTTCTTAAATGACAGCAGGGAAGCAGTAAATCAGGTACAACAGAGTCCTAGCCACGGACAATTTGCCTCCAGAAATTGATGTACTTCAAGTAAAATTGTCATGGACGATTGGACTTTAGAATGACTTAAACCGGCATTTCATCTACTTGAACCTGGGTTCCAATTAAAATAGGGAACTATTAGTGTAATCTAGTCCTCCACTGGCAGGCATACCCTGGGAGATTTTAAAAGAAGCACAGCCCTAGACTCAGGAATGAATTTCTGATTTACTTGCAGAAAATACACAGTTCCTTTTAATCTCACTAGAGAGAGACAATCCTGCTAAAATCACAGTTTTAAATGGAGCTTGTACGACCAACAGAAAGTGTCAGCTGAATGCATTTGATATTTCTCAGTTTAAAAGAGAGTGAATAGTTAAATTTAGCTTTTATCCCAAAAAATGCTCCACTTATTCCTGTGCAAGGAATTTCAATAACCTTGAGTGTTTGCATTTGTGGCTGCTTACTTCCTAAGTCATTGCTTCCCAGCCTTTTGTGTCAAAGCACAAATGGAAAATGAGCACATACTTAGGGCACCCTGGGGTAAAGTGATGGGGCTGCTCACAGGAAACTCAGCGTAGTCACCCCAAGATGTGAGGAGGTCCCTATCTCTCCACACCTGCCACCTACTCGGGACCAGATGAATGAATCAGGATGCTCCAGGTTAGGATATAGTAGGACTGATCCATTTCCAGCTGGCTTGCCCTTAAGGGGTATTAGAGCAGGTGCTTTTAACCTTGGCTGCACATTGGACTCACCTGAGGAAGCTTGGGTCCCACCCCACCCCCCCCCAGAGATCCTAATTTAATTGATCTGGGTGTGGCCCCGGTGCCTGAGATTTTAAAAGTTCCTCCTGTGATTTTGATGCAGAGCCACAGTTGAGAAGCGCTGTTTCCTTTTCTTTCTTTCTTTCTTTCTTTTTTTTTTTTTTGCAAATAAAGTTTTATTGGCACGTAGCTACGCTTCATTTACATATCGTCTGTGGCCGCCTTCCTGCTGCAATGGCGGCGCCCAGTGCTTGCGGAGGGACCTTATAACCATTCGCAAGCGCCAAACCTATTTACCATCGGGTCCTTTTACAGAAAACATTTGCTGAGCCTGCTTTGGAGAAAAACTTGAGGACAACTTTCATTATCGTGTGGGAAAAAAAAAGACAAAGCATTTTAGAAGGATTTTTTTTGCTCAAGGTGGTGACAATTCCCTTAAGGGATTCTGACAGACAAAATATTCAGAGTACATGAATATTAAGGCGCTGTGAAAGTAAGTGACCCCTCAGAGCCGTCGTGTGTCCGTCCCCACCTGGAGCCGCCAAGGAGGTGCTCAGGAGCAAGGAAAGGCTGGGTGGGCTTCTGTGGAGAAAGCCTGCGGCTGCTCTTAGCAAGAAGCCATCACGAAAGGAACTGGCTCGGAGGCGGAAAAGAGCCAGGGAGCTTCAGGTAAGCGTTTACAGCGTTTCGGGGGGGGGGGGGGGGGGGGGGGGGGGGGGGGGGGGGGGGGGGGGGGGGGGTGCAGAGCTGTCTGATGAGTTGACACTGCAGAGGTGGAAGATTCTGGTGATTTTGTAGAAATGTGGCTGTGTGCTGTGAATCATACTCCCCTTAGTCTGAGAGGCTTCTGTAAAGTTATATGTTTTCCATACTCTTTATTTTATTTTATTTATTCGTTTATTTTGAGAGAGAGAGTGCGTGAGTGAAAGCAAGGGAGGGGAGGGGCAGAGGGACACGGAGAGAACCCCAAGCTGACTCCCTGTTGGATGCAGAGCCAGACGCTGAGCTCAGCGCCTGAGCGGAAATCGGGAGTCGGACGCTCAACCGACTGAGCGCCCCGGGCGTCCCTCCCTGCATACTTTTCTTTCTTAGACGTGAGTGTGGGCTTTAAGATGGGGCTCCGTACTGTGGCCCCAGTGGAAGCCGAAATTGACCACAGGATGAATGTGCCTTTAAACCACCCACCCATCTTCAAAAGCATTGTGGCCATTGGAATACACCTTCTAGACAGTTCACGGCAAGAAAGTAAAAGAGGAGGAAGACGGGGATCTAAAAGCTTAGGACAGTGATGTGACGTTACTGGGTCCGTTTTCCCAACTCTGGGCTTTAGGGAGCTCGGATAGGACACGTCTAAAGGGGCGTCTGCTGTGCTCCTGGTCGCTGGAATCCAAGACCACAACACCTATTGAAATATATTACTAACATCTTCATTGTGAGGAATAGAACAGCAGCACTTTAAGTGACTGTCCAAACCAACATTATTGATGTAGTTTTGCATATAGGTGAGGTTTTGTCGGGGATCCAGACTGGAGGGCCAAGAAAGAATTCCTGAGACGTCTTTGGTGCAAGATGGTGGTTTTATGAAACCAGGGGGACAGGACCTGTGGGCAGAAAGGGCTGCTGCTCCCCGCTGTCTTCTGCGCCCCGGGATTGTGAAGGGCAACTGGTTATATACCTTGCAGGAGGGGGAGGTAAAGATAAGGGAAGTTCCGGAAGGATTTTCATATGGTAAAGAAGACTCACCAGATACCAGGGCCTTGCTATTGTCAAGTTAAAGTTGTTTTTCCTGCTAGCCAGGCATTAACATTAAGACTGGAGCTTCCTGAAAGAATGTTATACTCTGCCTGCCTCAAGGATTGCCAATGGGCTGCAGGTTATAGGGACCTTTAGTTTTTTCTATATTGCCTTCTGCCTTTGTTTCCCCACATCATTATCACCAAAGTAGGAGCCTTGGAGAATCCCAGAGATTCATCACCCAGAATCAAGGCTTTAAAAGATGAAAGGAAGAACTGGAATCAGTACAGAGGCTTGCCTCCCCCTCCTCCTAGGGCATTCTAGAATTATCAGCAAACATTTGTCAAATGGCAAAAATAATACAATTTAATAACAATGTGCTGTCCTTTATTCAAGGGGCAATGATGCATGGATTGGAGGGACAGAGCTTCACATGCATGGGAGCACTGGTCCGAACAGATCTGGGGCAGGATCAAGTTTCACAGAGCCTTAAAAGAGGCCTTGTGGAAACAGGGCCCCGTTGGCTAAGAAGGCAGATTTCTTTTGTTTTGTTTTTGGGTTTTTTTGTTTGTTTTGTTTGTTTGTTTAAATTTTTATTAACATATAATGTATTATTTGCCCCAGGGTACATGTCTGTGAATCATCAGGCTTACACATTTCACAGCACTTACTTACCGTAGCACATACCCTCCCCAATGTCCACAACCCAGCCACCCCATCCCTACCCCCCTGCTTCCTAGCCACCCTTAGTTCGTTTCGTGAGTCTAGGAGTCTTTTATGGTTTATCTCCCTCCCCATCCCTTCCTTTTGCATTTCTCTCCCCCACTCCCCCAAACTCCCGCCTTGCCTCTTAAATTCTTCATATCAGAGAGATCATGTGATACTTGTCTTTCTCTGACTGACTTATTTCGTTTAGCATAATACCCTCCAGTTCCATCCACGTAGTTGCAAATGGCCAGATCTCGTTTCTCTTGATGGCTGCATAGTATTCCATCATATATATATACCACATCTCTGTATCCATTCATCTGTTGATGGGCATCTAGGGTCTTTCCATAGTTTGGCTATTGTGGACATGGCTGCTATAAACATTCGGGTGCACATGCCCCTTCGGATCACAGCGTTTGTATCTTTAGGGTAAATACCCAATAGTGCGATTGCTGGGTCGTAGGGTAGCTCTATTTTCAACTTTTTGAGGAACCTCCATACTGTTCTCCAGAGTGGCTGTACCAGCTTGCATTCCCACCAACAGTGTAGGAGGGTTCCCCTTTCTCCGCATCCTCGCCAACATCTGTCGTTTCCTGACTTGCTAATTTTAGCCATTCTGACTGGTGTGAGGTGGTATCTCACTGTGGTTTGGAT
>CM053612.1:94988844-95011171 GCA_028646535.1 Procyon lotor | reverse complement strand
TTGAGGTCTTTGATCCATTTTGAGTCTATTTTTGTGTGTGGTGTAAGGAAATGGTCCAGTTTCATTCTTCTGCATGTGGCTGTCCAGTTTTCCCAACACCATTTGTTGAAGAGACTGTCTTTTTTCCACTGGAGATTCTTTCCTGTAAGAAGGCAGATTTCTTTGTCAGGCTAGCAGCTCCTATTTTCTAGGGTAAGGTAGGCCGGCTATGGAGCTGGAGGATTGTGACTGGTGGAGGTTAGGTTTCCCTGACAGTGTATTTCCGTTTTTTGGTTTTTTGTTAAGATTTTATTTATCCATTTATTTGAGAGAGAGAGAGCATGAGCAGGGGCTGAGAGGCAGAGGGAGAAGCAGAATCCCTGCTGGGCAGGGAGCCCAACAGGGGGCTTGATCCCAGGATCCTGTGATCCTGAAGTGAGCCCCAGGCAGACACTTAATGTACTGAGCCACCCAGGAACCCCAGTATTTCCCATTAGTGCAGGCTGACTTACATTTGGATTTGTGATCCTGGCCTGTCAGCCAGGCCACTGCAGTGGCCTCCATTTTGTGGGTGCTCATATCCAAATTAATTTTATCACACTCCACTCTTTCCCTGGTTGGTCAGTTCTCCCAACAGGAGAGGAGTGGTTTAGGAGCCTGGATTCTCTGAGACGCTGAATAATCTGGTGAACATAGGGGGGTGACCTAGGACCAAGCTGACTCATGGGACTATCAGCCTTAGAGCAAGGGATCAACACCGAAATCAGAGGCAGCAGACAGAGCATCTTGGATAGCCAATATGAGCTGAGTATCTCCACTTCAGAAACCAATCATCATCATTGTCATTTATTTGTCATTATCATTTCCCTATAGATTGAACAGTGAGAGCGTCTAACTCGAAAGAATATTGCAGTAAAATATCAACAGGACACATGAACATGCATAGGGTGTATTTCAAGAGTAGAATCCTCCAGTTTCAACTATATTGCCGTTTCTGTCTGTGCTGATTTTCTCTCTATATACATGCTTATGATTTTGTTTCATAAATACTGGAAGACTTCATTATCCAAGGATAAGTTGTATCTGAAAAGGGACATTTAAAATGAATCCACCCAAAATAGGAACCAAATGTCACAGCAAATACATAAGAAAAGATCAGACCAAGATTTCATTCTGAAATTTGTTTCAATTTGTTTTAAATAGTAGGAAAATAATTTTATGCACCCTCGGATATTAAAACTTCAAGCTCTAACTGCCATAGACTCTTAAAATTAACAGCAGTGATACCTGTTGATTTTCCTTTGGGCATAATTGTTCTGGAAGAGTGGTAGGATAGTTTGTGTGGCTCTCTTCACAGTTGCTTTCTGGCAAAGTCATAAAGAAGGTCACAATAACATGTGAAGGTTTCATCAGTTTCCCTGAAAGACCTCTCTAAGGCCTCTGATATTCTAATCTTTTTTCAGAGCCCATATTCTGACCAGTGTAGGGGAGGAAAAGAATTTTCCCTCTGCCTGTAGCTGGGTGTAGGGAAGCAAGAGCACCTGGCTCGGGGGGTCTTGAACAGACTGGGTTCAGCCACACACCACTGACAAAATCCAAAACCAGTGAAAGAAGTCATGGTGAAACAAGAAAGAAACTTATTTTGGGGAGGCCAACACCAGGAAGACTGTGAACTAGCATCTCAGAGACTGTCTCCAAGGTGCCAGATATACATCCAGTCTCATAGAAGGAAAATGTGGGGCAAATGTTGACAGGTGTGTGCAGGTGGGACAGCGAAGGGCAAATGGATCACGGTCTTGGGGTCAGTCATGGGCAGGGGCTTGCAGGCTCAGGGTGGTCCTTATTGCCTGAGGAGTAGTTTCAGTTTCCATCAGGGGATGCTTTGCCCAGCGGGTCTTCCGCCTGAGCCAAGAGACAAGCTGGAAAGAAGAACCCAACTAGAAAGTTTGAGATCAAAATAGAGGCAGCTGAAGTCCTCTTTCATACCCTTCTAGATACTTGGCAGAGACTCCCCACCCCCACACTCCATAATAAAAGACGGATTAGCAAGAGAAAACAAACAAGTTTAATAACATGGATGTAGGGGCCGCTTTCAGACAACAGTCTTGAGCAATGGGAACTTGAGCAAGGCAAAAGGGCCCATCGTGACCACTGAGCTGACGCAAACAGGCTCATGAAGTGACCCACCTCACAATAGCCATAGACCCTACCTGACCCATTACAGCCAGGCACGGTTCCTAAGATTGCCAAAAAAGGGAAAATTCCATACATTCCCATACTCCCTCGCTCCGCCTCGTAACTACAGCCCCTCACCACTGCCTCGTGGTAGACAGTGTCTCCCTTGCTGTCCTGCCCACCCCACTCCCTTGCAGTGTATTCAGTAAACTTCTGTCTCCTTTGTTGTCTTGGGTAAATTCTTTTCACTGCCCATGCCGCCAACCCCTGCCTGATCAGGATGCCCCACAGTGAATACCTCGTGTGGAAAATGGAGCAAACCTTCCTTAAATAGTTCAGGCCACCATCTTAAATGCCATCTTCAGCTAAAGACAAAAGAAAGGTAGGGGTTTGGGGAGGCCAGTTGTGGGAGTTTATCAGGAAAAGCACAGTAAACGAGGGTAAGGTTGCCTTCTCCTTTGGTAAGAGTTTCTCTTCCTGATACAGAGAGGGAGACACCCTTACAAATAGAGATTTGCCTTATAAATGTAAATTTCCTTTACAAAAGTACATTTTGTTTTTAGGGCTCCTCCTGTGTCTGCTTTTTCTCAAAAATAATTAGCTCAAAATAATCCTTACGCCAAAGAGGCACATTTGGAGGGGCATGTTCTTTTACCCTTCATTTGGCTATGAGGGTGGGGTTGCTGCTATTGGCTGAGGACCAAATACAAGACACCCATTCTGAATGACTCTCGTCTTGGACAGTGTATTTGCATGCATCCAGAGTATTTCATAGCATCCTTCTTAATTTTCTCTTCTTTCAATGTTAACTCTCCTAGATTTCTGTTTTGGCTTTGCTGAGGAATTTGTAATGGAACCAACGTGAGTTCGCTCCTTTGTGAGTCAGAAACCACACCAGTTTGAGGTGTTACACAAAGAAAACTTTATTTCCAGCAGATAAGGAGATCACAGGGAATGGCTTTCAAAGCCACAATTCCCTGGGCAAGGGTGGATGGGTTCCTCTTCTCATCATCAGGATGTAGGGGCAGGCATAAGGTCATGTATGTGCCTTAAGGAAACATGCCTATACACACTTTGACGCTGTGAGCCGTTCTCCCACATCATCAGCTTTGTGAACTTCTCTTCGTTAGCAGGCTTTGTGAGTTCAGCTTTAAAACTACTTGCATCGATTCCTTAGTTTTTACACCATCATGTTCAATGACACAGTTACTCATCAGGCCCCTTCCCTAGATTAAAAATTCTTTAATGGAGAGGATGTGCCTCATTTATCTACTACCACCAGGGCCTGCCATAAAGTAGCATCAATCACCATTAGCTAAATTTAATGGCTTTTCGTTGGAGATCTTCATCATCAAATATGACTAGTGGAGACACTGACGCAGTAGGCAGGGATACGCCTTAGTGTCGAATCAATAGAGATGCTTGACTGGGGACAAGCTTTATTGAGTGGTTAATTCCTTTGTATAGATTTTTAGCGTTAGGTTGACTTTTGCTTCCCTGGACCAGAAGCACTACTGAACTGGTTTAATTCTCGGCCTCTTTCGTGGAGGGGCTGTGACTTACTCATCTTCTACGTGCAGTAGCTGCTATGAAGTATGTTTTCAGTTCACAGTAGTTGGATTGGATGTCTTTTCACTTCGTGTCTTCAGCCTCCAATGTTTCCAGGCCAACCAGAACCACGTAATAAGCAACATGTAACACAATTAGATCAGTAGCAACATTCGAAAGCCAGTCCAGAAGTGACTTTGGGCACATACCAAGTGTTTCATACACGTCCTCTGAACCGAATAATGGATCTCCAAGTGAGACACAAAAGACTGTTTTACCTACAACCCTGCCTGGAAGTCTTGCATGGCCAGAACAGTAATTCCTAGTTCTTCCTTTCCCTCGCTCCTTCCCCTATCTTCTTCCCCCTCTCGCAGTCTTAGCGCAACATCCTGAAGGCAGTTGCTTAGAAGGGCCAAATATAACTGGCAATCAATGTTGATGATGATATGACAATAGAGATTCAGGGTGCCCCCAAAGAAAGAGTGTTTGCCACCCTGGGCATTGTATGCACTTGCTTTCAGTGGGGAGAGTCCCTGCCCCCACTGTAACTGACTTTATTCTTTTTTAATTACAGTGTAATTGACACATAGTGTTACATTGGCTTCAGATATAGCATGTAGGGATCGGCCAGGTCAGGACTCCCCACAGGCATAGCTCCCACCTGTCTCCATGCAATGCCATTGACTCTATTTCCTGACCTGTACCTTTCGTCCCCCTGAATTACTCATTCCACAGCTGAGAGCGGGGAGATACGTGCGTGTGCTAACTCATTCCTCCAGGCTTCGGGAGAGTCTCTAACCATTTGGCTTTCTTGCTGACTCTCGTCCTTCCATGAAGCCGCTATAATTGCAAAGTTCTCAAAAAGGAAAGTCTCTTGGTCTCATTTCAAAGGCCTTAGCGGAGGTGAGGAAGATGGGAGATGAGGGTCCTTTCCCATCTGCCTTGAATTAAAATACACAACTTTAAAAAGCACGTTAACCCTTTACTTAAAAAGAAAACTGAACTGTCACAAAAGGCAGGACTAATTGACATGTAGTTTAGGCTACTGAGGGAGCTGTATCCTTTCACTATTTTGTTCTGGGAGCTTTTCAATCAGTTAGCATTGGCAAGGCTTCTGAACAAAGACAGTAATTACCAAATAAAAATTGCCTTCAGTGCATTGTCTAAGTGTGTTCACAGTTTGGCATGAACGGATTTATGATCCTTTTATTCCAACAGGAACTACCAGTTCTCCCTTCACTTCAAATAGCCTATTCATCTCAGTATAAAAACAACTAAAATATACCAGCAGAATATGCTGCCTTTGCAACCCGAGGCACAGACGGTGGGAGTCAGCTTCTTCCAACAGGCACAAATTTCACAGGCTTGGAAACACTACAAAACAAAGACTAAAAAAAACTGTTGAATATTAAAAAACAAAAAACAAAAACCACAGCAATTATTTGGTTCCAGTTCTTTTTACTATTCTCTATATTTTGTCTAAAATTAAGTTAATTCCATTTTGTATAAAGTAATCAAACATGCAGATTTCAGTAGGGAATGTATGCTTACGTAATCTGTGGCTGCTACTCAGATACGTAGATCAGTATACTTTGTATTTCTCGGGGTAAGTGGCACAGAGAGAGAGACATACATGCATACAGATCTAGATAGATCATAAAGAATCACTGCATCAGAAACAACCCCATTGGTCGCGTTATCGAGCAGTTTACTTGACTTCCAACACCCAATTAGCAATGCATTATCTTGCTCTACTCCGTGTCCCATGTTGAGGTCCATGTGTATATATCTCCAAAGCACGTATTAGAATCTAAGAGTAACATTCATAAAGGAAGTCTCGGAAGACAAGTGAGACCTTCACATAGAACTCTGGGTTGCAATATAATATAGGGCATATTAAAATGTTCACACTGTCTTCATGTATAACGGTTATAAGATCTGTTCCAGCCACAGTTTCCTCATTGGTCAGTATCACAATCTGTCCTCCTAGCAGTGTGAGCTTAGCAGTTGATCCCTTTGGCTTTGGTTATCAACATTTCTCCACTGGGTGTATACCAACCGTACACGTTGGTTTATGCCCGATGTACACAGTGCATGGTAACTATTTGGCTGACGCTGTTGTAGTTTAACAGAGTGAGGTCTTGAAAAGGGTACTCCCTCCAAAAGTTGGGAGGCTTGTTTCGACAACTCAACCCATTACTGTCTATATATGACTTCAGGTAACTGTCTTTACCTCTATGAACTTCAGATGCTGTTGTTAAAAAGATAGAAGACGGAGTTGGGACAGATCATTCCTTTGGTCTCGAAGTGTATTCCACAGAAAAATAATCTGACGAGATATACCACTGCATCTTGTTGTTACTGTGCCCTTCAGGAAGAATCAAGCCTCTGAGAATCCTTGCAATAAATGAATCTGTTTAACCTTTGATCTCAGCATTATATGAACTCAACCACAAAACCCCTTCTTTTTTCAGTGGAACACTCCTAACATTCTCACTCTGATTATTTCTCAGACACACTTGGGGAAGCACTACGCCAGCCCCCTTCTAGATCAAACATGCTATGATCTATTCCCAGGCTCGATCTCCATTTTTTGGACCCCGGTCGTCGGCTCTTGGGAGGCAGTGGGCCTCCATCATGGTCAACTCTAGAGGGTCTGAGTTTTTTGAGCTTTTTTTTTTTTTTTTCGTGGCTATACTCCTACTTTTCCAATTCTCTTTTTATTCAAGTATAATTAACATACAGGGTAATATTAGTGTACATTATAATTCAGGTGTACATTATAATAATTCAGCATTTCTATATGTTTCTCAGTGCTCACCAAGACAAGAGTACTCTTAATCACCTCTGTCTATTTCCACATCCCCCCACCGACTTTCCCTCTGGCAACCACCAGTTTGTTCTCTGTAGTTAAGAGTCTGGTCTTTTTTGTTGCTTTCTTAATTGGTTCATTTGTTTTATTTTTTAACCCCACATATGCATGAAATCATATGCTGTTTGTCTTTCTCTGACTTATTTTACTTAGCGTTATACCCTCTAGGTCTATCCGTGTTGTTGCAGATTGGCAGTTTTATTCTTTTTTTTATGGCTGAGTAATATTTGTGTGTGTGCGTGTGTGGATCACATCTTTATCCACTGGTTCATGGATGGACACCGGCTGCTTCCATATCTTGGTCATTGTGAATAATGCTGCAATAAACATAGGGGTGCATATATCTTTTCAAATTACGGTTTTTGTTTTCTACCCAATAGTTCAATTACTGGATCATATGGTAATTCTATTTTCAGTTTTTTGCAGAACCTCCATATGGTTTTCCACAGTGGCTGCACCAGTTTGCATTCCCACCAGCAGTGCACAAGGGTTCCTTTTTCTCTACATCCTCACCAACGGTTGTTATTTCTTGTCTTTTTGATTTTAGCCATTCTGACAAGTGTAAAGTGATATCTCACTGTGGCTTTAATTTGCATTCTCTGATGAGTGATGTTGAGCATCTTTTCGTGTGTCTGTTGGCCTTCTGAATGTATTTGGGAAAATATCTGTTCAGGCCTTATGCCCATTTTTAGTTGGATTATTTAGTTTTTCTAGGTGTTGAGTCGTCTAAGTTCTTCATATATTTTGGGTATTGACCCCTCATTGGATGTTTCACTTGAAATATCTTCTCCCATTCAGTAGGTTGACTTCTCATTTTTTTGATGGTTTCCTCCACTGTGCAGTAGCTTTCTATTTTGGTGTAGTCCCAACTATTTAATTTTGCTTTTGTTCCCCTTACCAGAGGAGACAAATCTAGAAAAATGTTGCTACAGCCTATGTCAGAGAAATTACTGCCTGTGTTCTCCTCTAGGAATTTTAGGGTTTCAGGTCTCATATTTAAGTCTTTAATCATTTTGAGTTTATTTTTGCGTAAGGGATAAGAAAGTGGTTTGGTTTCATTCTTTTGCATGTGACTGTCCAGTTTCCTAACACCAGGTGTTGAAGAGACCGTCTTTTCCCCATTGTATATTCTTGACTCCTTTGTCATAGATTAATTGACCATATAACCATGGGTTTATTTCTGGGCTCTGTTCTGTTTCATTGATCTGTGTGTCTGACGTTGTGCCAGTGCCATACTGTTGTGATTACTACAGCTTTGTAGTATAGCTTAAAATATGGGATTGTGCTATCTCCAACTTTGTTCTTCCTTTTCAAGTTTGCTTTGGCTTTTTAGGGTGTTTTATGTTTTCATACAAATTTTAGGCTGTGAGAATTGCTGTTGGTATTTTGATAGGGATTGCATTGAATCCGTAGATTGCTTTGGGTGGTGTGGGCACTTTAACAATATTGGTTCTCCCAATCCATGAGAATGGACTATCTTTCCATTTGTTTGTGTTTCTTTCACCAGTGTTTTATAGTTTTCAGAATACAGACTGTTCACCTCTTTGGTTAAGTTTATTCCTGGGTATTTTATTAGTTTTGGTGCAACTGTAAATGGGATTGTTTTCTTAATTTTTGTTTCTGCTACTGAGAATCTGAGAATTCTTAAAAACCTAGTGCAATTTTTTCTCTCCTCCAGCATTCATAGGGACAGAAAAGGCCTCCCCCTCCATATTCTGCATCCTCTAAGCACATGCCAACGGTCTACAATCACCAGAGATAGACCAGGGCCCCTAGTCGTGTGAATCTAAGTTCTGCAAGTGTATCCTGGCTTGTTTGTGGTTCTTTGGTAGATGTTAATAAAGGGTCAGCCCTGAGTAATCTGCATATATATGAAATAATATTTTTGGCCTTCTCTGTATCTCCTATCTTTTGAAACCACTGCAAATTATACCTTTATTTTAAAAAAAAAAAAAGATTTATTTCTTTCAGAAAGAGAGAGAGCGATTGTGGGGGGGGGGGCGAAGCAGAGGGAAGGGGGAAGCAGACTCCCCACTGAGCTAGAATTCAATCTCCCAACCAAGAGACATAGGCTTAACTGACGGAGCCACCCAGGCACCCCTAAATTATACCTTTAAAAAAATCTACACAGATAGGGGCACCTGAGTGGCTCTATCACTTAAATGTCTGACTCTGGTTTCAGCCCAGGTCATGATCTCAGAATCCTGGGGTTGAGCCCCATGTTGGGTTTTGTGCTCAGCGGAGAGTGTGCATGAAGATTCTCTTCCTCTGTCCCTCCCCCAATTCCCAAACAAAGGAATAAGAAAGTGGTTTGGTTTCATTCTTGGGTGGTCTAAAAAAATTTATCTAAAACAATAAATCTTAAAAAAAAAAATCTACGCAGCTGTCATTATCCCCACTCTAACTTCCCAGCATCTCACCGATCTTGTCATGACTTGGCCTGCACATCTGTTTTAAATCCCAACTGTTCCCATTTCTGCTCACTCCCACGTCCCTCACTCTCGATGCACCCAGAGAACAAATCTCAGCTACCACCCATATAATAGCAATTTGCATGTAATAGCAATCACATTTTGAAAAGTCTAATTTCTCCCTCAGCTTTCTTTTCTTCATCTCATTTACCCAATTTTTTTCTAGAATTCCAAGATTCTAACTTTTAAGCCTTTGACTGCTTTTGTCTGGACTCTCTCCAAAGTCTATATTGCCCCCTTGAACCAAAAGTTCCCGATTTGACCCATTAACATATGACAGTCATTTAAAATTTCAGAATAAATTTACTTCTCTCTGAAAAAAAAAAAAATCCCAATTTGAACACAGTGCTTCTATGGAGATATGACTAATAATATATTGGCTCTTGCATCTGGCTAAGCACCAGAATCTTTTTTTTAACTATAGATTACTGTGTTCCATATGGCCGTGTATGGGAAACATTAAATGTTATCATATTGATTTTCATTGAAATGGCTTCCTTCCAAAGGTCCAGACCCATCTTAATTGTTACCTCTTTGGAAGCCTTTCCTGATCAGTTCAATTCAACCAACATATCTCATAGTTTATAAGTCCCCTTGGGATCTGGGCCATATTGCATTGCCCTGCTAGCCATATTGGTAATACCCCCTTGAGTTGCTTTTAGATTGTGAAGCTCCTTGCTCTTGTTTTTGTCTTCCAACCTCAGTACTGGGAATGAATCCGTTTCAGTTAGAATCAACACTTGGGACAAATCTTTACCATATGCCTCTGTATACATTTCCCATCAAGCAGCAGCCAAGATGGAAGCCCCTTCAGGTTTGAGGACAGAGCACTTGTAATATGCCTATTAACCACCACACAAAGTGGCATATGATAGCCATTTTTTTTAGTTAAATATTTTTTGTCCAATGAGACACAAAGCATTCTGAAAGTGGGTGTTACATCTTAGAAAATTTTGCATTTCCTATAGGAACTGCACCTAGTAAATATTCTTCAACAGATATACCATCAGAATAAAAAGCAATAAAGTAAGTTGAAAACTAAACATTCTACACCCTCATTTACAGATGAGGAAACTGAAACCCAGAGAATTTACCCAGATAAAAAGAGGTGTCAAACTGGACCCTAAGCTACCCTCCACCCTGGACTTTTTTGGCTTATTCCGTGTGTCCTTTGTGAATTAAACAGGGTTCATTGATTGGCTCCCTAGCTCTGTCTCCAGAAACTCTAGGTAAAACTCCACTACTGAGCTCTTAAAAGGCATGTCTTCTGAAGGGTGGAATTTCCCATCAGGAAGTCAGGGCAATGCCACTGGCAATAAGCTGAAGACTGACTTTGATTTACTCTACGAGGCATGACTTTAATGACTAACCACTTGCAGACGCACGCAGGCCACACCAACATGGGGTGGATTTGAATAGATTAGGTAATCAAGTATGAAAATAGAAGCACAAACTAGGCCAGGTTCAAAAACCTGGCCTCATATCAGGCAAGACTACTGTATCTAGAAGGATGAAAGTAGAAAGAAGAACACTGTCCAATTTTAATTGAGCAAGATTTCATCAGAAGGGTTCTCCTGCAAATTGAATCCCATCTTACTGTTATTATTAGGATCTTTCATGTGTAGAGTTTGGACTATCTTACTGTTGTTGCTCCCACTGCTGTATCCATTATTGTTAGATGCTCGGACTCCTCTCCAGCCATGCTTTCACCCAGCACAGTGGTCTCCACATCATTCCTTGATGATGAGTCAGATCATCTGGTCTCCACCAGGAACACTCAGCGAGAAAGAGGCAACCAGGGTGGGCACGGTAGTCCTCATGAGCCCAGGACCTGAGTTTAAAAGGTTATTTGAGGGGCGCCTGGGTTGTTCAGTTGGTTGAGTGTCTGCCTTCGGTTCGGGTCATGATCCCAGGGTCCTGGGATCAAGCCCCATATCTGGCTCCCTGCTCAGTGGGGAGCCTGCTTCTCCTGCTTCCTCTGCCTGCCACTCCCCCTGCTTGTGCTTTCTCCCTCCCTCTCTCAGATTAATAAATAAATAATAAAATCTTTAAAAAATAAGAAAAATTGGGGTGTCTGGGTGGCTCAGTGGGTTAAAGCCTCTGCCTTCGGCTCAGGTCATGATCTCAGGGTCCTGGGATCGAGCCCCGCATCGGGCTCTCTGCTCAGCAGGGAGCCTGCTTCCCCCCCCACCCCTCTGCCTGCCTCTCTGCCTACTTATGGTCTCTTTCTCTCTATGTCAAATAAATAAAATCTTTAAAAAAAATAATTTTTAAAAAATTAAAAAGTTATCTGATACACATTTAAAGAAATTCCAGGAACAAACAAATACATAGCAAGGGTCTTAAACTGGTAGAATATATTCTTTAGAAATTATTTCCAAAGCCATGCTCACCCCTCCCCTTACTTGCCCAGATACTAAAACCCCAAAACAAAGCTTCTTGTGAGCTTCCCATTTGGTAGGATCAGAGAGTCACAGGAATTACTCAAAGTGTCGCTCTTTTGGCATTATGTGCCTAAAAAATTCTTCAAGTCCAACTGCAAATGAGTCAGCAGAGTTTTCTGGAACAGCCAAGGAGAGGATGCTTTCTTTAGGAGACTATTTATTTGGTTGCTACATAATATCATAGATTAATTAGGAGTAAGAATGAGCGAAACTATTTGGAAAAAATGATAGCAGCTTGAGAGCTTCACTCACCCCTGACCTAATGGAGGAAGAAACAGTACAGTTCCACGCAACTCATTATTCTGAGAAGGAGTAAGAGTGACATCAACCAAAATATTATCACAAAATCTTTGATCATATTGGCCCAGATATCAGGCTTATAAGGTCAAGATTTTAGAAAAAATGAGTTGGTTCAAAATTTAAATAAACCCTTGATTTTTAGAGGCATAAAATATGTCCAATGTGGCTCTCCATATGTTAAGAAATGCATCAAGAGCAAAATCTCGCCAAAATAATATGGCTCAGACCCATCTTTCCTCATTTGCTAAACGTCTCCATATCTGGCAAAATGGCCAGGGTGGAGAGTGATGGTTTCAATATGTTCAAGATTCAGACCGAGTTTGGAGTGCTTACTTACTTGAGAGAGACTTGTCTCTGAAATCTACCTCTATCAGATGATGTCCTTTAATGTTTGCTGCTTAGGCTATTTCTTCTCTCTTCCTGGTCATCAGTTGCTCCAACTCTAGGAGACCACTCTCGTAAGCATACATCCACCTTGATGTGATGACTTGACGTGATCCACATATGTGATGACGTATTCATCACCGGTTCTAAACACTTACCAACTCATGGCCGACTTTATTCTATTCATACCCTTCCCCCTGAACTCTTTGGAAGCACTTTGCAGACATTATATTGTTTTATCCATAAATAGTTAAGCATTCATCTGTTTAAAAAAAAAAAAGATAACCTAAAAAAACATAACCCTAATACCATCATCCCATCCAAAAATATTAGCATTTTTAACAGTCTAGTTCTTGCTGACAACTAGCAACTATATTAAGAAGCTGACCAGGGACAAAAGAAAGATCACCTGGTTCTTTTCTTTGAACATTTGCTTGCAAAGCATCGCATGTTCACCCAAAAGGGTCTGCCCCTTATTCTACCACTAGGAGCAGCATGACCTTTGGAGATGAGAGAAAAGAACCGAAATACCGTCTCTCTATAATGCTGTAATCTGGAAACACTGGTCTCAGTAGGTGGGTTTTTAGGGTATTGTTCCTTTGGCTTTTAAGAGAAAATACACCGATGATTTTTTTTAATGAGGGCTTACAACAAAGAACCCTCCCTTTAACATTGGCTCTGCAGATTAAAGAAAATGAAACGTGGGTGAGACTGGCTTTGAAGAAATTTCATGGCAGGCAGAGAAGGCGGGCAGACCTGTGAAAACCTTCACAGAGACACACGTTCCTCCCAAGCCCAGCTGGTACTACTATTTAAAAAAAAAAAAAAAGCAATCAGTCTTAACACATCTTGCATTTGTTTTATGCATATCAATCCTGTTTGCTTCTTAAGGAGTATGATTAAGCAGTATGAAGACTCAAGGCTAAGAAAATCCTTAGTCTTGAGAAAAGCACTGAAGAGGGAGAAGACACCGTAAGCCCCAAGACACCCACCAAACTTAGAACTCTTCTGACAGAACAGACAATCTTGTCTCCTTATGTCAGCCCCTAAATTCTGGCTGACCCCCAGAATATAGCTGAGATAAAGATAAAAAGGTTGGTTTCTGGGGTGAGCCTTCACCCAAACCAAGTCATTCTGGAGTAAGGATAGTCTGACACCTGAAATTCCACACTCTTAGGTCTCCTTTTTAAGGAGCAGGGGCTCATCAGATGCACTTGTCTGCCTGGGAGGGGTATAATTAGCGTACGGGCCATTTGGGGTCAGGCACTTCTTTGCTGTTGGGGGTATTGGGTGGCTGTGCACTGCAGGAGGTCTGGCAGCGTCCCTGGCATCCACCTACTAGATGCAGGTAGCACTGCCCCCCCTCAGATTGGGACAACCAAGATGTCTCCAGACATTTCTCAGTGTCCCCTGAGGGTTAAAGTCAACCCTAGTTGAGAACCCGTGCAATAGAAGTAATATTTTGTCAACTATATGAAACATAAAATTTGCTAAGGGATATAAAATAGACTATTTGAAATGTCAAGTCTTAAAAGAAATCACTACCGGCCACCTGGGTGGCTCGGTCAGTCGGGCGTCTGCCTTTTGTTCGGGTTGTGATCCCTAGGTCCTGGGATCGAGTCCCGCATCGGGCTCCCTGCTTAGGGGAGAGTCTGCTTCTTCCTCTGCCTCTCTCCCCTGCTCTGATCTCTCTCCTCTCTCTCCTCTCTCTCTCTCACACACACACTCTCTCTCTCAAATAAATAAAAATCTTAAAAAAAGGAAACCACTACCATCCTTTTAAAAAAGTGTTAATAATAGACACAAAATAATAAAAGCTACTATTGCCTTGAAATATTCCCTCAAGAAAGCGAAGCACTTGTGTAAATTCTGCCCTTTCACCTGTGAAGATGACTGTGATAGCAGGTGTGGTAAAAGACATTGTTCCGAAACCTGTTCCAGGTTGGTTGGTAAGAATGGCCCCTGGCTTGGGGTCACAGCTGCCATGCAGTCTCTCTGCTGGCACCCCCCCAACCCCCCTCATCCCCACCGCTCCTGAAAATCCCCACATTGTTTGAACTTGAGTATTATAATTACAGAGACAGGCTCTGAGAGCCAAAAAAAAATAGAGCTACTTGACCAGAGCAGCAGGATAGAGAATAGACCGTTGGGACTGGTAAATTTTAATTTTTTGTGGTTTCAAAGTACTCATAACTGTGGTAGAGGAGGCTTTTGAAGACGATCCTCAACTTGTCAGACACCCTGTCATTTTTTTTTTACCCGCCGCCATTATAGAGAATCCAACCAAAGTTCAGGAAGGTTGTAGAAGTAACTCTTTATGAGGCTGGGTTATTGTGTGAAAGTTACAGAGAGAAGTCATGTATGTGTGCTCATAGATGCGTGGAGTATAGGTTAGTCTCTGTAAACGCCCGAGGTGAGGAAGTGGTGGGGGAAGTTGAAAACCTTGCGCGCACACTGGGGCCGAGACACTGATCGGAGACAAATGACCTGTGATACTGAGAAGGAGCCATCTGTCATGGCTGGAGGCTCAAGCGGAGAAGAGATAAGTGGGGAGGCCCCAGGAGCAGATGGGGAGGCTGAACCCCTACCCAGAGCAGAGGGTCCAACAGCTGGGACTCATTAATCCAGACAGCTGACTATTACGTCATGTGTCAGATTACACCCAAGTGCACGGCTGAACGTTCCAAGCAAGTTCAGGCCAACATGGGGGCACTTCGCAGACTGTGTCCGCCTCGGAATTCCATAAGGGATGAAAACACTGTTCCGGCCTACCTTATTATCCTCTGTGGAAAGAGCAGGAAGAAGGCGTCTAGGCCCTTCCCGCCTCTTCTTTTTTCTCCTCATGGTAAAAGGGAGAAGAGATGGGGAGAAATTGAGGTTTTAAAGATGCTGCTTGAGGGGTACATGAGTGGCTCAGTCAGTTAAGCATCCAGCTTTTGATTCTGACTCAGGTCATGATTTCAGAGTGGTGAGATCAAGCCTCATGTGAGGCTCTGCATTGGGTGTGGAGCCTGCTTAAGATTCTCTCTCCCTCTCCCTCTGTCCCTCCCTACTAAAAACAGAACAAAACAAAACAAACAAAAAAACTGCTTGACCTGTCTTGTTCTCTTGTTTTTGCTCTCATTATAGGGGGAAAGATAAGAAACTTTAATATGAAATTCAACCCAACAAAGTGATCCCATAGTCTAAGGTGTGAAAAGGAAAAATTTCTGAGGATGAACTCGAGCCACTCGTGCTGCTTAGTGATTCCACAAGCACCACAAACAACCTGTCAAAAGCCAGACTTGACACCTTTCCCCTCTCTGGCATTCCCTCCAAATCCAAAACCAAGCTCTCGGTGCCCAGCTATACCATCAGTCAGTGGCTGGGTCTTGTAGAGTCTTATCTCTTTAGAGCATCTCTTGAAACCATCTTGACTTCTCCATTCCCATTATAGTTGCCTTAATTCCAACCTCCACTAAGTCCTGTCCAGACTATTAGAACTGTTTTGTTGGGGAGGAAGACCTTCCTCTGCCCTTCAAGGGTCTTCTAGGCGGACTAAGAATTGAATTGACACGAGACCGATGTCTCGTGATGTCATCCTGAACTAAGAAGGGGCTAGAGGTCTGGGACTCCAAAAAAAAAAAAAAAAAAAAAAAGGAATGCAATCCCCAGGAAGATGAAAAGGAGTAAATGTTTGATAAATAAATGTTTGCTGGGCCACTCAGAAACAAAGTGACGGAGGACTTTGATCAAACAGGGCTTAATAGTTTCCTCCCTGTCTCCTGTACCTCATTCTTATCATAATGTTGTTTATGCTGCTAGCTCTCTTCCTGGAACGGGTCCTCTGTCTAAATTCTTTTAGGCAGTTGGGGGGGGGGGGTAAAGAGCTCTTCCATAATCGGCTGGGTTTTGATTGCTTTTTAATTCAGAAGAATCCTCCTGCCAAAGTGGCCCATCCTTGAGCAGCTTGCCCTTGACCCCAAGTTTCTTATAGTTGGCCTCTTCGCTCCATCACATTCTTTCTATGGCTTTCAGAATATTCCTTTAAAAACTCAGATCTGTTCATATTATCTTCCTACTTCTAACTCTTACATGGCTGCCCATTCTCAAAGGTTTTTAAACCTTTTTTTTTTTTTTGGTCCAAAAGACAGAAATTCCTGAAAGCAACAGAACTCTTTCATTAGAGTCAGATTTTCACCAACCTCTCTTCCTTTTTTTTCCCCCGAGAACTCAAGCTCAGCAGAGGGAGTCATGACACCTCGTTACAAGGTATGGTGTAGGTGTTGTGGACGAGGCAATATGTACAGTTGCCTTTGTGCTAGGTATAACATGTCACCTTCCTCTCCCAAAAGGATGTGTGTTGGAACCAGTGTTAAGTTCTTAGTTTTGATAAATGTACCATGGTTATAGATGTTAGCATTAGGGGAAGCTGGGTTAAGAAGTATGCATGGGAACTCTGTGTGCTATCTTTGCAATTCTTCTGTAAATCTAAAAAGCATTTCAAGATGTTACCTATGTTCTCGACGCCTCTTCTTTCTGAATAGTGGAAATACGGTACTCCGCATTCAGTGATGTCCACTGGGTGGTTCGATCACAGAAAGCATAGGGGTACTTCCATCATGGCAGCTGGTAACTGTTAGATTTATCAGCACAGCAAACCAGTTGCTGCCCTCTGTCTGATACATGGAAAGATAATGATCAATGGAGGTTGCCAAAAGCATGAGGGAGAAGAGACAGAGCAGCCTTGAACGCCCACTCCACCCTCCACCCTCCATCCTCTCTCTGCAAGAGCCGTGAGCCTCCTGCTTATGGGTGTTTTGGAGTCACTGGGCAACCAGGTCGCAGGCATATGGCCGAGATCCCTGCGCTGCTCCTGGGTCCCAGAAAGGCAGGGTGTGGAACCCCCCCCCGCCCCGCCATTTGAGATCCTGAAGATTTTGCACCGTAGGGATGCAGCTTGAGAGAGTAAGCCAAACGAGAAGATTCCAGTAATTTTAGCCATTGTGAGTAAATTGAGAAACATTCAAAATACTTAAAATTTGGCATCAGGGAGAGCAGGGCTCACCAGTTCTCCACAGCAGTTTTCAACATAACATTTTCCAGCACGCTTTTCTGTCCACGAAACACCCGTTAAACGATACTATTCTGTGCCAACATCACTAGAAAGATTAAGTGTATGCAGGAAAACGGGACACTTAAAAGGAACAGACATCCAACAGAGTGAGATGTTGGAAGATTTACCATCAGACCTTCCATGGCAGAGGCGATCAGCATTGAGGGCACGTTTTGGTAACTTTTATGGCACAAACTCTATTCAGCTTTTCAGATGAGACAGGAGGTTTTATCCTTGGGTGATAAAAGGGGGGGGGTGGGGGTTCAGAGGTGGGGTTAAGTATGAAAATCAGCATATAAGGCAATACTGGTTCATAACTAAAATGCCTCTCTAAAATCCCTTATATCCGTGGTTTCAGAGAGGATACACCCCGAGGGGGAATTTAGAATATTTTGTTGTGTGTTTTGCTTTCCTACCAACAGGGAGGGGGGAACGTCGCCTTAGACATTAATGAGTCACCACTGGGGATGAGGCATCCTTCATTGCTCGTAAAGCCCAGGGCAAGAAAGGATCCTCCCGGGTCCAGTGGGACTTTGCATGTCCTACTAGACATTTATGGGAGCAAAACCCACTCCAGATTATCTGAGGGTACACATCCCATCACTTTATAAATAAACAAAGAGGGTTGTTTTTTTTTTTAGCACAGTTTTAATAAACATTGAATTTTTCTGAAAGTAAATTACTATGTAAATCAGAAGACCATGTTTTGTTTTGTGGAGAACTTTAGCACAAATTGTTCAGTTCTGGAAAATCATGACACCACCAGTCTTCAGCACAGCAAGCCTGGATCTGTTGACATTTGTAGCTGTTGCATTCTTGGGGACCCTACAAATAGGCATAGGCATGCGATGACTTTATCTTCTAGTGCAACTTTATACGAATCAAAATGCGTATTATTTTATTATAGATAATCATTTTATTTCTCCCTGATATATTACAGTCGTAACATTATATTGATATTTCTAGATTATTTGCATAGATACATTTTATCATTTATGAATTTCCTTTCGGGATAGCAAAGGAGCTGTTGATACTTAGCAAAAAGGTACGTTGGTCTGATAAAGTTGAGAATCAGTTGCCTTAAAGTTCTTTAAATCATTGGAACCTGGGCTGCTTGAAACTAAGTCAGGAATGAAATTTATTATTTTTTTCATTTTGCATTCATGCCGTGGCCTCCTTTCCCAGGGATACTAGAGGTCCTGGCTTTGTTTTATTTAAGGTGAAGTTTTTCTGCCTCAGAACTATTAACATTTTGAACCAGATAATTCTTTGTTTGGTGGCGGGGTGGTGTTGTCCCATGAACCATAAGATATTTAGCGGCATCCCTGGCCTCTAACCGCCAGATGCCAGGGGCAACCCCTCCCCCCCCAAGTTTTGACAACCAAAAATGTCTCTGGACACTGTCCAATGTCCTCCAGGAGGCAAAATCATGCCTGGTCAAGAACCTCTGTTGGCTCTCCCACTCTTAGAGTTCTCTTTAGAGTAGAGGACATCTTGGTCACGTTCCTCAAAGGATGATCTGAAGATTGAGTCCAAATAAGGAGGATCCATCAAGGTACTGACGACGAGCGAAAGTCAGAATTAGGTGGGGGCAGAAATCGCCATTGTCACATGCCTGCCCACCCATAAGCGTGCAGACAGTGAGCTACGAAGATCCTGGCTTGATCCCACTTGAGCCTGTTTGTAGCAATTTAACTACACTGAACTTTGATTCCTCATGGACAGACTGAGGGTGAAAACCATCCACATATCAGGGTTGCTACAAGCATTAAATGAGATAGTGTAAGTAAGGGGCTCACAACAGCGCTGGTCTTACTTATCTTTGTAATGCCTTGTTATCCTAACTCAAGCCAGGCATGCACGGAAGGCACAAGGTCAGAGCCCCTGGGAACATGGACTGATGAGCCAGCCCGGGCTTCAAAGGGCAAGTGATTTGAGTTGTTGTAGGTGCTGGGCTGCAGGTCTGCTCAGCTGCCAGCCCCTGTTGTGGGAGGACATGGGAGGTCTGGCTCCTCTGGCCCAGAAGTGAAGATTCCTTTCTCCTTCTTGCCACTTTTCTTCTGAGAGACCGACTGTAGCCCCAGGGAGCAAAGATTAGAAAGAAACAATCAACGGAGCTTCTGGGACCATAACTGTAGCTACTGGGAACCCAGCTCTTCTCTGTGACATCATCTGTCCTTGGACCCAATGAAGTTCATAGGAAAGGGCATAAGCAAGGCTCATCTGTCCCATTCCCTCCCGTTCGCATGTGCAGTGGTTACCATCACGAGGCTTAGAAAGTTTAAGTCTCTCAGCCAGTGTCACACGGCTAGCAAAGGGAGGACGCAAGGATTTGAATCCAGTGACCAGAATACATGCTTCAAAAAATATGAATGAGAAACCACGTGTCTGAGCAGTGATGGCAAACCGAGGCTTTAGGCCAGAGTCCCTAGACATGTGTGGCTCTCAAAATGCAAATGTGTATTAATTCAATTAAAATAAAAAGTCAGCTCTCTGGGCACCATAGCCACATCCAAGTACACAGTAGCCACATGTAGCTAGGGACTGCCGTACCGGACGGACAACATTGCCGTCATCACAGAAAGCTCTGTTGGACAGCACTCTGCAATTTTTTTTTTTAAAGATTGATTGATTGATTGATTGATTGATTAGAGCAGGAGGAGGGGCAGAGGAAGAGGAAGGGAGAGAGAATCTCAAGCAGACTCCTTGCCGAGCGAGGGTCTTGACACGAGGCTCAACCTCACAAACCATGAGATTGTGACCTGAGCGAAACTGAGAGTCAGACACTTAACTGACTGAGCCGCTCACGTGCCCCAGCACTGTGCATTTTATTCATTCATTCATTCATTCATTCATTTATAAAGATTTGATTTATTTGACAGAGATGACAAGTAGTCAGAGAGGCAGAGAGAGAGGGGGGAAGCAGAGCCCCCGCTGAGCAGAGAGCCCAATGCCGGGCTCGATCCCAGGACCCCGAGATCATGACCTGAGCCCAAGGCAGAGGCTTTAACCCACTGAGCCACCCAGGTGCCCCAGCACTGTGCATTTTAAATAACCACAGAAACTCAGCTCAGTGTTCCTGTCATTTTTACTAGGACTCTGTTAAATTAAAATGAAGATACACTTCAGAAATTTCTGAGGAAAAGTCACATTTGCTCCCCTTAAGTGGGTGTTGATTTTTTTTTTTGTTGTTGTTACTTTGAGGGAATACTCCAGGGAGGAAATAAATAAGTGAAATATTTGCTTTGCCTGTATTAACTCTATATTAAATTAGTAACTGAGTCACAAAAAAGAAACTCCCTTTTCTAATAGCCTTTCTCAGTTCTCAATGTTTTCAAAGAGAGATTATTTTTTAAATGCCCTACACAGACTATGCTGCTTTTTTCAAATATGGACTTTATTTCTAATGACTTCAAGATCCAGAAGGGAATTATTCATAAACAGCCATACAGGATTTTCTCCTGATTATTTCCAGGAAGAGCCAGGGAGAGCAAGGTGTATTAGATCTTTCCGAGCTGGACAGTTTGTATTCACAAACCCAGTGCTGATTGAGAAAAGTCATAGATGTTTACCAAGGAGAACACTTAACTTCTAGAAGTACCCAAATAAAACAAGTTAGATCCATTCACTTCATGGCATCGGAGCCCCTCGGAACACACTAGAGGAATTATGGAATCATCAAGTGTTGGAGCCAGAGCAAATCTGAGAAAGCATTTTAGCTACATCTGCAGCCAGAGACTGAGATTGGGAGTGAAGAAGGTTCCCGGCCAGTTAATAGCAGAACCGGGACTGAGGGTCACTGGTGTTTCCCTTTTGGGAAACCAGGCTGGAACAGCAAATGCCTTTTGACTGTAAATGCTGAGAGCAAACCAGCATGTTGGGGGAGTCTGCTCTGACCCATATGGGGTTCGGCCACCTTGTGTAACTTTCACAGATGGTGATTGTCAAATTCCTGATGCGACATAAAGCTACAAACAGCCCTTTCCATTCACCGGGTCCCAGTATCTTTGAAAACATAGAGATCAGCCACTGTTGTCCTTCAAGATTTTCAGCTGCTTTCTTCAAAGGAGGCAGAAGTTCAAAGGAAAGTAGCAATGTGGAGGCCCATTGTTTAGGCCCAAGCTGGCTGGGTTTCCAAGGCCTCGAGGGAGTTGGGGGTTGAGGTCCCTGTCACCTTGATTAGGCCTTCAAACAGCCTTTCCCCAAGTAATCCTTGCAAAGGTCTCATTCTAGAACAAGGACAATACCTTTCTCCCTGCCTTCGGTGCCTTGTATCTCTTCTCTTCACGCCTTGCTCTGTGCAGAAATCATCAGCTGTTTATGAGGAAAACCCCAGGACTTTAATATTCACCCAAATCTGTATATATCCCTAAAGCATAATATTTTAATTGGTTCAGTTTGGGGATCATGTGCCTTCATTATAGGGTTGTTGCAGGATTCAATCCAACCCTTCATTAAGTGAGTTGGAGATTCTGGGTTTATGAATTTCCTAAGGGACTTTCTGCCACTAGAAAAACATACTAGCCAAGTGGTGCTCCTCCCCCAAATAGAAAGTTACTTCAGCAAAACCCCTTTAGATTCAGCAGGTAAGATGCAGAGTCTTAGGCTACATTCAGCAACACCAGGAGACTGGGAAAGTCTCTTTTGTGTCCTCTTTCTTTTTTTTTTTTTTTAATTTTTATTAACATATAATGTATTATTTGCCCCAGGGTACATGTCTGTGAATCGTCGGGCTTACACATTTCACAGCACTTAATAGCACATACCCTCCCCAATGTCCACAACCCAGCCACCCTATCCCTACCCACCCACACCTCCCCCCGACCCGGCCACCCTTAGTTCGTTTCTTGAGTCTAAGAGTCTCTTATGGTTTGTCTCCCTCCCCATCCTTTCCTGTTTCATTTCTCTCCCCCACTCCCCCAAACTCCATTCTTGCCTCTCAAATTCTTCATATCGAAGAGATCATGTGATACTTGTCTTTCTCTGACTTATTTCGCTTAGCATAATAACCTCCAGTTCCATCCACGTCATTGCAAATGGCCAGATTTTGTTTCTCTTG
>CM053612.1:94928142-94988344 GCA_028646535.1 Procyon lotor | reverse complement strand
TATTAGTTACATAGTCATTATATGTTGAGCAACTTTTCACATGCTCATGAATCTTTTGGATATCCTGTTTTGTAAAAGACCTGTTCAGATCTTTTGTCCGTTTTTATTTTTTTATTTTTTAAAATTTATGTATTTTAAGTCCTCTCTACACCCAGCGTGGGACTCCAACTCATGACCCCGAGAGCAAGAGACACATGCTCTTCTGACTGAGTCCCCCAGGAGCCCCAGATCTTTTGTCCATTTTTAAACTGGGGTTTTGGGGCACCTGGGTGGCTCAGTCGGTTAAGCGGCTGCCTTCAGCTCAGGGGTCCTGGGATGGAGCCCCGCGTGCTTCTCCCTCTCCCTCTGCCTGTCACTCCCCCTGCTTGTGGTCTCTCTCTCCCCCTCTCTCTGTCAAATAAATAAAATTCTTTTAAAAAAATAAAATAAACTGGGTTTTTTTTTTCCCTTTTGTTGATTGGAAAAATTCTATATATAATCTGGTTACAAAACCTTTGTTGGATGTGCGTATTACCAATATCTTCTCGTCCCAAATCATCTTTTGTACCTGATAAGTAAACTTCAGGCTTGCATTTGGGCAAGAACTGTTCATGAGGATAGAATAAATTCTGTAGATTGTGTTTTCTTTGCTACCTGACTGCCCTAACATACCCATATGGGCCATAAGTAAAATGAAAGTCTGATGTGTGATAAGACACGGAGTTTTAGTGCTATGCGTTTCCATGGTGTTGAACTTGTATTTGTTGAATAAACTAATAATTGGGAAGAAAGGTGCTTTATTTATTTATTTATTTAGCCAATTTTATTTATTTGACACAGAGAGAGGAGAAAAGAGCAAGCACAAGCGGGGGAGTGGAGGCAGAGGAAGAAGCAGGCTCCCCACTGAGCGGGAGCCTGATGTGGGACTTGATCCCAGGACCTTGGGATCAGGACCTGAGCTTAAGGCAGACGCTTAACCGACTGAGCCCCCCAGGTGCCCCAAAAGGTGTTTTTTTAAAATGAAGTTTAAGCCTCCGAGGTGAAAAGTACCAGCAGAGCAGACACATTCTTGAAATTATTTTTCAATTAAATCGTTCATTTGTTCAGTAAATAAAGGCCTGCTAAAATCAGGGTACTTTTGTTAAACTCTGTAGGGAATATAGAGAATCATAAAAATGATGTTTTTCTTTGAATAGCAGCTCACAGTTCATAACAAACATACCCTCAGAAATTGTATTTGAACTTGCAGATTAGTTTTTCAAATTCTATATTGCTTATTCATTAATCCCCCCCCCCAAAATCTATCATGTGCCTCCTGTGTGCCAGAAAAAAAGCTTTAGAACAAGATGGACAGGAAAAATGAATTGGGGTAAATTGGAGGTGGGGGAAGATGAAGCATGAAAGACTGTGGACTCTGAGAAACAAACTGAGGGTTTTGGAGGGGCGGGGGTGGCGGGATGGGTGAGCCTGGTGGTGGGTTTTTTTTTTTTTTTTTTTTTTTTGCCTGGTGGTGGGTATTAAGGAGGGCACGTATTGCATGGAGCACTGGGTGGTGCACGAACAATCTTGGAACATGAGAAAAAATAAAATTAAATTAAGATGTTAAAAATAACACTGAAAATTAGTAAAAAAAAAAGAAAAACAAGATGGACAGTAAATAATACGTGAATGGCAGAATTGCACTAAAACCATAATCTGTCATGCCTTTAATAGCATTAACCATCAGCCTTCTGTGAACTTTGGGCAAACTTCTTTGTTTTAATTTTACTTATTTGGGGGGCACCTGGGTGGCACAGTCAGTTGAGCATCTGACTCTTGGTTTTGGCTGAGGTGGTGATCTCAGGGTTGTGAGATCGAGTCCCGTGTCCGGCTCCATGCTCAGTGCAGTCTGCTTGAGATTCTTTCTCCCTCTGTCCCTCCCCCTGCTCATGTGCACACTCTCTCTCTCTCTCTCTCTCTAATAAGTCAATAAATCTTCAAAAAAATTTTTTTACTTATTTTTTAGTAATACCTTTACTTGATTCAGAAACCAAAATGGTCTAGGGGCACCTGGGTGGCTCAGTCGGTTAAGTGTCTGCCTTTGGCTCAGGTCATGATCTCAGGGTCCTGGGATCGAGCCCTGCATTGGGCTCTCTGCTCAGCGGGGAACCTGCTTCTCTCTCTCCCTCTGCCTGCCTCTGCCTACTTGTGATCTGCCTCTCTCTCTGTCAAATAAATAAATAAAATCTTTAAAAAAAAAAAATCAAAATGGTCTAGAAAGTATCTGTTGAGGAGTCTTCAGCCAGATTAATGTGCCCTAACCTCCATCCCACTGTCTTATTCCTTTGATCAGTTTCTTCGTGTGTGTCCTTCCAATGTTTTGTAATGGAAATATGCACAGACACAAATATTTGTTCTTATATCTTTCTCACTCTTCTGTAAGACTCAACGTGTTTTATATTGGCACATAAATGGGGGATGGCGGCTCCTCATATTGGCGGCCATGTTGTCACCTCTTCCCAGGAGGTTAGGATTGTTAACTCAAGGCCCATCAGTGCCAAACTCAGATTTGTACCCAACCAGTTGCTTTAAAAATAACCCCCCAAAGCATATTTTTAGCCATTTAGAGCATACCTGCTTTACGTGTGGGGCAAAGCTGTACCCAGCATTTGCTAGCCACAGGTAAGACAAAGCCTGGGGATACCTAAGCCCCCAAGATGCCGCTGCCCACTGGAGGTCTCTGACCCAGAGACTCCTCACCTGGCTGCTGTACAATGTCACTTAGACACATGAGCCCTTTCTCCCAATTCTCGTCTCCCTGGCCACTCACTTGCCCTTGCTTCCTTCTGGGCCGTGACTCCACACTGCTGCTTCTGGAAGCTCTCAGGGACTTCCTTCATACAACTTGTCCGAGTGCTCAAACAAAACTTGTCAAGTACAATTGACTGTCATTTCATGGCCATGTCTTGTCCTTGATCAGCCCTGAAGTCTTCCATCTCATGGCACACACTCTGCATTTTCACCATACTTTTTTGATTTCTAACTTCATATATTCTGGGCCAAGCCCCCTCCTTCTTTTGTATCGCCCCGGAGTACTCCATCCATGGTACTCCAGATGGGCACAAATGTGTTTCACCAGGCTTTTTTGAAAGCACTTGGCTTTTTCCAGTCTTTTGCTGTTATAATAACAATGCAGTGCATAACCTTGTACGTTCACATTTTGTTCCTGTGCACGAAGATCTATGGGATACATTCCCAGAAGTTGGTTTGCTGGATCAAAGGCTAAACACATCTGTATTTTGGAAAAGCATTGCTAAATTGCTCCTCTTGGCAACCACACGTGAGAGGGTCTGTCTCCCCCCAGCCTCACCATTTACCAGTCTGGCAGGTGAAAGTAAACAAATGTGTAATCTTGCATTTGTCACGTTGTAAATATTATTAACATAATGTCGGTTAACATGTCTACCTCTGCCCCGGGATTGTGAGTCGCTTGGAATCTAGGAGCATTTCTTATTCATCTTTGTGTCTTGCTGCTTAGCCAGCAAAATTTTACAAAATAGCTTCCTCCACCTCCCCAACCCCCATAAAAACACATATTTACTGAGTTGAATTTATCACCACTTCGGCCTAGAGAGACACCCCTTGGGCCTTTCCACTGTGGTATGTGTTGCCTGACTTTCAAGTTCTTGGCAGTATTCTCTGGAGGCTGGGCCTGCCTGGCCCACCCACAGTGGCGGGCCAGAATTCCCTGAGAATGCACCAGTGGCCACCCAGCAGCCCTCAACCAGTGCCTGCAGAGAAATGGTGATTAAATGGGTCATCGAGCTCATCCTTTGGGGGCATACCTCTGAGGCACCTGGTGGTCTACTCTGAGAAATACTCATGGGAGGAAGCTCTCGATGCCCACAGTGGGAAATGGCTTGATTGTGGACTCCTTATTGGTTTTGCTGCCTTTCCTTCCTTTCCATGCTCTCTCCACTCCCTTATTCAAGGTCCCTTTAACAACCTCCCAAATACACAATTTGCATTTTCTCAGGGTCTTTTAATGGGGAAAGTGAAATAAAGGCAGTAGCTTTCTTTTCCAAATGCAGAAACCAAGGTGCTGAGAAAGTAAGTGAAATGCTCACGGCACAGCTAATGAGGGATGAAGCTACATCCTCTGGCTTCTAGAATAGGCGGATTTTTAAATTTTTTTATTTTTTTAAAGATTATACTTAGAGAGAGAGAGAGCATAAGCGGGGCGGGGAGGGAAGGGCCCCCCCCCCCCAATAGGGAGCCCAACACAGGACTCGATTCTAGGACCCTGGGATCATGACCTGAGCCAAAGGCAGACGCTTAACCAACTGAGCCACCCAGCTGCCCCTAGAAACAGGCTGTTTAAAATGGAGTTTGTCTTCATAAGAAATTAAAACAACCATCAAGACATGGAAGAATAGTATAAGAAAACCAAAAAGAAATCTCTTTATGTCTGAGATAGTACAAGGTGATTTAGAATGAATGGTAAATAAATGAAAGAATTCTCCTCTACAGTTCTTCCTCTGTGCTGGGCATTGTTTCAAGTGCTCTTTGTGTATTGATTCATTTAACACAAAACCCTGTAAGGTAGGTGCGTGATTATCTCCATCCCCTGTTAGCAAAGAAAATAAGACATGGAGAGTTTTAAGTCAACTTGCTGAAAGTCACACTTGCCCGGATCTGACCCCTGGATTTGTGCTTATCACCTTCAAACTACAGTGCCTCTGGGGAAGTGCCAGAAAGAATTCCAGAAGTGACAGATTACTGTTGGCTTTCAGCAGCAGGGGTCTTGAAAGGAGAACATAGGCTTAGGCCTAATTAAAGACTAATTTTTCCTAGGGCCATCAAAGAACTCATTTGTGTCAGCTAGAATATTTTCAGGAGCAGAAACTAAATACCCAAGTAAAAATGACTTAACCAACAGGGGATTACTAATCTCACAAAATAAGAATCTGGAAGCAGGAGTTTCTAATCTTGGTCAGTTCAGAAATTAAATAACATCAAAGCAGCAGTGACTCATATATTCATTTTTTATTTTCCACTCGACTTCATCTTCTTTATGGTTCTTTGGTACTCCATCAGGATCTTTCCAAGGTTGCCTCAGTTCCAAGTAGCAAGTGTTATCAGAAAGGAAGGGAGGAAATATGTCCCAGAATCCCCCAGAAGACATCCCCTTTGGTCCCATTGGCCAGAATTGGGTCACATGATCTACACACAGGGGAAGCTGGGAAAGTCAGTCTCTGGCCTCCTCTGTCTCCAACATGGAAGGCAGGATTTCCGGGTGAGGGGTGCAGGGAGTGTAAAAAATGAACAGAGACTGGCAGGAGAAGGCAACTAATCATGATATCAAATCAGTTAGATTTCATGTTGAAGCCTTCTTTTCTGACTATGCTAAAATTTGGAAAAGCCAGAAACCCAACTGTTTTTGCAAAGACAATCAAGGGAAAACAATTTTAGATGATGCTCAGAATCAGGACCAGAGATGGTACCATCTGATGATATCTTATTTTAGGGCAAGACTTCAGATCAGAAATTAGGACCTGAAACAGTCCTGTTCTGATGGGAAGGCACTGTGTTGACCATCTTTAGGAGCCTCAGAGACTGGCTACAGACCAGAGCCAGAAGTGGGATTGCTGGAGTTAGCCCGATCAGTGGCTATTTGGTGAGTGTTTACTCTGCTTAGAGTAGTGTATTAAGCACTGTGGGGGAGGAGGGATATGGAGATATCAGACGTGCATCCTGACCTCAAGAAAGATAGAAAAATCTAATAATGGTCAATATGAACTGAGCACTGTCTGCCAAGCCTATTTAAAGCAATTTACATTGTTCTGGATACTGAAATGTACATTGAATCCTTATAGTAACCCTGCCAGATAGTTTATATTTATTAGCCCCACTTACCAATATGAAAAATGAGACCAGGAAGAAAATGGAGGCTTGGAAAGTTTAAACAGTTCTAAGATCCTCAATATTTCTTGAACGATATTATAAACTAAAAACCCAGTTAAGAATTGACCATAGCGGCACCTGGGTGGCTCAGTCAGGCGTCTGCCTTCTGCTCAGGTTGTGATCCTGGGGTCCTGGGAATCGGCCGCACATCGGGCTCCCTGCTCAGCCTGCTTCTCCCTCTCCCTCTGCCCCTTCCCTGGATCGTGCACATGCTCTCTCTCTCTCTCAAATAAATAAATAAAAGAATTGACAATAGTCGAGGCATCTGGGTGGCTCCGTTGGCTAAGCCTCCAACTCTTGATTTCGGCTCAGGTCATGATTTTAGGGTCCTGAGATCAAAAGAACCCCATGTCTGGCTCCATGCTCAGCAGGGAGTCTGCTTGAGGATTCTCTCTTCCTCTCCCTCTAAAATAAATAAATAAATCTTTAAAAAAAAGAATTGATGGCAGTGGCTGTAAACTCTCTCAGAAAAGGCCGGATATAACGAATATTGTATGGCACAATAAAAATTGGGGCGCACATTCAAACCGATTTGTTTTTTATTCAAGTATAATTAACATAAAGTGTCAATTAGTTTCAGTGCTCTTCATTTGTGTACCCTTAATCCCCTTCACCTATTTCACCCATTCCCCCACCTACCTCACCTCTAGTAATCATCAGTTCTCTGTAGTTACGAGTCTGTTTTTTGGTTTCTTTTTTTCCTTGTTTTTTCTTAAGTTCCACATCTGAGTGAGATCATATGGTATTTGTGTTTCTCGGACTGATTGATTTCACTTAACATTATGCCTTCTAGATCCATCCGCATTGTTACAAATGGCAAGATTTCAGTCTCTTTGATGGTTGAGTAATATTCCATTGTATATATATACCACATCGTCTTTATCCACTCATCTATTGGACTCTTGGACTGCTTCCATACTTTGACTATCATAAATAATGCTAAATAAATAAATAATGCTGCCGTAAACATTGGGGTGCCTATATCTTTTCAAATTAGTGTTTTTGTATGCTTTGGGTAAATATCCAGTACTGGAATTACTGGATTCCGTAATCCAGTATTTCCATGTAAATGGATCCATGTAAATGGATTACATACTGGATCCTATGGTAATTCTATTTTTAATTTTTTGAGGAGCTTCCCTGCTGTTTTCCACAGTGCCTATGCCAATTTGCATTCCCACAAACAGTGCACATCCCCACCAACACTTGAATTTTTTGTGTTTTTTATTTTAACCGTTCTGCCTGATGTGAGGTGATATCTCGTTGTGGTCTTGATCTGCATTTCCCTGATGATTAATGACATCAAGCAACTTTTCAGGTGCCTGTCGGCCATCTAGATGTCTTCTTTGGAGAAATGTCTATTTCTGTCCTCTGCCCATTTTTTTAGTTGGATTATTTGGCTTTTTGGCTTTTTGGTGTTTAGTTGTATATCTTCTTTATACTTTTTGGATATTACCTTCTTATTGGATATATCATTTGCAAATATCTTCTCCCATTCAGTAGGTTGACTTTTTATTTTGTTGATGGTTTCCTTCACTGTGCAAATCCTTTTTATTTTAATGCAGTCCCAATAGTTTAATTTCACTTTTGTTTCCCTTGCCAGAGGAGATATTGCTAGAAAATGTTTGTATGGCTGATGTCAAAGAGATTATTACTGCCTGTGTTCTAGGAATTTTATGGTTTCATTTAGGTCTTTAATCCATTTCGAGTTTATTTTTGTGTATGGTGTAAGAAAGTGGTCCAGTTTCATTCTTTCATATGCAGCTGTCCAGTTTTCCCAACACCACTTGTTGATGAGACTGCCTTTGTATATTTCATTGTATATTTTTGCCTCGTTTGTCATAGATTAATTGACCATATAAGCATGGGTTTATTTCTGGGCTGTCTATTCTGTTCCACTGCTCTATATGTCTATTTTGTGCCAGTACCATACTGTTTTGATTACTACAGCTTTGTAGTATATCTTGAAATCTGGGATCGTGATACCTCCAGTTTTTCTCTTTTAAGATTGTTTTTGGCTACCTGGGGTCTTTTGTGGTTTCATAAAAATTTCAGAATTATTTGTTCTAGTTCTGTGAAAAATCCTGTTGGTATTTCGATAGAGATTGCATTAAAACTTAGATTGTGGGGCGCCTGGGTGGCTCTGCCTTTGGCTCAGGTCATGATCCCAGGGTCCTGGAATCAAGCCCCACGTCGGGCTACCTGCTTGGTGGGGAGCCTGCTTCTCCCTCTCCCACTCCCCCTGCTTGTATTCCCTCTCTCATTGTCTCTCTCTCTCTCTCTGTGTCAAAAAAAGAAATAAAATCTTTAAAAATAAATAAATAAATCTGTAGGTTTCTTTGGGTAATATGGGCATTTTAATAATACTGGTTCTCCTAAGTCATGGGCATGGACTATCTTTCCATTTGTGTCATTTTAATTTCTTTCATCAGTGTTTTATAGTTTTTGGAGTACAAGTCTTTTGCCTCCTTGGTTAAGTTTATTCCTAGGTATTTTATTCTTTTTGGTGCAACTGTCAATGGGAATGTTTTCTTAATTTCTCTTTCTCTACTTCATTATTAGTATGTGGAAATGCAACATATTTCTGTGTATTAATTTTGTATCCTGCAACTTTACTGAGTTCATTTATTCTAGTAATTTTTTGGTGGAGTCTTTTTGATTTTGTATGTATAGTATCATGTCATCTGCAAATAGTGAAAGTTTTACTTCTTCCTTATCAATTTGGCTGCCTTTTATTTCTTTTTCTTGCCTGATTTTTGTGGCTAGGACTTCCAGTACTATGTTGAATAAAAGTGGTGAGAGTGGACATCCTTGTCTTATTCCTGACTTTAGAGGGAAAGCTCTTAGTTTTCACATTGAGTATGATGTTAGCCATGGGTGTTTCATATATCGCTTTTATTACATTGATGTATATTTCTTTTTTTAAAATGACTTCATTTATTTGAGAGAGAGGAAGAGAGTGCAAGCAAGGTAGGAAGAGGCAGAGGGAGCAGGAGAAGCAGGCTCCCTACTAAACAGGGAGCCCGATACAGGGTTGGATCCCAGGACACTGGGATCATGACCTGAGTGGAAGGCAGACGCTTAACTGACTGAGCCACCCAGGTGCCCTAAGGTATGTTTCTTCTGATCCCACTTTTTCTCCGTTTTGTTGATGTGGTTAATGACATTGATTGATTTGTGAATATGGAACCATCCTTGCATCCCCTAAATAAATCCCACCTGACTGTGGTGAATGATCTTTTTAATGTATTGTTGGAGTGGGTTTGCAGATATTTTCCTGAGAATTTTACATCTGCCTTCATCAGAGATATTGACCTGTGGTTGTCTTTTTTTGTGGTATCTTTACCTGGTTTTGGTATTAGGGTAATGCTGGCCTTGCAGAATGAATTTGGAAGCTTTCCTTCCTCCTCTGTGTTTTGGAATAGTTTGAGAAGACTAAGTATTAACTCTTTAAATGTTTGCTAGAATTCACTTATAAAAGCTATCTGGTCCTGGACTTTCGTTTGTTAGTTTTTTAATCACCGATTTATCAAAGTGACTTTTGAAGAATGGTGAAGCTTAGCTCAGGATAGGCAAGTAGAGAAATCAGCAACCAGGGTGGTGCAACAGATAAGATTTTCCCAATTTCCATGACCATTACGGGGGAGCCCCCAGCACAGGGTCTAGTTCATTGGTGAGAGGGAGCCTTTAAGGTCATTGTCTGCCAAGGAGGGAGTTTGACCTGATTCAGGGAGCCAGGACAGTAGCCAGGAGGCCAGAGATCTTCAAAACATTCAAGAGTCTAGTAAAGCCTGCTGCCCAGGCTTTAAGGACAATTCCCAGAATCCCATGTTAACAGAATGTGAAGATCCAAAGTAGCTTCTAGAGGTGCTGAGTGGCCTCAGCCTTCAGATTTACAGCTGCTGATGAGTTCAGAATGGAAGCACCACATGGGCTCTGCCAGCAGCATTGAGCCTTTTCCTTTGAATTTAGGGTGATTGGTTCGTCTGGGCTTGCCTGGGTCTCTCCCTGTATCAGCAATTAAAGTTCCACACCTTGGGAAACTTCTCAGTCCTAGGCAGACTGGACTGGTTGGTCATCCTACAAATCTAGGTTGCCCTGACAACCCAATGGATGGATATCAGAGAAGGAAAAGTTAGAGAGATTAGAGAGAGAGAATTTTGCCCCTCTCTCAATAATAAGGTCTCATAACAGAACCCACTGAAGGCAGAATAAAAGAGTTTTCTGTAAACATTGGATTTCCTTAGAATTAGGAGACTCTCTGCTCACTGATGTCCTAGTACCCAAGCTGTCCAAAATGGAAGCCAATTGGCTACATATGACTACTGAGCACTTGAAATGTGCAATTTTGAATTGAGCTATGCTCGGAAAAAATCATGTGTAAAACAATTGCTAGATTCGAAGACTTACTACAAAAAAATAAAATGCAAAGTCTCTCATTAGTATGATTTATAGTCATGACTTGTTGAAATGATAATATTCTGGATATATTGAATTAAGTTAAATATAATATCAAAATTAACTTTACCGGGCTTTTTTTTTTTTTTTTTTTTTTTTACTTCTTTTAATGTGGCTAGTAAAATTTTTAATTACATGTATGGCTTCCATTATATTTCTGTCGGACAGTGCTCTTCTAAAAAGGTAGTTCTGGGGAGAATGTGTCTATTGAGAAGGATTCTTTTTGTGTGGTGTTGTTTACAAAACCAAGTTAAAACATTAATTAGTTAAAATTTTGCAAATCATGCAAAGGCCTTTGAGGAGGTTGGCAATGGGAACTACATTGCCTTGTAGGCGTTGCCTGTTTCAGGCAGAAATGCTGCCCAGAACACACTCATGCTTTCTTGTGACCCGTGACTCCAGGCCAAGCTACAGTGCATATAAAAATAACACCAATGAGTTCATTGTTCTGAACTTATGGCCAAATGGACTGCTGGCTCTTTCCATATAGTCTGAATCTTTTATGACCAAGGGATACAAAACACATTTTTTAAAGCAGTAATGAATGCAATCCAAGTCTTTTTTTTTTTTTTTAAACTTGAGTATTGAGCAATTTTTGGCTCTCTAAAGATGGTAACGATGAGGGTGCCTTGTATTTGTATAAATTTTTCTATTTTCAAAGTTCTTTACAGTTTTCCTTTTATTTCCATTTGAATGTGACTAGATATCCCCATGAGGCAATCTGAGCTGTTGTTTTGTGCACATTTTACGGTTGGGAACCGTCACAAGTCTTAACTCTGTTGGGCGTTCCGTTGGCTACACCCAGTGTTGCGATGGAGTCTACCCACTCGCGGGGGCCGGTCAGGCACGTCTCTGCACAACCCACTGTTCCCATCACGTTGGCAGCTTCAACACAGCCGCAGTGTGAACATGGGTATCACAGTAATGGGCAAATGCTACCGGCCCGATTCATTTACTTTGTTGTTTGTTTGGTTTTGTTCTGGACTGCCGGTCATTAAACATTTCCGGGTACACCGCTAGGTACTCTGCCAAAGTCAAGAGCACTCCAGGATGAGAAAACCAGCTCTAGAAATCTTGAATAGGGACCCCAGTGCTCTGAGTTCCAGCACAGAATTCTTTAGAGATCAGATTCTTTTAAGGTGCAAAGAGTCCTGCTACCTACCGTGTTTGTAGCCTGTAAGAAAATGCTGCTGCTGCTTCTTTACCCAGAGGAGGCAAAGCCACACTCAGGTAGAGCCGAGCCTGCACTCCACGTGAAAAGGGGGAAATCTCCCTCCCAGCTCCCCCCCAGTTGTTGGCTCCTCAGTCTTTCTGTTATTGGTCCCTCCCTCCCCACCCTCCTTTCTTGTTCCTCTTTCTGTTGATCTCTTTCTGCCTTTGAGTGTGTGTCTTGTAAAGGAGGAAGAACACATTTCTGGATTCTCAGCTGAGACCCTTACAGTAAAAAACAGATGAACAAGAGAAAAACAAACAGGAGCTTATTAACACATATACCTTATCTATATATGGAAGAAACCTGGAGAAAGATGAGTAACTCCTTGGTGTGGCTCGGAATTCAAGATTAAATACCATCTTAAGAGAAAAAGGGGAAGAGGGAGAGAGGCCGCTTAGGGGAGAGGAAATGATTTGGGGAAAGATGAACAGGCCCTTAGAAGAAAAAATGGGAGTGAGGGCCATTTGTAACAAAGTTCGGGCTGGGTGTTGGCTTCTAGTCCCCTCTCCCGTGACAAGAGTCAGTCTTCTCGGGTTGATGAAACTCCCTGTATGGGATTTTATGACAATTGAGCTCCCTTCGGAGAATGTACTTTTAGGCAGACAGGAGACATTCAGAGAAAAGTTCCCCCTGCATTTGCTAGTGTTGGGGTGCCTACAGCTCAAAATCATCAGTATCCCAAAGCCGCGAGTTTGGGGGCACCACGTCCGGACCTCCTGCGGTCATATTTGGGGGTGACCCATCCTAGTACCCTTCAGTCTCTGTCATCCATACACAAATACCCCATTTTTACATTTTTACTAATACAATTTTTACCATTTTACTACTATGGGATAGAAGCTAGAAATTCAAGAAACCAAATGACAGCCGTGCAATACCTTCATCCAAAGAAAGCTGACAAAATGCTTCATTGTCTTCAGTGGGGAAAAAAATCAGGTACTAAATTCCCTAGTTGAGGGGGGAAAACTTTGAAACTGGACAAGAAAAGAAACACTGGATGTAAAAAACTGTATATACCTAAAATGACATCACTTCAGTCATCTGTGGTTGTCTCATATCAAATCAAGCCCAGTTTTATTTTGTTTTGTTTTGTTTTTTCCTGTTACTTCATTATTTCCAAACAAGAGAGCCAGATTAGATAATCACATACGAATTTCAGATTGCGCTTGCTTAACTAAAGTTCGCTCTTGCCACTCACTGGAAAGAAGCTGCTAGGAGACAAGTTATTCTAAATGTGCACCTCTGGGCAGTCATTTGGCTTTAATTCATCTCCTCCTCCCCCACGCATCGGTGAACTAAGCAAAATGCTTTGGGAATGCTTCTAACTCTAAACTTTGGTTAATTCTCAAGTTTGCATATAAGCCTGGAAACCCGTTGGTGCCCCCCCCCCAAAAAAGGCCAAGAACCAGAGGTCTCAAACCGTATGCCATCGGTCCATAAACATATAGCCAAATGTTGTCTTATCACAATGCCTCTCTATGTATGTTACTAAAGAAAAGTTGACATTGAAAAAATTAGGAAGCTTTTGATAAAAATAGAGATTTGGGGGTTTTCCTTAGGACTTAGAAGCCCTCACAGTGGGCAGGCACTCCCTCAAAGTAAGAGTAGGTAGAGCTTTACTCCTTTCTGTTACTCGTTTGCCTTAGAGATGCATTTAGGTTTGCAACCCTGTGATAGAACCAGAAAAATGCATCTTATCACCCTAAACTGATAAGAAGTAAAGGCCTAAATCACGTACTGTCCCTTTTGGGATTTTTAAGACCCTCTGTGTTCGGGTTTGCAGCCGGTCACTCTAACCCAGCGACGATTATGGTCAGGGGTCCACTGCATGACCAAAGCTTTCTAGTGACTATGGCAACATCCAACAGGAACTGATGGAAGGCTGTGTATTGTCTTTGTCTTTCCCATGTAGTGTGAACATTTACACATGTAGCTGCAGAAATATGAATGCATCCGACTCTCTGGTATTGCCCCAGACCTTGCTGGTGGTGTTTGGTACCATACGGCGCAGGCACATTACCTTTAACAAGTCCCCCAAATCCTGCAGCCCAGGCATATGTCGCCCTGGAGGTTTCTGACAAGGGCCGTGGGATCTAAATATATGAAATACTCAGAACAGTGTCATCTATTTAGGAAGTACTAGATAACTGATTGCTATTAAACAATTAGAATAATACTGTTCCCAGTCCTTAAGAAGTTTATAAGTAGGGAACAGGGGTCAGAAAAGTACAAATGGCGATACTGTGGCTAGAAGTGCACTATGCATGCTGGTCAATGGTGGCTCCTTGGTGGCAGGAAGAGGGAAGGAGTTTTAAGCGCACAGTGGTCCAGTATTGCATTTTAAGTGGCGTTCTGTACTGATCTGTGATGTAATCAGTGCATGCACACGTGCGCACGCACACACACACACACACACACACACTGTCATTGCTCAAAGCATTTAGTAAAGTCTATTATAAACAGAACCTTGAGTTGGGAGCACCTCTTGGGTGGAAAAGGGAGCAGGACCATCCGGTGCTGAAAGAGTGGCCATGAGAACGGGTGAATAGCAGAGACAGGCCATGGATTAGGCAGAGCCAGGAGGATTGAAAGGGAGGGGATCCGGGCTTCCAAAATTACGTGTGAACTTTCACTTCAGTCTTCTAAAGCAGGGTGGAAGCGTGTAGAGGGCTTCCCAGTGCTGACACTTGGGTTGTTCATGCAAATAGCATCATTTCACAACTGATCGCATCATGTGCAGGAAAATTTTAATCTTCCTACCTCACTGCACTGAAGGGCCAACTCTCCCTTCCTTAGTGCTTTGAAAGCACTGTCAACATACTAACCTGTGTTACAAATATTTGTGTTAGATAATGTATATATGTGTATGTCTCTCTATGTTTTGATATATGAATATAGTCCATATTTTTTTCTTCTCCTGAACGAGGATAAAAATTTCTCAAGGCATCCCTATCAAAATACCAAGAGCATTTTTCACAGAACTAGAACAGATAATCCTACAATTTGTATGGAACCACAGAAGACCCCGAATAGCTAAAGCAATCCTGAGAAAGAAGAACGAAGCTCGAGGCATCACAGTCCTAGAGTTCAAGATACACTACAGAGCTGTAGGAACCAAAACACTGTGGCACTGGCACAAAAATAGACACATCGATCCACAGAACATAATAGGGAACCCAGAAATAAACACACGCTCATACGGTCAATTAATCTACAACAGAGGAGGAAAGAATATCCAGTGGGAAAAAGACAGTGTCTTCAACAAATGGTGTTGGGAAAACAGGAGCACTTTCTAACACCATACACAAGATAAACTCAAAATGGATGGAAGATCTAAACATGAGACCTGAAACCATAAAATTCCTAGAAGAGAACACAGGCGACAATTTCTCTGACTTCAGTAATAGCACCATTTTTCTAGATGTGTCTCCTCTGGCAAGGGAAACAAAAGCAAAAATAAACTATTGAGACTACACACACATGTGTGTGCATGTGCACACACACACACACACACACACAGCTTTTACACAGAGAAGGAAACTATCAACAAAACAAAAAGTCAACCTAATGAATAGGAGAAGATATTTGCAAATGACTATTTCCAATAAGGGGTTAATATGCAAAATATATGAAGACCTTATACAAATTGAACACACACAAAAAAACTATCCAATTATAAAATGGGCAGAAGACATGAACAGACATTTCTTCAAAGAAGATATCCAGATGGCCAACAGGCACATGAAAAGATGCTCAACAACACTCATCATCAGAGAAATGCATATCGACACCACAATGAGATTATCAAACCAGTTAGAATGGCTAAAATAAAAATGACGAGAAATAATAAGTGTTGGCAGGGGTGTGGAGACAATGGAACCCTCATGCCCTGCTGGTGGGAAAGTAAATTGGTACAGACACTGGAAAAACAGTATAGTGATTCTTCAAAAAATTAAAAATAGAAATACCATACAATCCAGTTATTCCACCAGTGGGTATTTAACCAAAGAAAACAAAAATACCAATTTGAAAAGATGTGTGCACCCCTACATTTACTGCAGCATTATTTACTGTAGCCAGAGTATGGAAGCAACGTAAGTATCTATCAATAGATGAATGGATAAGGAAAATGTAGCAAATGCACACACACACACTGGAATATTATGTAGCCATTAAAACAGAGGATAGATATCATGCCATTTGAAACAAAATGGGTGGACCTAGAGGGTATTTTGCTATATGAAGTAAGTCAAATGAAGAAAGACAAATACCATGTGATTTCACATCTTAAAAAAAGAAAAAAGGAATAAACAAACCAAAAATCGAATCAAACCTATAAACACAGAGAACAAATCAACTGGTGTCAGAGGGGAGAAGGGTAGGGAGTATTTCTCAAGGCAGAGACAATGTCGTCATTGACTTGTCACTCCAAAATCTCAGAAGATACTCAATCAGTGTTTGTTGAATGACTTAACAAAGTCATCTTGACTCAGCTCATCTTCATTTCCACTCTGCCTCCTCCCCAAGGAGCAGAAACTCTAGCCCCTGATGGACCGAGGGCCTCTCTAGGTAGTCATGGACAGGGCCACATAACTCAAGCTGAAGCTGCCTCGGGCAGCTCCTAAGGCCCTGGGTTGTTGGGTCAGTCCCATTTGGTGACAATCCCATAAAATACCCCAGAAGTCGTGGGCCTCTCTTCTAGAGTCTTCAGTTTGGATGACTCCCCACTGAAATGGTTTCCTTGGCTTTTCCTCTGTTTAATTTTAGTTCCTCTCTTGCTCTAGCTCAACCTTTATCCTTTTTTCCCCCTAAGAACTTTCTTGAACCTTCTTCTGTTCTTTTTGTCCCCATTATATCTCCACTCTTACTTAGTGCCTTTGCACATAGTTCCTGGTCCAGGGCTAAAACCCATCTCCAAATCAACATTCATTCATTCAGTGGTTTCTGTACCAAGTGTGCCACACCCACAATGTGCTGAGGAAAAGAGCGAAAAGCAGACGTGGCCCCTACTTTCATGGAATTTACAATTTCATGAGGGACTCAAGCCTTAATCAAATAAATATGTAAATAAGCATATGATTGCAAACCTCAGAAAGCATACAGCCAAGGAAACTGACCTAGACCAGAGGTTGAGCAAGGCTTGCTTGAGAAAATGCCATGTGTGCCGAGCCATGAAGGGTAACGAGGCCCTTGGGGAAGAGAAAGGGCACGGGATTCCAGGTGATGGGGAGGCTTTGTTCTTAAGGCCCTGCAACAGGCAGGAGAAAAGCATGACCAAGGAACAGACCATTTGGTGTGGTAAGAACCCAGACAGCAGGCCAGTGAGGAAATAGGGGCCGGGGGGCACTGGGTCTCATCATCATGGTAAGAATAAACACAAATGATAAATCTCGATGCATCACAAAAGGGAGTACAACCCTCACCCATGTATTATTACTGAACAACCCTACTTACTTCCAAAGGAAAAATTACTAGAGAATAGAAATGCATTTTACGTATTTTTTTCTGTGTGATTACGACAGATTTGCTTCCCTCTTTGTGCAAAGCAGGGGGGTGGGGGGTTCTAGAAAATTTTTGTCGAACTCGCTCTGAAAGTATTCTGGTTAGTTCTAGTGTTTGAAATGCTCAGTGGAAAAAAAAATTTAAAACCCACTCACCACCCCCTGGAAGTCAAATTGAGCTGAGCAGACTATAAAATTACAGGCCCTGGGAAAACAGAGACTCCGTTCTAATTGCCTATTGATCAAAGAAGAGAAAGAGAATAAAAATAAGTGAGTTATTAGCATCTCTGCTAAAATAGTTTCTCTTCCTGATTGGAAGGTAATTATAACAAGATGAGGCATGAGCATTTTCTATATGTAGCATGACTGTGGTGTGGTGTAGGGAAAATTCTAGCTGGAAGATGAACAAACCCACATTCCCTGGTGACTGACTCTGGCCTGGTGATGATCAAGCTTTAAAACGCAGCCCTTCCACTCATAAAGATGTGTGGGGAGGAAATTCAGGCTGAAACATCGATCAAGTTAAAGAATATTTGAATTTTAGAGTTTCTGCTAATTCTCTGTGCTGCTGGGAGTTCACATTTTGGTGTTAGAGGCTATTTTATTGATGGCAACATCTAGCTATGCCAAGCATGCCCCTACATCTTGCAAGTGGGGAACAAATCTGTTCTGATTAATAAAGTAGAAGGGCAGGGAAAATCCTCGTGGGTTGTATTGCCTTTAGGAAAGTGTTTTTCTTCCTAAAAGTGTATCTGAAAGTGTATTGTCTACGATAAACTTGGTTCTTCCCTTGAGACGCATGTTTTGCTCAAGAACGATTTTTGCCTCATTCTAGCAGAGGGTGTCCAGTGAATGCCAAAGTCCGTCCATTCCAGACTGTTCTACTAAGGCTCTATACCCGCCTGTTGTTGTTACTTAAACTGAGAAAGTCCAACTTGAGGAAACTGTGGTATATTAGAGTATTTTATCTATGGTTACCCAGGTGTGAAATGGTGACGGATCATAAGATTAAACTAACGCACAGGGATTGGGGAAGGGATTATGTTGGAAATAGGGCTGACTGAGATTCATACACTAAATGATTAAGGCTCTGAGGATAGAAGGAGACAGTTCTCATCTAAAGGCTCAACTAGAGAAGGATTTGTTTCCAAAGTCACATAGCTGTTGGCAGTATTCAGTTCCCTGTGGGTTGCTGGATTATGTAAGAGAGGGAATACCAGCAGCGGGGGATCAAGAGGCCTACCCCAGAATCTGTCTGGCTCAGGTGGAAAAGTTGAAGAAGCAAAACTTTAAGCTATTAATATCTTAGCTATAATAATTTATCGGTCAAGAAATGGATTCGGTGCTGGTAATATGTGCAGAGTACAACAAGGCAGAAGTAGAGACTTTCCCTTCATGGGTCAAGACACAATCTATTTAAAGGGGAACAGTTAACACTATGCCAACTTGAATAAGAATAATAATTGTGTGTCTCTGAATCCTTTTATTGAAAACATAAAAGCAACTGGAAGAGAAGGGCCTTGGCAATACAAACATGAGGGAAGGACAGAAGCTATAGGAAGAGTCTAGAATTGGTCGGAAAAATGAATGAGAAAACAAAGAGGAGAGAGATGCTCAGACTCATCTCCCCTCTGCAAATATGAGCCTCCCGTTCCATCTCTAACTCTTAGATGCCATTCATTCCCTCTGCCCAATTTTGTCAGACTTCCAAGTCCTGAGAGAGTATTGCTCATCCATGAGGTGATTCTGCATAGTAGCTGCTTACGTGGACCCTGCTGCCCACTGCTTGGCTCTGATCTCCCGAGCCATCCCTTATCAACTGGGTAAATACTCACACCGTGTGAATGCTCCAGACTATAAAATAGGATCATAACAACACCTACTTCACAGAGCCAATGAACTAAAACAAGTTGCAACATGGAACGTGCTTAGCCCAAACACAACAAATGCTTCCCAAAGGGGAGTTACTGCTGTTGTTCTGCAAACCAGTATTGATTGGGTGTCTGTCATGGGTACAATTAGACCATCTCTTTCACCAATCAATTTATCCGAGGACCACTTGCAAACTTCATCATGGGTTCCCATATTTGACGATGGCCATTGTGATGGCCTCGGTAATGTAATACTTGGCTGTCTCAAGCATTTTCTCTTCTTAAGAAAAAAAAAAAACCCTGACTCAATGGACCATAAAGTTCTATATTGATCTAAAATGACTGTAATTCATTGCAACAGCACTTAATGGATGTGGTTCGACCAATTAATTCTGCCCCCCTGTTACCTTCAAGGAGAAAAAGTTGGCTCTCCAGTCCTTCGTCGGTCATTAAGAAGTAGTCATCCTCTTCAGAATGCCTGACCTGTAATGGAAAATCTCTCTCACCCATCATGGTAGCTCCCCTTTCTGCCTTCTGACCGTGAAATTCAACCACATGTTCATCCTTCATTTTTCTCTCCCTTAGAAGGTCAAACTAGACTCATGATCATCGTTCCAGTGTTTAAAATCCTTTAGTGGGGCACCTGGGTGGCTCAGTGGTTGGACCTCTGCCTTCGGCTCAGGTCATGATCTCAGGGTCCTGGGATCGATCCCCACATAGGGCTCTCTGCTCAGCGGGGAGCCTGCTTCCCCCTTTCTCTCTGCCTGCCTCTGCCAAAACTTCTGACACAGCACCTCGCTGCTCAAGCTCGTAGCTCTCAAGCACACTTTTAGCTACATTTTCATCTTTGCTTTACCAAACCCCTCGCCTGTTGCATTTCTGCAAAGCTGAGTTGAAAGCAGTGCTTCTCAGACTTGAATCCCCTGGGAATCTTGCTGGAGTTCACATTCTGATTCAGTAGGTCGGGGCTGGGGCCCGAGACTCTGCATTTCTGACAAGATCCCAGGTAGGGATGCTGCAGATCAGAGGACCACACTTGGAGTAGAAAGGATTTAAAGGACGGGCACCAAAACCGGTTGTAAAACCCAACCGAAATGGACCTCTTGGGAGATTCCAGACCACTCTCAACTGTGCAGCCTGTACTCAAGGCTGAAATTCAATCCCGGCTGCTCTGTGAGCACCACCTGTCACAACGTTGCCGAAACAGAAGTGTCCCGTGACTGATAGACCCCAAGGAAGAGTCTTGGTGTCATCTATAATCAGTCTTTTAAAAGCAAAACCCAAAAATATATAAATAAATCAATAAATCAAAGCAAGACCCATCTTTGAGCCAAAGAGATTTCATCTCGCATTTCTGGTTGTAAAAATTGGGTTTGGGTGGGGGGAGGGAGAAATTATATCATTAATCTTCTATTTATCCTCAGAAGGGAAGATGCATCCTATCCCCCAGCTCTGATCTTGAGGCTGTGTTTCCTGAGGGCGTGTGTCTTTTTGCCTTCTGCCAAGAGCAACAAATGACCACAGATGGGCCCAGAGATGGCTTTGAACGAGCTGTGATCTTTCAGAGCCCATATTAAGTGGTTGCAAAAAATGCCCTATGAAATCAATGGGTTGAGCAATTTTGAAGCCAATTCCCGAAAATGGGAAAGAGATAATGACTGATGTAGCCCCACCTCTATATGATTTGAGAAGAAAGGAGAATCCAGCAGTCCTTTTAGAATTCTGTGTCACGAGCTTAGGTGCATGCCCAAATCACTGGGAACTTTAAAAACACTGATGCTGGAGTCCTACCCACAGAGTCTGATGTAATGGTCTAGGGTGGGCCCAGGGGGTTCTGATGGGCAGCCAAGGCAGCCAATCACTCTTCTAGACCAGTAAGTCTCAAAACTGAGCATCCAGATTACTTGGAAGTCTCTTTAAACCAGATTCCTGGGTCCTAGGCCCAGAGTTCCTGATTCAGTAGGTTTGGGATAAACCCAAGAATATGAATTTCTAATAAGTAACCATGTGCTGCTGCTGTTGGTGGTCTTAAGACGAACGTTAGAACACTCTTCTAGATCAGGGGCCGGTCAGTTATGACCTTATGATTTGAGGTCAAATCGTACCCTCCCCCTCTTTCTGAACACACTTGTACTGGAACACCCTCTCTCCCGCTTGTTTACGTAATGCCTAGTTGAGTCCTTGCAACCAAGACCCTTTCACCAGTAAGTCCTAAAACATTTACTGTCTGGTCTTTTACAGAAATAGTTTGCCAACCCCTGCTGTAGGTGCAGGGGCTTTTCAACGGGGAAACTACATTATCTGTCTTCACATTTTTACTCTGTAGACAGATGGGTCACGAGAAGTGTTGATAGCCACGGGAAAACAGAATGGAAGGGGAAAGGGGATCCAGGGAAAGGGATCACGAAGGCATTTTAGAACTTACCAAACTACCATAACTACCATATTACTCCCTCTCTCTTTAAAGAAACTCATGATGATAATATATTTGTTATTCATTTAGCCCAGTGGTTCTCGAAGTGTGGGCCCTGTCCCACAGCATCACCATCACATGGAACTTGTTGGAAATGCAAATTTTCAGGCCCCACTTGAGAGAAGCAGTTCCGGAGACACGGGGGGTAGAGCCCGTCCATGTGTTGGAGCCAGGTGACTTTGATCCATGCTCCAGTTTGAGAACCACTAGCACAGTGCTCAGAGATTACAAAGCAGATGCTCCTTATTTAACCCGTAATCACAAGATGAAAACCGTAGCGTCGCTTTGTTCTCCGAGTGAATTCCTCACTAAGTTCCAGAACCTATCAGTTTCTATGAAGATGTAAACAAGTGGTATGACCTCTTGAAGGAATACTCGGGTTAATCCAAACAACCAGAAGTTGAAGGAAGGTACTAGTTAGAGCAGGGTCTCAAAGCTTAGGGTAGCACCACCAAATGGACGGTTTGTGAGGACCCAGACAGCCGGGCTCCTCCCGGAGCTCCTGATTCTGTGGCTCTCGCGTGGACCCTGGTAATTTGCATTTTTAACAAGTCCCCGGGGGCTGCTGAAGCTGCTGGTCCAGAGACCATGCTGCGTTGAAGTATTACCTTCAGCATGACATAAAAAATGGACTTTCTTATAGGCTCTGAGCGTCCGAGGAGTACGAAGGGGTATGTGTTGGGTCTAATGAGGACTAGGCCTTTTTCCTAAACCTTTGTCCAAGTGTGGGAGCAGAAAAGAAAGGCTGAGGGGGTACTCTGGGATTTGAATCACGGGGAAACCCCAGTTGCAAAATCCTACGTTTCTTCGGACAGGTACCAGATTGGAAGTCAGAGCTCGCAACAGGGGGCAAATTATTTTCTTCTCTGGGAAGCTGTTATTAGTGCAGACTTGACATTGCTCCGAAGCTCCAGCTGCCTTGAGAAGCTGTTTTCGATATAAAAACCGTGAAGCAGGAGAAGGTAAAAGGAGCACCTACACCATCAGGGCAATGGGAAATCAAAGACGTTCTGCAAGTAGAAAGCTAAAAGTTCATAGGAATCGAGATTGACAGCAGATGAGTCCCTCGTTGGCTCACACGGTACCTGTTGTCTTAATTGCTCCCCACCCTTCCATCCTGCCGTGCTGATATCGTAGAGTGTGGCTGACGAGCTTTCTCTGCGTCCTTCAACTAGGCTTTCCTTTGTATTCCCTTCATTCTCGGGCATGCCTCGGTGGCCGCAAGCTTTCCCAGGTTTGTCTTTGCAGCAGCCTCGACCAAAAAGAGCTTCTCTTTCTTAGTCGTTGAAATCGGAGTCCAGCGATCGGCTCTGGTGGGATTGGCTTTGGTCTGTGCCTTTCCCCCAGATCATTCCGTCCTGCAGATGGACACTTCTGGGATTGTCCCTGGTGGCTCTGGATGGTGTCACCCTTCCTCAGACCCCTTGGGCTGGGAGTGGCAAAGGTATGGTCCCTAGAAGACAACCAGGGGATGGGGAGCTAAGAGGTACCACCACAGCGGTCCACTCCAGCCTCTCTTCTTTGGAGGAATGGGACACGACTGCTTTCTTGAGACTCAGAAGCAAAGTGTCTTATGCCAGCCTTCATTTTTAGAATCCTCAGGTTGTACAGAAGGTTTTGAATGACAAGAGAATGAGAAAGAGCTTGAACACTTCTGTTACTAGTGGAGAGCTGATTCCAAGGTTTTGGAGCCGCGTCATGGTGTAACAGTAATATATTTTGATGGAATCAACTAAATTTGTCTTATAAGGAAACTGGAGAAGCAGGGACACCATTTAAGGGACTACTGACACAGAGCAGAAGTTGGGTGACATGAAAAGGGGCTTGGAAGCAGATAGGAGAAAACATACTTGGTAGGCAATGTCTTAACCCTAGGAAGTTGGAACATGTTAGGGACAGATGTAAACTTCATGCATTCACTACCTTGGGCTGGAGTTGAGAGGCTGCAGATTTAGATCTTTCTGGCTTGGTGGGAGAGCCACCACTGAACCGGGTTCTGCTCCTCAGCCTGCCATGGGCACTGGTACTCACTGACACCCCAAACTCCCGTCTCCTCTTCCTACTTCCTGGCCTAGGCTCAACCTAGATCACTAATTTGTGCTTCTGTTACATTTCCGCCCTTCAGAGATGTTTACCTTACTTTGAGTATGGCTTTATGTTTTGTTTTGTTTTAAGATTTTATTTATTAGAGAGAGAGTGAGTGAGCATGAGTGGGGTGAGGGGCAGAGGCAGAGGGAGAAGCAGACTCCCCACTGAGCAGGAAGCATGGGTTTGATACCAGGACCCCAGGATCATGACCTGAGCCGAAGGCAGACACTTAACTGACTGAGCCACGCAGGCGCCCCTGGCTTTATGGGTTTTTTTTAATATTAGTTTTGTCTTTAACTTGATGTGAAATGTAAGTTTTAAAAATATACTATGAGTAGAACCAGAGCTGTAACAGGTGATGGTAAAGTAACTTTCAAAGTGTACTCTATGAATTGTGAATAATTGTGCTGACAGTGTAGCAAGGAGGACGTGGAGAATTTGACTACAAATACAAAGAGCTTATGCTTCTCTTTAGTAGAGGAAGGAAACCAGCATAGGGTGTCCTGGGAGGGCAGGGGCAGGTGCCAGTCAATACCACCACTGAATCTGTTACTTTTATCATCATTTAGTAGTGGGCCTCACTTTGTGATTTTCACATGGCAATTAGAAGGGACAGGGTCCCAGATCTGCTGATTGTGCACAACTATTATCCGGTCATCTCCCCGTTAGTGCCTTCGGCTTTTGCTTTCTGGTTCCACAAGATGCCTGCGTGGGTGAGCCTAAATGGAGGAAAAAACTGGATAGGTTATATCGTGGGTGTACTTTTGCAAATGTGGTATTTCAGCAGCCTGGAGAATTACCAAGGCAAAAGAGATGATTCTTCAGGCAAATTTAATTACTTTTAAAGAACAAGCAATTCCAAATTCCAAGTCTCAGGTGAGGTTCTTATTGGCTCTCTCAGGTGCTTAAACAGGTTACTTTCCCTTGGAAATCTTAGCTTAGGGGAAAGAATTCGAGCTGATTTAGAGTTTTTCTGAGTGTTTTTTAAATTACAGAGGCACTAGAGGTTTACAAAAATTATTCAAAACAGTGGTTTAGAAATTATAAAATGCAAGCCTTCAGCTTGAGGAATTCATCCCTCATCTCACTTTTTAGGGTAGCTTGTTAAAAGAGCTTTCAGTCCGTTTTCCGTGAATACATCTATATCTATAATTATATCTACAGCTGCGGCGCTGCCTCTCAACCGGTTGTGATTGTGCCCCCCAGACACTTGAGAATGTCGAGACATTTTTGGTTGTTGCAGGAGGGAGGGCACTACTGGCATCTAGTGGGTAGAGGCCAGGGATGCTGCTGAACATCCACAACGCACAGGACAACCCCCACCGCAAGGAATCACATGGCGCACAGTGTCAAGAGTGTCATTGAGAAACCCTAATCTACAGGTTTTCTTCATACAGGAAAACTTGAGAGGAAAATGGTGGCAGAGTAGGAGGACCCTAGGTTCATCTTGCCCTGTGAACACAACTAGATTAACTATCAAATCATCATAAATGCCCCACAAATAGACCTGAAGACTGACGGAATAAATTCCACAAATACAGGGAGAGAAGAGGCCACGCTGAAGAAGGTAGGAAGGGCAGTGATGTGGTTTGGGGAGAAATGGATCATGGGTGCTACAGAGGAGAGGGAGCCTTGGTGACAGAGAAGGGGGAGAGAGAGAGGAGCAGAGAGGGGAACAGACAAGGAGAACTTTTCCCCAAAGCCATTGGCTTGGAAAACAAGAGGGCTGACTTTTGTGAGTTCTTACAACCAGTGGGGCTTAAAGCCTAGAGTTTTAAAGGCTACCAGGCTTGTGTGGGATAGAGCCCAGAGGGCACAGCACTGCTCCTGGGGAAAAGGCAGGCAAACAACCCAGGGGCAGACAGCATGGAAATAGTGATCCGAAGACCTCCTGGGGCACACAGTGGAGAGATTATTGGCTGTTTTCGGAGCACACCCCTGAGAGGCAGGATTCACGGCGATGGCTCTCTAGGGACAAAGGAGCTGGCTGGTGCCATTTCCCTCCCCTGGCCCTCAGTGTAAACACAGAGCCACCTGTAAGAAGCAGTGCAGTGCCATCCTGGCTCCCTAACTTACTTACACCAAGTGCCACACCCCTGCACTCTAGCAGGAGTACCCTTCTCGGTCAACCTGCCCCAGTCCCACCATGGTGGGCCCCTCCCCCAGAAAACCAGCACAAACCCCTGCCCACACCATGTCTCCAAACCAGAGAGTCCTGCAGGGTCTCCGTTCTGGTGGAGTTGGTGTCAGGTCTCATTTCACAAGCAGACCAGAGCACACCTAGTTAAAACTCACCACATTCAAGCTAGGGACCAAACATTGCCCAGAGCAGGCAAGGAGACCCTCTGCAGATGACTGTCTTAAGAATAGAGCAGCCAAAATACAACAGCAGACCATGCAAGGCACACACTAGAGACACTTTCTCAAGTGCCAGGCCCTCAACACGACATGACCTTTTCTTTATAATGCCATTACTTGGAGGAGCAGAAGGCACAACTGGCTTTCCTAACACAGAGAAAAAGGCAGAGACTTAAACAAAATGCCAAAATGGAGGATTTTATCCCAAATGAAAGAATAAGACAAGGCCATAGCCAGAGATCTAAGTGAAACAGATATAAGTAACATGCCTGCTGGAGAATTTAAAGCAATAATTGTAAGGTTACTCACTGGGCTTGAGAAAAGAAAAGAAGACCTCAGTGACACCCTTACCACAGAGATAAAAGAGTTAGAGAATTAATCAAATGAAGAATGCAAGAAATGAGATTGGAAACAGGCTTGATGCAATCAACAGCAGACTGACAGAAGCAGGGGAATTGGTGACCTAGAAAACAAAAGTAATGGAAAATACTGAAGCTGAACAAAAGAGAGAAAGAAGAATTATGCAACATGAGAATAGATGTAGGAAACTGAGTGACTCTATCAAACGTAATAACATTCATCTTACAGGAGTCCCAGTGGAAGAAGAAAAGGAAAAGGGGACAGAAATGTATTTCAAGAAAGAATAGCTGAAAACTTCCCTAATCTGGGGAAAGAAAACCAATCTCTAGAACCAGGAGACAACGAGAACTCCCATCAAAATCCACAAAAGCAGGCTAACACCAAGACCTATTGTAATTAAATTTGCAAAAGATAGTGGTAAAGAAAAAAAAATCTTAAAAGGAGCAGGACAAAAGAAGTCCTTAACTTACAAAGGAAAATCCTTAAGGCTAGCTAGAGATTTCTCAACAAAAACTTGGCAATCCAGAAGGGAGTGGCATGATCTATTCAAAGTGCTGAGTGGGAAAAAACGTGCAGCCAAGAATACTCTATTTAGCAAGGCTGTCATTCAGAATAAAAGGAGAGATAAGGAGTTTCCCAAATAGAAGCTAAAAGTGTTCATGACCATTAAACTGTCTTTGTGAGAAATATTTCTTTAAAGATTTTATTTATTTGAGAGAGAGAGAATGCACGAATCGGGGGGAGGGGCAGAGGGAGAGAGAGAAGCAAACTCCCCACTGAATAGGGAACCCGATGCAAGGCTTAATCCCAGGACCCCAAGATCATGACCTGAGCTGAAGGCAGATGCTTAACCGACTGAGCCACCCAGGTGCCCCAGCCCTGCAAGAAATATTAAAGGCGACTCTTTGACTGGAAAGGAAAGACTAGACGTGACCAAGACAAGAAAACATCAGAGAAAATTTCCAGAAACAATGACAAAACAATAAAATGGCAGTACCTACATATTTATCAATAATTACTTTGAATGGACTTACTTGAATGGACTAAATGCTCCAATCAAAGACACGAGATGTCAGAATGTATTAAAAAAAAGGGGAGGGGGGCACCTGGGTGGCTCAGTCGTTAAGCGTCTGCCTTCGGCCCAGGTCATGATCCGAGGGTCCTGGGATCGAGCCCCACATCGGGCTTCCCGCTCTGCAGGAAGCCTGCTTCTCCCACTACCATTTCCTCTGCTTGTGTTCCCTCTCTTGCTGTGTTTCTCTCTGTCAAATAAATAAAATCTTTAATAAAAAAAAAAAAAAAAAAAAAACCTGGGGCGCCTGGGTGGCTCAGTCATTGAGGGTCTGCCTTCGGCTTGGGTCGTGATCCCGGAGTCCTGGGATCGAGCCCTGCGTCGGGCTCCTTGCTCAGCAGGGAGCCTGCTTCTCCCGCTGCCATTCCCTCTGCTTGTGTTCCCTCTCTCGCTGTGTTTCTGTCAAATAAATAAAATCTTAAAAAAAAAAAAAAAAAAAGACCTATCTATATGCTGCCTGTGAGAGACTCATTTTAGACCTAAAGACACCTGCAGATTGAATGTAAAGGGGTGGAGAAACGTTTACCACGCAAATGGATGTCAAAAGAAAGCCAGAATAGCAACACTTATATCAGGGTTTAAAACAAAGACTGTAACAAGAGACAAAGAAGGGCATTCTATAATCATAAAGGAGACTGTCCAACAAGAAGATATAAGCATCGTGAAGATTTATGTATGTATCCAGCATGGGAGCACCCAAATGGAGAACAATAACAAACAGAAAGGAATTTGTTGATGATAACACAAAAAGAGTAGGGGACTTTAACACCCCACTTACGTCAATGGACAGATCACCTAAACAGAAAAATCAACAAGGAAGCAGTGGCTTCGAATGACACAGTGAACCAGATGACTGTAACAACTGTATTCAGAACATTTCATCCTAAAACAGCAGAATACACACTCTTTTCCAGTGCACATGGAACATTCCCCGGAAGAGATCACAGATTAGGTCACAAGTCAGGCCTCAACAAATACAGAAAGGTTGAAAATCATACCACGGACCTTTTCTGACCACAATGCTGTGAAACTAGAAGTCAAACACAAGAAAAAATTTGGAAAAGACCACAAAACGTACAGGTTAAACAACACGCTACTAAATCATCAATGGGCTAGCCATACAGGAAAACTTTAAGTTTTAGAAAATAACAACTCTGAGAGTTACAGCACCATTATTTCTTAGAAGTTTGTACGGGGAATCTGCCCACTAATGATTTAGAATTGTTTTCTTTTTCTTTTAAAAGTCTTTAAATCATTTTTAGAGCAGACATTGAAATATATCTTTTCCCCTTTCCACTTACACGTTTCAGCAGAGAGGCTCACCTTGGGGATTCAGCCAGGTTGTCCCTAGGCTGGGTAGAATCCGGACAGCAGACCTTGGGTTTGGGGGCCCACAGCTGCTTGGATGAGTTGCACACAGACCCTCCAGGCAGGGGTACAACTGGGGATTGGGGGCTTCTGGCTGGTAGTAGGCAGGATCTGAGGCACAGTTAACTCCTTCCTCCCTCCCTCCCTCCCTTTCTCCCTGCCTTCCGGAGAATACTATCTGGGAAAACTTTAAACTTCTTAGGAAACTACTTACAGACAAGAATATGCAAAATGAGAACAGTACAGCATGCACCACTTTATGTGGTAGTGAGCATAGGGAGCGAGATAGAGAAGAATCAAGTTTAAAGTCATTCGGGGGCATTTTGAAAATCTTGTTATATAAATAATAGGTTTCATAATACACTTCTGTTTCAGAATATGTTTAATCATTTATTAGCATTTTGTCACCAATAGACATTTATTAAGCACTTAATGCGGATCTAGCATTTGCCAGACACAATGTGTATTTATTCCAGACAAGTAAACATGAAAATCCTTCCTGTGACCTTTATCAAATGCCATCATTTGTCACTTCACATGAATTCTCTAAGTATTCTTTATCCTGCGTTTAATTTAAGTCTCTATCCTTGAAAACAAGTGTGTGTTTGGAGAAACAAAATACAGAGCTTCGAGTCAGGTACACCAGCTTGAATTCCAAATCCCCCCATTAGCTTGCACTAGGATATGGGTGTAATATCCTGGGACAAAGACATTTGACTTTTACCCCGAGATAATAATTGCTCATGATACTTTCCTCCCTACGCTTGGCTTCCTTCACTCCGCTTCTAAGGAAGTCAAAGGGAAAATAAATTGATCTAACATCCACTTGTCATCACTCCTACTGGGTCACCCTGGTCCCCAGCACAATCTTTTCACTGGTCTCCTTACTTCTGCCCTGGTGTCCCTGTAGCCACTTCTCCCCTGAGCAAGCAGAGTGATTTTCTGAGGAAGGAAGAAAGACCATGACCTACTCTGCTCGAGAGGTTTCAGTGGCTCCCCATTTCACCTGAAGCCAATGGTCCATCTTTGGCTACCCCTTCCTCTGGGCCTTTGCACCTGCCATTCCTTCGACCTGAAAGGCTTTCCCTCCCTAGGTGGTCAAGTCTCACTCTCTCAGCTCCAATATCACTTCATCCAAGTGGCTTTCGCCCACCAGCTTCCCCAAGCATCCCCCCCCCCGCCTCCCCAATGCTCCCCATGCTCCTTTCCCTAAAATTGTTTCTCCATATCACTTATAACTCACCCAATACATGTTGTTTGTTTATCGCTTATTATCTGTCCGCCCCACTTGAATGAAAGTTCCATGAGGACAAGCATTTGTGTCTGTTTTACTCCTGGCTGCATCCCCAGTGACCAGAACCGTGCCTGGTACAAATATTTGCTGGATGAATAAAAAATAAAAGCCATACCTCTTCATTGAAGGCTTCTCCTTTTCTCCCCCATCGAAAGGAGTACAGGTAGACCTAATCATGAGGAATGCTAAACAGACTAGGATACATCCAGATTTCCTTATATCTAATTTCAAATTAAAAGTATCTAGTTAGGATTCTTTGATTAAGTTGCTAATCACAGAATATTTTTGATATTAGGTCTCTCCGTGCAGCATGGGTAAAAGTCAGCCAGATGTCTTAAATGTGTGCAACTACAGCAGATATATCTAAATAAACTGTATGTATTTGTAAGCCTCAAGTTTTCCTCCCAATCACTCTCCCTGAGCTCTTGCTAATGTACTGGAGGGAGGGCCACATATCACTTAATCTCTTGCTTTTTCTTTTCCTTTCTGCCAGCCGATCTCACCAGCAGCAGGTCTCTACGCATAAGGGCCCACATGGTCTAGAGGAAACATAATGTGAGCTACATTTTAAATTTTCTAGTGGCTCAATTTAAAAAGTAAATGGAAACAGGTGAAAATTAGATAATTTTAATAATACATTTCATTTAGCCCAGTATACCCAAAATATTATTTCAACAAGACTCAATATTTAAAAGATGAGTGAGATAACTGAGGTCCTTTTTTTGTACTAAGTCTTCAAAATCTAGTATGTATTTGTATACAGAGCATCTCAATTTGGACACATTTCAGGTACTCAGGAGCCACACAGGGCTAATGGCTGCTCTTATGGACAATGTTTGTATCCCTCCAAAATTTGTATGTTGAAATCTTAGCCCCCAATAAGATGGTACTAGGAGGCGGGACCTTTGGGAGGTAACCAGGATTACTTAAGGTCGTGAGGACAGAACCCTCAGGAATGGTGTGAGTGACTTTCAAAAAACAGTGGGGCACCTGGGGTCTCAGTCGGTGAAGCGTCTGCCTTGGGCTCAAGTCATGATCCCACGGTCCTGGGATCGAGTCCTACACCGTGTTCCCTGCTCAGTGGGGAACCTGCTTTTCCCTTTCCGTCTGTCCCTGCTCGTGTGCCCGCTTACTCTCTCTCTCTCAAATAAATAAATAAAATCTTAAAAAAAAAAAAAGTTACCAAAAAACTTACTGCTCTCTGCTCTCCACCAGGTAAGGGTGCGGGAAGATAGCCCAGGCTGTGAACCAGGAAACCAGCCGTCATCAGACGCCAACTCTGCCAACGCCTTGATCTTGGACTTCCCAGCCTCCAGCACTGTGAGAAATGCATGTTTATTGTTTAAGCCTCTTAGCCTATGGTATTGTATTACAGCAGCTACCCTCTGGGACAGTGCACATAGACTTTCTCTTTAAATGTCTCAGGGGCCCATGTTCATAATGTTACTCCTTACTTACTCAGTCAACCAAAACAGATTTTGAGTGTCTACCATGTATCAGGAGCTGTTCTGGGCCCCAGGACCCTGCAGTGGAAAAAAACAGGCAAACTTGCCTTCCTGTGGGGAGCTGACACTCTAGTCTTGAACACAGTAAGCAGTACTAGGTTTATAGCAAAGGAGATCATGGCTAGCTCCGTGGAGAGCAGTGAAAGGGAGAGCCTGGGGTGGGGGAGGGTTGCAGTTTTAAAAAGATCATTCTAGAAGGCTTCACTGAGCCAGGGGTACCTGAGGGGGAGTGAGGGAGAAAGGCGTGGGGGCATCTGGGGAAAGGGGGCTGCAGGTACGGGGAAGAGTGGGGATATTCTTGGAGCGCCCAGGGATCTGCAGGAAGGCCACTGTAGCTGGAGTGGGAAAGCACAGGGCAGCTCAGAGCAAAACGAGGTCAGGGAGGGGGAGGGAGTAGCCTCACAACTTGGTCGGACTTTGCCCACCCCCCAGCCTCGAGTGAGAATAGGAGCCTTGCAAGCTTTGTTTTGTTTTTAAGATTTTATATATTTACTTGTTTGTTTAGAGAACACTTGAGCAGGGGGAGAGGCAGAGGGAGAGGGAGAGAGAGAATCTCAAGCAGACTTCATGCTGAGCCCAGAGCCCAATACGAGGCTCCATCTCACGACCCTAAGATCAGGGGCTGAGCCAAAATCAAGAGTTGATTGCTTAACCAACTGAGCCACCCAGGCGCCCCCTTGCAAGTGTTTAAATGGGAGATTAACACGACCTGCATTTTACCGGCACATTCTGACTGAGCCCAAGCAATCGCCGCGAATCCTGGCGCTCTTTTTCCCTTTGTTGACTTCTGCCCTAGGCACACGGCCCTAGAATGCACTGCTGAAATGGGGGACACGGTTCGTCTCTTCAAAGGTCGCCTTTATTCTCTCACCTGCTCTGCAGCTCGTTCTTTGCCCATTCGGCTACACGGAAGGGCGGAGGGACTGTACATTCAGCTTTCAGGAAAGCCACCGTGGGGGATGAAAAAGATCCGTTTCTGGGCACTGTCCTCCGTAAGGCAGATACCCCACGGAAATGAACACCCCTCTTCCGGAGAACATATTCCATTTGTTTAGATTAAAACATCTCCTAGCTGACAGGAAGACCTCCTCCTTCAGAGGTCTGCCTGGGAGACGTGGAGACCAAGAGAAATGCCCTCTAGACCCCTGCTGCTCAAAGCGCGGTCTGGGACCAGCAGTGCCAACACCAGCGACAGAACCTGCCATCCCAACCTAGACATGCTGGGTCATAGTCCCATTTTAACCAATCGCTCCAGGCGATGTGGGTTTGCAGTAACATTCACCAAGTGATGCGCTAGACCTTTCAATTCTGAGTCCTCTCTGCATTTCTCCGTAATAATAATATCTTAATGGCTTAAAATAGCAATAACCATTTATTACTTTTCATGATTATGAAGATTAACTAGACTCCATTAAGGGATTCCTCTGCTCCCCGTGGTCTCATCTGGGGCTGGGGCTCAGGCTCATCTGGAAGCTTGACTGGGCCGGGACCCCCAAGATGGCTCCCTTCCATGTTTGAGAGAGTATGCTGGCTGCCAACGGGAAGCTCCCCTGGGCTGTCAGAGCCCCAGTCTGTGTGGACTCTCCCTGGGGCTTGTCTTTCTCAGAGCACAGCAGCTTGATTTCAAAAGGGAGCTTTTCAAGGGATGAAGCTGTAGATCTCTTAAGGCCAGGCTCTGGGAGTCACCAGTAAGACTTGGCCGCATTCTATTGGTCAAAGCAAGTGACAAGGCCAAACTAGATTCAAGGGGTGGGAAAAAGACACCACCTCTTGATGGGTGGGAGTGGCAAAGAATTTGCAGCCTTTTTTAATCCATCCCCAGAGCATAACTGACATTTAGTGAGCAATCGTCATATAGGCACTATTATCCAGTATTATCCGAATATCAATATAAAATTGATATTAAATTGATATTCATCAATTTTATAATGCCTTTTTTTTTTTATAGATACACAGAAAGTTGTTAAGATAGTGCAAAAAGGTCCTGTGCACCCTTAACCTGGTTTTCTCCAGTGGGAAGACCACATATAATTTTAGGACAATATCAAAGCTAAGAAATTGACATTGGCGCAGTGTGTGTGTGTGTGCGTGCGCGTGCACGCGAGCACACACGCACATGCATGCGCGATTCCGTGTCTTCTTAAAAGTGCCCAAGTGACAGTTGTTGGCTGGTTGCCATGTACTAGTGCCACGTTTCATCAGTTTTATTTTTTTTTAAGATTTTATTTATTTATTAGAGCACAAGCAGGGGGAGCAGCAGAGGGAGAAGTAGGCTCCCCGCTGAGCAGGGAGCCCAATGCCAGGCTCGATCCTAGGACCCGGGGATCATGACCTGAGCCAAGAGCAGACGCTTAACTGACTGAGCCCCCCAGGTGCCCCACATTTCATCAGTTTTTAAAATTCATGTCCTTTCACTTTTCACTTCTCTGAAAGGAAAATGGGTTTTCCAATTGAACACATCTTACAATTAGAAGCATCATTTTTCTTTTCCTAGTAGTATATACAATAATGGTATGTTCTACAATATCTACATAGAATGCCTTAGGTTCCATAAAATATTGTATTGGCCCATTTTTCCAGACAAAGAAATGGAGGAACAGAGAGGTTAAGAAGTCTGCCCAAGGTCACACAGCGAGTAGGGCTGTGGATGGGAACACAGGGACAGAATTCAAACCCAGGCACTCCAGCTCCAGAGCCAATATGCTCACCTATACTCTCTTGGGAGGGAGTTACAACATGATTACTCCTCGCATCTTCTATATATGTGGCATGGCATCGGTGAAGCTTAGTGAAAAGTATGTGAAGAGACAAACCCCTGCTCTTTGGGTCCAGATCCCGCATGCTTACCCTACACTACATTCCTCACTGCAGAGGAATCCATGCATTCTGTGGGTGTACCTTTCCTGATCGCAAAACTATATGAATTTGAAAGGTCAGAGGAGCAACAAATTCATGAGCTGTTTGATGTTAAGCTTGAAGCAACAGCGTGCCCCTTTTCTGTGCCTGCTCCCTGAGCAACAACCTATTATATCCTTTGAGTTCTAGCTCAAGGACACTTTTATCCTTAGTGGGACACATTCAACCCTGCATTTAATCAATTCTCTGTGGAGATTAGACATTGAATGGGAAAAACGAAGTCAAGAAAATGGAGAGGTGATTAGTTTGATTTTCATAAATGTGGTAGAAATAATGCAAATTCTGGAGACCGGCAGACCACCTATGGGTTGAAAAACACAATTTTTTTCATTGTAAACTACTTCTCACAGATGCCACCCCCCTTTCTTTGCACCACTAGAACGCAAAACAAAGAGAGAGGAAGAAAGAATTTATTCATTGGTAGGCTGGAGCTAAGTATGATGCTTACTACATAGACCACACAAAGAAAAGAGGAAATTAGTTTAACCAGATGGGATATATACAAAACTAATTACAGATCACAATTTTAAACTTTGCTCCCCAGGCAGCTCTTTGAAATCCTAATCTCTAACTTGGAGCTAACAACCAAAGAGCACAGCTGGTCATTTAAGAAAGCTGGGATTGGGATGCCAGTTGCCTTGTACTATAAATTCAGTGCAAAACAACAGGCCTACCTGCTTTAAAGCCTCCTCATGCTTCCCCTTCTTTGGGGGGAAAAGCTTTCTTTGATACCAGCTGTTCTGTGGGTCAAGAAATAAGGCAAAATCCAGAATAATTTAGGTCTGTTGACAAGGTAAAGGCAATTATCTAGACCAACTGGGAAATGGTCACTTCAGCTAATCATTTCTGTATGATTGGTTGCATCTAGTCTAGGCTTCTGTGGTCACAGAATATACTTGAAACAAGAAAGAATGGTTTTATCAACTTTGCCAATTGAAAAGGGGCCAAATACACAGGAATTTGCTTGGGGTCAAGGTCCAGTTTGTTGAACTTGAACTAGAGAAGGTAGCAGAGGACTTGATTTTTATAATCTTATCTTTGAAGTGGCATATCAAAAGTCAAATAGATAACATTTTATCTAATACTTAACTGAAAGCCCCATCATCTCATTGAATTCCTACCGTAACTCCCTGAGGTAAATGCCATCATCCCCATTTTACAGATGAGAAAGGTTAAGTAATTTATCCAAGTCCCCACACTAATAAAAGGTCGGACTCCAAGCCATTCTATCATATGTGACTCATTATATATGCATTTCTGTTTTAAGCTTGTAAACAGGGATTTCAAAACCTATCAGGCTCCAGTAATTTGGGGTAAGGGGCTGTGAGCCTGTATTTCATTAAGATTTCCATTTACAGTTCTAGTATTTTAAGAATTAGACTTTAGTGAGATGGAAAATCCAGCCAGGAGGTAATAGGGTCCATTTTCTGCTCCAGGGTCACAAAACTGTGGTATTTTGCAGCATTGCCTAGTTGGGGTTAACCACAGAAAGGCACTCCTCACCCACATAGACTAGAAGGGTTTTTTTTTATTTTTTAATTTTAGAAAACTTATGTAGTGTTCATTATTAAGTCCCTCAGGAGGGTCTGGGTAGCATCTCATACTGCAACACATTAATATTCATGTAGGGGAATGTATGAATATTCACCCTAAATGGGAAAAAGACTATGAACAGCCCCCAGATGATTGAAGTCAAGTTCTAACAAATCACTGATGAAAAAAAACTTGGACTTTTCAAAGCACTTAGGTCACGGGACAGCGCATAAAGAGTTGTGGACCTATATGTTAAATATTTCTTTACCATTTAGAAATCAAATTCTGAGGGAGCCCAGCCATTGATTCCAGATAGTTCTCCCTTTTCCAATAACTACGTAGCACATTGGGCTTCCACTGCATGGGGCCCCTTTCCCAGTGTGTGTGGTTCAGCTGCATGCGACCGTCCTTGAGAACATGAGAGCTTGAGGTGGGTTGGCTGTATGAAATCTGCTTGTTATCTTTTGGAGTTGACCCCCAAGAAAACCTATTTCATATTTATACCATCTGGTGCTAGTGGTGTATATGGCTGTGTCCCCTCCATACAAAAGCAGAGAGCTACTCAGCTAGGAGGAACCTTCAGGTTCATCTAGTCTAATTCCCTGTCATAGCAGCTTCCAGCATGCCCCTAATGGTCCCTACCTCCTGGTATTAATAGCCTAGTATAGGTCCCCGTAACTGACAGAATACCAAAAAAGTCACGATAAGCCACTTCAGAGATTAGGTTATGAAAGGTACACAGCTTCCCTCTTCCTCGCTCCCTCTCCCTGTGCCTCCCTTCCTCCTCACTGGCTCTGAGGGAAGCCAAGTGGCCATGCCACGAGAACATTTAAGCTGCCTTATGGAGGGTTCGTGTGGTGAGGAACCCAGACCTCCTGCCAACAGGCCCGTGAGTGCGCCATCTTGGAAGTATATCCTCCAGCCCCAGTCGAGTCTTCAGATGATCGTAGCCCTGGATCACATCTTGGCTGCAGCCTGGTGAGAGACCTTGAACTGGAACCACCCAACTCAGCTGCATCCAGTTCCTGATCCACAGGAACTCTGAGCTGAGATTCTGACGGTATTTTGTCATGCAGCAATACATAACTAATACGTTCCTGCATTTGACAGAGGAGGAGACTGGGTCCCAGAGACATGAGGAGATGCTCCAGGACCCCACTAGGCCCATGACCCCAAGGGCCACCCTAGCTCATGCTGCTTCTGTGGAATAGGCAAAATGACTCTAATTTTTTATGATCTTGGGTGCTGTTTCCCAGAATCTTCTGTTTTCTCACAGAGAAACTAGAAGCCCCTAGAAAATCTGGCCAATAACTCAGCTGTGAAAAGGAAAGTTTGGCACAGATGTCCTGGTTCTGGAGGGAGTCTGCCCACTTGCTAAATTTCCCAAAATAACCTTCTTTTGTGGGTTTGTTTTTCAGGAGATCATTTTTGTTTTTTCCAAAAGGATGAAACTTTCTAGACTGCAGTTGTTAAGTCAGGGAAAATGAGGAGGCATCTAGCCCCTTTCCTGTCCTTGGTGTTGAAGAGTGTGTTCTTAGTAAACCATCCACTCTCTCACAGGTTTTATGTCAGTGTTGGCTCTGGCCTAGCCTGTGAGCCGGCGTCAGACTGCAGACCTGCCCCTGGCCCCCTGGTCATGTTGATGAGTGATTGCATTCCCTGCTCTAATGCTGAGTGTCTTCTCCCACCAGCTGCAGTTGACATACAGGATGCATTTCCTGTCTGAAGTCCCTGTCTGCCTCTCATATCTCCCTGAGCCATATGCGTGTGTGTTTTAAGTACAGATGGAGACATTAGTCACATAATTCATCATATGGGAAAACTCAGGGGCTGGCTATTTTATTTCAACATGAGAATTAATTTCTACCTTTGGTACTGGTAGGAAAGAAAAATCCCAGAAGTGTCAGGTGGGAATTATAGGTGGAATATGTACCCCTGCTTAATTTTACTGGATTCTTTCTTTTGAGGTTAACATGTGGCATGACACATGCAGAAATTCTAGAACAAGACATAAGCCCGGTCTGGTAGATATATTGCAGCGAAGGCCCCACTTCTTCACCCCTTTACATACGCTCACTCTTTGGCCTGTGACTTGGTGGTATCTTCCTTAACAGGCGGTATCTGTTCCCCATTCCCTGAATCTTAGCTGGTCTTGTGACTTGCTTTTTCCAATAATATGTGACAGAAATGGCTGCATGGCGGTTCCAAGCCTTGGCCTCAAGAGGTCTTGGAGCTTCCTTTTCCTTTAGAAGCTTGCTTCTATCATGTGACTATATCTGGACTAGCCAGTGATCAGCCAGCCAGCCAGCTCCCAGACACATGAGAAAGCCCAGCCAAGAGCAGCAGAGCTACCGACGTGACCCCCATCTGACCACAAGTGTGTGCATAAGCGCAGCAAAGATAAAGAACTACCCAGTCATCCTGTAGACTCATGAGGGCTAATAAATGGTTGGTTTTTAAGCCACCGAGTTTGGGGCTAACTTGTTACACAGCATTATTTGTGGCAATAGGTACCTGATATATGAAAGACAGGGGCTTTTTGGTATTGTGTAGCCTGCTCAGGTCTCAGGCCAGACACAGATGATGAGGGGCTTCCAGAGAGTGAGTTCTGCGTGTCCCATCTTGGAGCTTATGAGCCTGATTGACAGTCTGAGGTCCCAATAAGAGGCAGGGCCTTAGATAGTCCCCATTAGCATGCAGACTTCCAAGTCACTGTCCTGTTGGCAGCCCAGGGGTTGAGTGTCCTTCCAGAGTCCAGTCCCAGCGATTCAACATTTCTAAAGTAGACCTTCTACCCTCAGCCGAGGGTCTGATGGCCTCGCATAGAGATGCTTTACAAATCCGCCTACTTTCAGCTGCACCTGCCTTCTCTTTCCAGAGGGACCTGGTTCTACCAGTTACTGAACATCTGTGGGAGGGGGCGTTCTCGTTTTGACTTGAGTTGGTTTTCAGCTTTCCCTGCTGCCAGCTTAGTGTTCCCTGGTCGGAGGAGGCCAAAGCCTTAAGACAGAGCAAACTATCAGGCTTCCCTCCTGGAAGGGACTGGGCATCTGTGCAGGGCAGGGGAAGGGTGAACCTGGGCCCTGGTGTCTCAAGTTCACCGGCAAGAGTGACCCAGGGCAAAAGAGGATTCATTGAAGCAATTTAAAGGAAAACAGCCATGAGGAGATACTTAGAGTCTTTAAATTCAGCTTCAGCAACATTTTAGTGACTAGCAAGAAAAAAAAAAACTAAATTGAAACTTGCAAAGACCTGCTTTGATGAACTCTCTCAACTGTATGTAGCTCCTGTTTTCCTGATTGTATCCCAGTGGCCTAAAATTCACTTACACCCTAAAGCTATCAATGTGTATTTGGGTCTGAGTTTTTGCAAAAGTTGTTTTCTATCATCGGTCAAGGTTAGATTCCATGTGGGAGCTATGACAGACTTAGCAGTTTTGTGAAGTATTATCTGTGCTTTTCCGAGATTTTCTTTCAAATTGTTTCCTGGGTGCTGTCCCAAAAATCAACAAAAGAAGCAAAAAGCACAGAGAAAAATGGTCATGGTCACTGCAAAATACGAACAGTTCCGTAACCCCCTCCCTCTCATCATTCCTCCTCCACACTTGCTTTCCCACTGGACCGGGTTCCTTAAATCGTTCTTAAGTAAATGTTATATGAAGAGGGGGAATGGATGCTACACTAAAATGATGAGACCACCTCTTGCAAATACCTGTCCGAGGATAGACAGATTGCCCGGTGTCATACAATGTCATCAGAGGAGATGCACTCTTGTGGTCTACAGGTTTTTGTTTACTTGTCTGGGGGCTGCTGGCACGAGATCCCGGCCGCAAGGACTCATGGGATTTTCCCCCCTAACCATTCCCTTCAACTGTGGTCCTCTGACCTCACTGCAGTGTTTGTTGGAAATATGATTTTTTCCTGCTCATCTTGCCTTTTTTTTTTTTTTTTTTAAGATTTTATTTATTTGACAGAGAGAAACACAGCGAGAGAGGGAACACAAGCAGAGGGAATGATAGCGGGAGAAGCAGGCTTCCCGCCGAGCAAGGAGCCCGATGCGGGGCTCGATCCCAGGACCCCGGGATCATGACCTGAGCCGAAGGCAGACGCTTAACGACTGAGCCACCCAGGTGCCCCTGCTCATCTTGCTTCTGCACACTCAGTACCATCTTTCCTTCCTCAGTGATCCCATGTCTGGATCCTCCCCTAGCCTGTAACCAGAGCAGACATTTTATTTGTCCTTGTAAATTCTGACCCCGTTTCGGAATGTAGGCTTACTGCATGAGTTATTTAGTACTTTTTTTTTTAATTGAAGTAGAATTGATGTGCAACATTTTATTAGTTTCAGGTGCACAACATAATGATTGCTGTTTGTAAACATTGCAGAATGGTCACCACAATAAGTCGGTTAACGTCCAGCACCCCATGTTGTGATGAGAACTTTTAAGATCTATTCTCTTAACATTGAAATATGCAATACTTAGGCGCCTGGGTGGCTCAGTTGGCTGGGCGTCTGCCTTCGGCTCCAGTCACAATCCCAGGGTCCTGGGATCGAGTTCTGCATCGGGCTCCTTGCTCAACAGGGAGCCTGCTTCCCTTTCTCTCTCTGCCTGCCTCTCTGCCTGCTTGTGATCTCTTTCTCTGTCAAATAAATAAGTAAAATTTAAAAAAAAAGAAATATGCAATACCATGAAATTACATCTACCTAGTATACCCCCATGACTGAATTATTTTATAACTGCAAGTTTGTGACTATGACCCCCTTCACCCATTTTGCCCATCCCCTACCCCCACCCCTCAAAATCTGTTGTCTGTATCTATGAGCTTGGTTTTAGATTCCACATACAAGGGAGATCATACGGTATTTGTCTTTCTCTTTCAGACTTATTTCACTTAGCGCCTTATCGTCTAGGTCTACCTATGTTGTCACAAATGGCAAGATTTCATTTTTTATGGCTGAATAATATTCCATCCTATATATGTATCATATTTTCTTTATCCATTCATCTGTCAGTGAACACTTAGGGTGTAACCGTACCTTGGCTACTGTAAATGATCCCGCAGTGGGCTCGGGGCTGCATATATCTTTTCAAGTCAGCGTTCTTCTTTTCTCTGGATAAATACTCAGAAGTGGGATTGCGGGACATATGGTAATTTCATTTGTAATGTTTTGAGGAATCTCCACACCGTTTGCCACAGTGGCTGTATCAGTTTACATTTCCATCAACAAAGCACAAGGGCTCCTTTTTCCTGCGCATCCTCACCAACACTTGTTGTTTCTGGTGGTTTTGATTTTAGCCATTCTGTCTCTGTGGTTTGGGTTTGCATTTCCCTGGTGATGAATGATGTTGGCCGTCCGAATGTCTTTGAAAAAATGCCTATTTAGGTCCTCTGCCCATTTTTTAAAATCAGACTGAGTTTTCTGGCTATGGAGTTAGATACTTGGTACTTTCATTAAAGATGAATGGTGATTTGATAAAAGTTTTCAAGACGTGAGGAATGGCTTTAACGCTCATGCTAGATTTACTCCCTGCTTCAATTTGTTAAGGATTCTAGATGGCTCCTTAGCTTTCCTAAGATGAAATCAATATAAAACTTAAAACTTAGGGCCTGCAAAAACGCACATGGACAAAACCAGGGGAAAAATAGGAAAAAAATTTATGCAGGCTCTATTCCAAAGATGAGCCAAAAATTTGGCTCTAAGCTTTCTGATAGCCCACTCAAAAAGGGAAAATATAGTTCAAGTGTGCGATTCTTGTGGTCTAAGAAATAAAGCCTGCCAGTAACTCTGAGGAAGTAAAACTTCTCCTAGCACGTAGAACTGAAAGAACATTCCCGGGGCGCCTGGGTGGCTCAGTCCTTAAGTGTCTGCCTTTGGCTCAGGTCATGATCCCAGGGTCCTGGGATCGAGCCCCGCATCGGGCTCCTTGCTCGGCGGGAAGCCTGCTTTTCCCGCTACCATTCCCTCTGTATACTTTCTGGCAAAGGCAATTTTTCAAAGGGATCTTTTACATTGTGATCTAAGTGTTCGGCTCTCCAGCAGCTTCCCAAGGATGAAATGAGTGTCTGGGGAAGGATAGATAGCCAGTTCATCCTTAAAATAAACTTCCATTAATATCATTTCTCACAAAAGAGTTTTGACATTTCCTCATCAGGGAATATCAGTAGACCCACGTACAAAGGCTAAACAAAAGAAATTTAGCTTAATTTGCAATGTGAGGCTCTCAGGTTTGTTAACAAAGAATATCCTGACAGTGAGAATGAGCTTTTACAGTGGATTCCTATGAGAATAGATTCTTTTAAATATAGTTTTGTCTCATTCATCTTAAAGGATGGGAAAATCTGCATAAGGCTTTTCCCCAGCCCTATGAGATGGTGATTGTGATGATTCATTTCCATGATTCTAGAAACAGAAGACTGTCCCATGCTGATCCCTGACTCCTCAGCTGGGCCAAGCAGGAGTAAAGAAGGAAACATTAGAAAAGGGGGCTCCTGGCCAACATAGAGGTACATTTCATTTGGGACATGTCTCAAGTTCCATAAGGCCAGAATCAAACTTGCAACCATCTGTTTGAGGTTTTGTGGGAACTAAGAATTCCAGGGCCTAAGGAGTTGGGAGAGCTTCCTGGGAATAGACTCTTTATGGAATCTTTTTCCGTTCCATGATGGAAGGCTCCCTAGAGCTTCCTTTCCTCATGATTTTAGGGCTGGGGAGGAGCTTAGTAGGCACCTTTGGAGTTCAAACTCGGACATACTGTGGCCCTTTCTCACAGAAGAGATGACCCTGGAATGAGATCTTTGGACCTTTCGTTTGTGCCTCCTGAGATAAAATGACCCAAAATAAATGCAAGAGATCTCTCTGATGACCACATTCAATTTGCCAGTAATTTCCAACCTCAGGAAACCCAAACTGCATATTATACCAGTGATTCTAGCTGGTTAAAAGGAGATCATCCATCACCCAGTTTCTCTCCACTAGAATCAATCTGCATGAGATGGAACTACCATCTAGTCAAGGAAACCTTCAAAAATTAGAGGCAGGATGTGACAACTGTGGATATGTGTCTGAAATCAATGCCGACAGGTTGCCCAAATCTGAGTAGAGTCACTTGCTGAAAATGTTCTCCTTATACGCCCAGCCCTATACGTTCATCCTTAAAAGGAATATCTTTGAAGTGAACTCACTAATTGTCTTGGGTCGTGTTCCCCTGAAATAAAGCCCGAGATAGGAGTCCTCGAGCGTCTACTTTATTGGGAGCTGTTGGCAGGAGAAATCTGTGAGTAAGGAAAGAGGGATTGGGAGGACAGCAAGGGCGTGGCTTCGGGAGAAGTCTGGCTTCCCGCTACCTAATCCCACGGGGAGCTCTGGAGCATAAACAGCAAAGCCGAGTCTGCCATCTTGAGACAAGGGGGCTTTGATAACCTACTCCAATCGGTCACTGGCTCCCAGCCACCCTGTGTGGGGTTGGTAGCGGGTGGGTGGGGAGGGGAGTCCAAGCATCTCTGATCAAGGCGGCTCCAGTTGCCCGAGAGCATCCTCGGGGGAAGGTGTCAGGTGGGAGCTCCTAGCTGCGGCCCTCAGAGCAGCTTAGTAAAAGAGATCCCAAGGTACGAGGCAAGATACCAAGAGCAGCCACTAAGCCAGTGCTTCGCGAACTTGACCCTCTGGAGCGCTTATTAAACACAGATTGCTATGCCTCACCCCCAGAGTTTCTGATTCAGTGAGGCTGGAATGGGGCCCACGAATTCCCATCTCCCAGGTGCTGCTGCTGCTGGTGGTGGTGGTGGTGGTCCAGGGACTATGCTTTGAGAACCCCAGTGCACAGCTAACATTTAAAAAAAAAAAACATCAATCCCCTTTGGAAAGCAAAAGCTAGGCATTTGCACATCCGTGTATTTACAAAGGTTAAATAAAGTGAGGGGTTGGCTCATCAAAAATGTGCACAGACTGATCTTATCAGGCCACTGACTCAGCTAAAACTTGCCTTCTCTCGTCCATCGCCAATCCCAACTCCCAGGAGAGAATTTCAGCAAAGAATCGAAGGACGGTATCATTGCATCAAGAGACAAAGAGCTCAGCAGTTCAGTGATGGGGCAGATGAAGGCTGGATGAGGAGTTAGGGAGCCTGGGCTCCCCGCCCACTCCCGCCCCGCACCCAGTGACTATGAGATCCCTGGCAAGTCGTTGCGACCTGCTGTGCGTCAGTCTTGAGAATTGGCATCATCGATCGCCAGGCTGAAGGTGACTCGGGGCGGCGGGGAGGGGGGTGGTTGGAGGATCACGGGGCTGAGGCCCTCCCCATAAGCTCCAAGGCTTCACCTGAATCCTCTGGGACTGCACGTGGAAACCCACAATGGTTTCTTCAGAGTGCTAGGGTCTACGGTATGAAGGCATACTTGGGAATCCCTAATGAGTAGATTAGGAGCACAAGGGCCAAGGCACACGAATGGAGACACTGCTGTTTAGAAATTAATAAACTTGGCGATTCGGAAAGAGCACCGTGGTGCTGACCTTCAAGGTCCTCATGAAACAGAAGCCACTATGCATCCAACCCTCTTAGTCACACAGTGTGCCTGGAATGTTCTTCATCCAGCCATTCAGTTGGAGCTCAGTGGGGTGGGGGGGGGAGAGGCAGGGAGGATACAAATAATGACAAGAAATATCTATTATGTGCTCTCTGCAAACAGCTACATGTGAAGCTCAACAAAGAAAGAGCAGGGTAAGGAGGGCAGGTGGGGGAGGGGAGGGGAGGCCCAGGGAGTCTGCAGGGGGACCGGATGGGGCCAGGTGCAAGGTAGGGAGGAACTGCACTCTTAGACCGGGGTATCCAGCAGACTCTCGTGTCGAGGGAACTTTGAGCAGAGCCCTGAAGGCAGTGAGGGGTGAGCTCTATGGCTGCACGGAGGGCTAGTGTTCCAGGCAGAAGAGACAGCAGTACGTAGCCAGCGGAATGCTGAAAAAATGACTAGAAGCTTTGGGGGCTAGAGCAGAGTGAGCAAGGGGAAAGGGGCATGAGCAAGGAGTGCCACAAGCTGACATAGTTCTTTTTGAAAAGATCCCTCTGCCTCCGTGTGGAGAAAACACGGCGGGAAAAGGGAGATGGGGGAGATCGTTGAGGAGACAAGAAGATGGGGCTTAGCCAGTCGTTAGCCCTGGAGGGGAGGTGTCCAACTCCACCAATATCCAGAATTTGAAGGTTGAGCAAGCAGAATTTGCTAATGAGCTGGATATAGGACTTGAGAGAAAGAAAAGGATCAAGGATGAAGCCAGTGCCTTCAGGGGGAGCTACCAGAAGAATAAAACTGCCATTTGCTGACATGTAGAAAACCGAGGGGACCGAGTGTGCTTGTGAAGGGTGGGCTGGAGAACAATGGTTTGATCTAGAATGTTCTAAATTGGACATGCCTTAAGAGATGTCCATGGGAAGGGGTCATGGAGGCAGTTGGAGTCCAGAAGGGAGGTCTGAGCTGGAGAGGCAGTATTAGGTGGCGTTAACTGCATTCTTTCTAAACAACCATGTATTCTAAGCCTCAGTGGTAAATGACATATTCCAGCCAAGAAGCTCTCGATGTATAACAGTAGATTTTGCTAGCATAAGGCAATTTATAAACAAGTAAAATATGAAACCCATCATGGTTCTAGATAATATTTGTCTTCAAATGAAATCTGTGGGTTCGGTTTTGCAACCAGGACAAGCATACTCCGGCAATATTCTCATTAGGCAGCAGGTGAGCTAGAAATAACTAGCCCTTCTCTGTCCACATCTCCATGTCCTTGTGTAAGAAAGGATCAAAGCAATTGGGCTTCCCCCAAATCAAGAACTACCATACATCAAAGGACGTTATAAAGAAAGAGAAAAGACAACCTATAAAATAGAAGAAAATGTTTGTAGATACCATATCTGATAAGGGGGACAGTGTCCAGAATATACAAAGAATCCTTATGATTCAACAAAAAAGGACAAATAAACATCCCAGCTTTTAATATGGGCCAAGCTCTCGGATAGGAATGTTTCCTAAGAGGATACACAAATGGCCAACAAGCACAAAAGACGCTCGATGTCTCTGGTCATTAGGAAAATGCAAGTCAAAGCCTCAGTGAGCTAGCACTTCAAACAAATGAGAGTAGCTATAATCAAAAGAGTAGAAAATAGCAAGTGCTGGTAAAGATTTTGAGAAATTGGAATCATCGCGCATCATGGCGAGAATGGAAACTGGTGCAACCACTGTGGAAAACAGAGTGACAGCTCCTCAAAAACTTGACCTTAGAGTTACCAGATGGCCCAGCCGGTCCATGCCTGGGTAGGCACCCAGGAGAATGGAGAACAGATACTTGGACCGCAGTGTTTACAGCAGCATTATCCACAATATCTAGAAAGTAGAAACAACCCGGATGTCCATCAATGGATGAGTGGATAAAGAAAATGTGTATACATATGATCTGTATTATTCAACCATAAAAAGGGACAGAGTGCTGACGCACGCTACAACACAGATGAACCCTAGAAACACACCAAGTGAAAGAAGCTGGACAGCGAAGACTAGCTAACATGGGATTCTGTTTATATGCAATATCTACAGTAGGTGCATCCATAGAGGAAAAAAAGCAGAATGGCGCTGGCCCGAGGCTGGGGGGAGAAGAAGGAATAGGGAGCCGCCACTTAATGGCTCCAGGGATCTCTTTCAGGGTGATAAAAATACTTTGGAACTAGAGGTGTCGGTTGCACAACACTGAATGTACGAAATGCCACTGGATTGCTCACTTTGAGGTGGCTAATTTTATGGTATGTGAACTTGATCTCAATCATTTAAAAATAAAACACTCGGAATTAGGAAGGGTCGTTGAAAGGAAAAGCTTTGAAAAGCAAATGTCATCCGCAGACCCTGCAGCGGCAAGATAATCTTGCCTAAGTTTTCATAAAAAGCCCTGGGTATCTCTGATACAGGCTCAAAGTCAACACCACGGTCGGCTTGCTGCCGGAAGAGCCAACACTTTCCCAGAGAGCAAGCATCAAAACTTGGTTGTTTCCCTGATTGACATCCCTGGCATTTGTATATTCCAGTTGCTTACTCAGGTTGAAAGGTTTGGAAACTAACTTGTAACCAACTAAATGGAATAGCCTGATTCCCTGTTTACCAAAAAGAAAACTGAAAGAGAGAAAGGCAGGAGGGAGCACACTGTGCCTTTGAAAGCACAGACTGTTCGGGGAGGGACACGCTGCTATTTTCGGTCTTCTGTGGGTGTGAGGGTAACAGGCCGCTGGAAACAGCTGTTGAACAACAGAATGTGAGAAGTCGCCTGGAACTCAGAGGCCCGCCCTCCGCAGTGAACCAAGAGCAAGTTCACCAGAGCCAGGAGAGTTCAATGCCTTTAAAAAAAAAAAAACAAACCCACAATGGAAATGGGGATTCAACACTGGGGTCTGACTGAGCTGCAGTGTTAAGCAGGGCTTTGCTCCCTCCATTCAAAAGAATGACTCCAGGAAACTGAAAAGCCAAACCAGAAACTGACATAGTGTACTTTCCGGAAGAATAAGTACCCTGAAAGCTGCTTCTGCAGGGATCCGGCCTCCCTCTGGGGGGCTGACAGTCTGCCCACTTGGGGAAGGAAGCAGACTTGGGTGGAGGGACACTTGACCCTTGGGCAAACTTTTGTTTCGGGATCCAGCATTCAATGCAAAGTCTTCGATGGGATGAAGAATAGAAGATGGTTTGACGACAGAACTTACTTTTATTTTTGTTTTAATGAATCACGACATCCACCCTTCAGAGCTTGTCTCCATGCACTGGAAGCGAAAACCAACCCATTGCCACCCAGCCACAGAGAACACACTATAAATAAGGACCCAAATGGTGGTGTGTTAAAAGCTAGTTAACGAGTTGATCCATTCCCTTTCGTTTTTCCTATGAAACCATGTGTCTTTTTTTTTTTTTTAACTTTAAAGATTTTATTTATTTATTTGACAGAGAGAGACACAGCGAGAGAGGGAACACAAGCAGGTGAGGGTGAGAGGGGGGAAGCAGGCTCCCCGCCGAGCAGGGAGCCCGATGCGGGGCTCGATCCCAGGACCCTGGGGTCAGGACCTGAGCCGAAGGCGGAGGCTTAACAGCTGAGCCACCCAGGTGCCCCTGAGACCATGTATCTTGAACATAAGGAGAGGAAGGACACAGTCTTATCATTTAAGGTATCATGACCTTACAAACGCTCCGTCTGTAGCCATACTCTGGTCACCAGCTCCAGCAGTAATTCGTTCATTCATCCATTCAACAAATATGTATGTATTGCTTGCAGCGTCTCAAGCGTTGTGATAGGTATGGGGGTACAGGGATAAGCAAAGCAGAGGTCTCTGCCTCAAGCAGTAAGTAACAAATAGAAATATCAAGAACTATTTACCCAAATAGGGGCTGAGACAGAAGAGGACATTTTCCATCACCCGAATTCAAGGCCTCCTTCCCGAATCCTTAGGTTCTCTTCTGAAATTAAACTCCATCCGTGATGAAATACAATGGATCACACACTCCCCAGAAACCTAGGCCCTCAAAATCATCAGAAGAAACTGGTCCAATGATACATTTCCCAGGGTCAGGACGATTTCGAGTTGAGCGATTACAGTGGCTCAAGCTGAGCTAGAACTCAGGCCTGAGGGTTCTCCACCCTGGGTCTCCTATGAACAACTATTGGAACAACACACAGGACTCCTCCCAGATGAACGGTAACTTACAGTTAAATTTACTGAAAAAAAGTAATAGCTCATTTCCCCAGAAAACTGTGAAGTCTGCAGAGAACTCGCCCAAGTGAAAGACGCATGCAATGTAATATAAGGAAAATGCATGCCATTTAGACAATCGAACAGGACTTACATGGCTGGCCATGAAAATCTCGTTTCTTGATCAGTCCTCGCCTTCCCCGGTAACTGTAGCTACCACTTACTTCGCACTTGCGCAACTAAAAGGCCCATAGTAATTGTTTTCTCAAAACAGAGACGTAGTTTGCCCCAAGTGTAAATCAACAGGAAGCAAAATATAATACCCAGTGTTTAGCCACCTATTTTTCCAGTATCTGCTCTTCAATGACCCCCAGAGCTTTAAATAAGGTCCAATCCTAATCAGGATTGCCATATTATATTTGTTTATAAAAGCTACAGGTGGTGCAAAGCTAGTGTGGGTTCAGGAGCAGACTAAAAGGACCGTGATCATAATCAGCCCAGGGGCACCTGGGTGCTCAGATGGTTAAGCATCTGCCTTTGCCTCCAGTCATGATCTCCAGGTCCTGGGATCAAGCCCCGTGTCAGGCTCCTGGCTCAGTGGGGAGTCTGCTTCTCCCTCTCCCCCTGCTCATGTTCTATCTCTTTGTCTCAATTGAATAAAGTCTTAAAAAAAAAAAAAATCAGCCCAGACAGGCGGGATTCAGGCACCAGTAGTACCCAGATGACAGGTCCCCTATGGCTTAGGGTCTTCCACTGCAAATAGAAAACATCAGCCTCAAAGGGATCAGACTGCTAAGCTGCAACTTGGTCACCATGCCCAGGACTTCAGGCTGAAATTTACAGTAAATTCTATATGTAGTAACTTTACAGAAAGGCCGCCGCTTGGGGGATTGCAAGAGAGGATTCTTTCCCTCTATTTAACCTTTCTCCTTTCCCGTTTCTTTAAACAACAACATTTTAATAACCCCTTTCCACCTTTAGGTTCTCTGATTTTAGTCATTTGATAGTATTTTCCTTCTCTTCAACACTTGGGCAGTAGAAGTCACTGTCTGGCTCCTCGTAGTTGATTATTTTCGTGGCTATTTGGGTGGGTTAGTAGGGACACAGTTGCCTGGAGGTTAAATGGCTCAAAGCCAGTTGAGGGATAATTGAACAATTCATCACAGCAATGGGCTCTCCTAAATTTAGCTTTCAGGAGGAGACCCTCAAAGACGTCGGGACCACAGTTACCTGGGCTGCAGAGCCCTCACTGAAAATAATTCATGTAGAAAAAAAATTGGGGTCAGGGGTATATGGGAAATCTCTGTGTCTTCCTCTTAATTTTGCTATGAACCTGAAACTGCTGTAAAAAAAATAAGTAAAGACTTCAACGACAATACTCCCTTCGGTAGCACACAGTCCCCAGAATGGCTTTCTAATATTCACATCCTTGCGTACTCTCCTCCCCTGAAGGGTGAGCTGGACCGAACCACTTCTAACAAAGTGACTTCTGACAGAGAGGGCACAGCAGAAATGATGAAATTTCGCTTCCAAGATTAGGTTACAAAGACTCTGGCTTCCATCTTGCTTCCTTTCTCTTCCTTTCTTACTTGCTCACTGATACAAGCCAGTTGCCATGCCGTGAGTTGCCCTAGGCCCCCACAGCATAGAACTGAAGGAGGCCCCAGCTAAGAGCCCGTGAGGAACCGAGGCCATCAGTCCACTGACTTAGGAGGAACTGAATCCTGTCACCGTCACTTGAGTGGGCTCAGAAAAGAGTCAAGGAATTTAGCCACATAAGGTTTCAACGGTGATTGATTCATAAGGCAAATTGGAAGGAAGCTAAAAGCACACACATACTCTCCCCTTCTTTTTTGTGTGTGTTTAAGATTTTATTTATTTGAGAGAGAGAGAGAGAGAGAGAATGTGTGCATGAGTGGGAGGAGGAGAGGACAAGCAGACTCCACGCTAACTGACCCCAAAGCAGGACTTGATCCCAGGACCCTGAGATCATGACCTGAGCCGAATTAAGTCAGCCACTCAACCAACTGAGCCACCCAGGTGCCCCTCCTCTTCTTTTAAGAACCACGTAGAATATGCCAGTATGCAGAATTTTCTTCTTCCTCCCACATTTCTTCTTCCTCCTTCTGATGAAATCAGTCCTTAAGAAAGGCCTTACATGTGTTGCATCCGTACCATACAGCAGACACTTTGCCTTCGTGGCAGAGTCAGCTTAGAGGAGTTTGGGGCAGGGGGGACCAGAGATCAGATTGGGGCAGTGGAGAGTCACCTGAGCGGACACCTCATAGACGGGCCAGGCCACTTGCAGCGACTGATCTTCTGGAAACTGGACAGCAAGATGAGAAGGACGGCTGGCCCTTTATACATCCAGCAGCCTTCCCGGCTGAGTCGGCAGCCTGGATTTATCCCCAGTTGTCAGGAACGCCATCGGAGGTGCACTCTCCATCCAACTTGTTATGGATGACCACTCGGGGCCCTCAGGCAGGCTTCTCCGCTGCTTCCGGGCTGGAGGCACGAGGGTGGTCAAAGACTGGGTGACTGCGCCTGTGACCTCTGTCCTGTCTCCCATAGGATGAGCCTCTTGATTAGAGTCAGGCCTCCCAGAGGTCACGGGCCACCTTTGAGAGACTCAGCTTCAGTGCCTGCACATCCAGAACATTCAGAGATAAGTCAGTGTTTCAGAAACAAAACCGAGTGAAATGCCCCTGCCGCATCAGCCAAGGTCCAGTGGAACAAAGTCAGGAAACACACCCAGTTCTTAAAATTTTAATGCCAGACCTACTGCCGGCAAGGTCTTTCCAATAAAGCAGTAACGGTTCTGTGCTTTCCTTTCTCTGCCAGCTGTATAATCGTGCTACCTATTTATCCCAAAGGAGCAATGTCAGGGGAACCCCATAAACAAATCTCATTTTAATACTGTTTACGTTCATAAAGACTGTAGGACCCACACTGGCCCAACCCAAGACTGTTTAATGACTCAACTATGAAACTGCATTCTTCCGTTTGTGGTCTCCTGGATCTTAAACCTCCTTTTGAAATTACCCATGATTTATCAAGGACTTTACTTTTGAAATAATTTTCACTTTTCATGACAAACTTGAGTTGATCTCTTTATCACCAGTTAACAGATGAATATGACCAAAGTATACAAAGGATACGTAACACACCCAGCCAGTGAGTAGTACAGCGGAGATCCAAACCTAATTGGACCCGGAAGCCTCCCAGACCACAAGTCCCCCTGCCCCCTGCCATTTTAATGGAGGGCGAGTCTACTTACCACTCTTCAGTGGACAGGGACCATAAATCAAAGGCACTCTACCACCCAGGAGAAGAGATCATTGATCTCACAGCCTCAAATAAAGGAAGGACAGATAGAGCATGAGCTGTCTACAGAAATTCTTCCCATGCTTACTAACCCTATGTCATGGGCTTAGAGATTGCCAATTCTCTCTTTTGGCAAAACCTGACTTAATAATGTGGTGTCTTAAAGATGGCCTGGGAGAAGTGAGCGTACCATACAGAGCCTCCACTCTTCCCCCAGAGCTAAACCCCCTCAGATCATATCTTAGCAGGTATGCTTTGGACCCCTCAAAATCTTTCACTTGGAGTCTTTTAGATGCAAGAAACAGATGTTCCCTCAGCCTGCGAAAATGAGAGAGGTTTGCTACTGGGATGCGTCCAGAGTAGGGAAGGGGAGGGGGGGCACAGATGCTGAGACATTTCTCTGCCTGTCTTGGAGCCTGCAGGTAGAGGAGGATTCTAGAACCCAGGCTGCTCTTCCAGCCCCGGGGTCCTCATTCGGGTTCTCCACCATTAACCCCACACAGCTGGTCTCCACAGATCACCTCAGCTGTCTCTCTGTTGCTGAAACTGGCAGTCTTTCTCTAGTACCCGGTTCAAACTCCTGAGAGGTGACAACGAACTGGTCCCCACTGGGGCTCTGGCTGGCCTCTAAGTTGACAGATTCCTGGGCTTATCTTTGAGCAGAGAATAGCCTAATGCAGCTTCCCAGATGGAAGGGGGCCACTGAAACAGGGCGGTTTCAGGGAGAAGAGGGAAAGTGATCCTGACAGGTAACATGTCTGGGGCAGATTTGTGACGGTCCCGAACCAAGCAATCAGGAATCTTTTCTGATTCACCTGGATTTTCCCAAAAGAAGTCTGTTCCTTGGGATTTTTGCTGGGGAGAGTTTAGCAGGCTGTGATAGGACTGGGAGAAGGAGAAAGTGCTAGAAGAGACAGGCTACTGTGCAACCTCCTTAGGGCCCTGGGCAGGAGGCAGTCCCCCCACATTTACTGAATTCCAGCTATGGACCGGGCTCTGTGTTAGGTATTGTGAGAGCTAATGATAAGAACAGCTCTAAAAAAAAAAAAAAAAAAAAAAAGAACAACTCTAGGGCACGTACCCCAGCCTCTCTCATCACTGGGCTTCCAACGGTAGTTTAGACATTTGACGCTGGACATTGCAAGTCCTAATGTCTCACGATTGGAAGGGACCCTGGCAAGTTGTCTGGTTTCCTCATATCAGCAGATTACTCCAGGGCACCCAACATTCCTGATCATCCACCACGTCCCAGGCACAGTGTGCGCACTAAAGGTACAAAGCGAACTAAGAAAGCGATCCTTCAAGTTGCTCTCGAGAGATGGAGACAGATGCAGAGTGTCGACACTGCGAGGCAAATGCCGCACGTCCGGGAGCCTGCCGGGGCAGAGGGGAGGGGGACTTAGCCTGATGACAGGGAGGAAGGGTATCGGGGAAGACTTCACGGAGGAGGTGATTCCTGTTTGGAAGAGAAAATTAATCCCCAAAAGAAAGAAGAAAAGGGTATCCCAGCAGAGGCAACAGCAAGAGCAAGCCACAGAGATATTTCAAACAGTGTAACTTCATGTACTTCAGAATAATGAGTCGGAAGGGCCACTAGACTGGAGCCAGTTTGCAAGGTGCATAGTAAGTTCTGCTTTGAAAAGTGGGGATTAGTGGTGCCTGGGTGGCTCAGTTGATGAAGCAACTGCCTTCGGCTCAGGTCAGGATCCCAGGGTCCTGGGATCTAGCCCCGTGTAGGGCTTCCTGCTCGGCGGGGAGCCTCCTTCTCCCTCTGCCTCTCCCCCTGCTTGTGCTTTCTCTCTGTCAAATAAATAAATAAAATCTTTACAAAAAAAGAAAAAAGAAAAGTGGGGTTAGACCAGCCTGACAAGACACCCAAGGGAAGAGGTCCAAAAATAACTTCAGCTGCAAATGTTAAATTTCGGATGTACCCAACCAACGTTCTTGAGAAGAATGTAGAAATAACCAGCATTTAATAGACGAGAAACTGAGACTCAGAGAAGTAAAGCAGTTTGATGGCAATCACACTGTAGTTAGGGGCAAATTGAGGCCTAGAGCCCAGGGATCCTGCCGTCACCGGGGGTGGGCTTTCACCAAGCTGGGCCTCCACACTGCAGAGCAGGAAAGTTCTGGTCGAACACCTCGGCACCTGCATTTCCCGTGCCTCCCTCTGCCTTTCCACAGAGTGGCTCGTTCACCACAATCCCAAGGAGGCCCCTGCTTGCCTGGGGATTGCTCCCATCACTAACATGGCTGCAAGATTCATTATAGCGGGTGGCCACCCACACATGAAACATTTTCCAACCTGTTTAGAAATCCCCAATAAGAACAAGCTGTTTCAGTTTGAAGAATGTCACATTTTAATAATATTGTACTTCGCATGTAAATATAATTACAAGTGGAGGAATAAATATAGGCAGAGTACTATTTATCTTTTGTAGTGTCTCCGATTTAGAATCTGGAAGGCAGCCATTTTTATATAACCCTAATTTGTCATTGGTACGTACAATGGATACCCAACTAATTGCCTTCTAAAAGCCACGAGGAAAATAGGCATCCTGTTCCCTGGCAGACGAAAAAGGTCAGATGGCTAGCTGACTTCCAATATCTGTTCTTCCTTTCTTTCACAGTGACAGAATGCCCAGTCTGTTTGATTCACAGCCACTGGGAATAAAGGCTAAAAATACCAATTTCTTTAGAGCTAGGTATGGCCAAGTGCTAAATTCTGGCCAGTAGAATGAGAGAAGAAAGGATATGCCTTCAAAGAGAAAGGCCATGCCTTATGCTTTCCCTCTTCCGTGTGGGCACAGGTAACCTACTGAGAGAGCAGACCCCGCCCCTGGGAGAAGGAGACCTGCACCCCCGGGGTGCAGCGCCCCCGTACTAGGAAAGGAGTAAAGCCTGGCCAGCCACTGTTGGACATTCCTGTTACAAGTTGCTGAATCACTGTCCTATCCATTGCAGATGCCCCTTTAAAAGAATTCACCAGAGACTTGGTGGCAGCATGCCTATTAAAAAGGAAAGTTTGATCCGAGTTTTTAAAAATAGAGGTGTAACGTTCATAGGACCATGCAAAATCTTAAGTGTAACGTAGCTCGACGAAATGTTCCATATATGTGTACTTATGAAACTGTCGTTCAGTTCAAGATAGAAAGGAGGGGCAGGCCAACTTCAGGCAAACTAAACCCGGCCCGCCACCTATTTTTGCAAATAAAGTCTTGGTGGATCCCAGGTGTGCCTATTTGTTGACCTATTGTCTTTTGTCTACATTTCCACTGGGACGCAGGCAGAATCGAATAGTTTGACACAGAGACTGTCTGGCCTGTAAAACCCCAAATATTTACTGTCTGGCCCTTCATAGAAAAAGTTTGCTGACCCCCATTATAGAACATTCTGGAGCACACCAGAAGGCTCCCTCATGCTGGAAACATGAATTTCCCCCATCAAATCTTGGACTCAGTGAACAAGAGCGATTACAGGAAGAGGAATATGTGAGGAAGACTGCCTTCCCCACGTGGGCTAGAAACCTCTGTTGGTTTTCTCATCCTCGTTGGAACAATCAAGCGTCTAACAGTTTTAGCTTGTCAACAAGTAGCCTGCCAATGCATTGCAGAGCTTCTATTTTTAAAATTATCTCACAAGAGTGACTAAGAATTACATCTAAATGAACAGGAGCAAGGAGGGAAACAGACTTCAGTCGGTCTGAGGTTCTGTGGTCAGATCTGACTATGGCTCGGGTCCTACTTTCCTTTGTTCGGGAATTCGAACTTCCAGGACCTGGAAGAAAAATGAGAAGGGGGCTGAGATCTCATGCATTTGCTTTGGCCCCAGTTCCTATATTTTTCCTATTCATTTGACTTTACAGTGTCCACCGCATAATTTTTTGGTGCTTTTTGCACCCTGTTCACCTTCAGTCTGCTGCTTGAGGTTATACAGACTGGATAATGCTGAGAAAGACCCAAGTAAATCAACCCAATGGTTTAGTTGCACCTGTCCTTCTGTCCAGATGACAACACACACGTCCACAGTAAATCACTGTTGCTCAGCAATAACATGACCCAGATTAATGAGAAGCTTGGCCCATTGCAGAACACTCCAAGAATGTCGAACTCGTTGGGTTGGCAAGATGGCTTCCTTGAATAGATGGCAAAGAACAGGTGCCTTCTCCTCCCCCCAGAAAATCTCAGAACAGGTGCTTCGAATTCCAAAGCACTTTATTCGGTGGCCTACCCCACATATCCAAATACAGACAACCAAAGGGCCACTGTAATAATAAAGAGGACATCCTAGACACGCTTAGCCCGGAGCACGAGCAGAACCGAGACCACACCCAACTCACAAAGAGATTCTGGCCCAAAACTTTGTGCTAATGTTTGAAGATCCCCGAAAGCATGCTTACATTGGAACAATGATTTAGTGGGCGGCAGACTCTCAGCCTGTCTCCAAAGTCTATTAATTCTAGTCCCAAGCTAAATCACTTCAGCTAAAATAAAATACTTATTTTCTCAATGTTTTGGAAACTTTAGGAAACAGCTTTTCTTGGCTAGCCTGGGAAGCAAATGACTGTGTGCCATCATTTGAGGGATCAGAGGGCAGCAGGCTCTTCCTAGCCACACTCTCAGTCCCGGGTGAGAAGTCAGAGACGAACGTGAGGGTATGAGGGTGACTGGTCGTGGGACTGAGGGAAGTAAAGAAGGCGAAGCTGGGGTCTGACCCATACCTCTAGGCCACTCTGGCCTGACTTCTAACTACCAGCATCTCAGCTTTACCTGATGGCTTGCTTTGGCGGCCCACAGCAGGCTAGAAGGGCCAGAAAATTACCCCCGCTCCAGAAGCACCCTCAGCAATGACCAACCTGTCTCAGCCTTTAGGAGGGAGAAGTCTGAGGCCCATATCCTGTGCGGGCACCCCAGATTCCCCAGTGGGATGGAGCTCACCCTCTAGGAGCCCCGCTTGGTAAAGTTGCTTTTACTGACTTCCTTCCCTTACCGTCTCATTTACCCACTCTTAACCTAGTGCTTTCTGGGGCTGCTCCCCAAATAAATGACTTGTGCTCAGATGCCTGTCTCGGGGTCTGTTGCTGAGGAGACCCAAACCAAGATGTGGAGGACTGTGAAAGTACAAGTCCCAAGAGGTGTGGGCAGATGCCCAACTCCTCCATCAGCCACATGCTGATGGATGGTTTCACACGTGAACCCACGTGCCAACCTGCCTTAGCGGGGCTGGTGCCCACCCTTTGGTGCCCAGGCTGTACACTGAATGTGTGTGTCCCCTCCAAATTCATATGTGGAAATCTTACAATGGTGTTAGGACATGGTACCTTTGGGAGGTACTTCGGTCATGAGGATAGAGCCTTCCTGATGGGATTAGTTCCTTTTAAAGACACCGCAGAGCGCTCCCTCATTCCTTCTGCCACGGGAGGGCACAGCAATAAGATGGCTGTCTGTGAACCACGAAGCAGGCCCTCACCAGACCCCAAATCTGCCAGCACCTTGATCTTGGACTTCCCAGACTCCAGAACTGTGAAAAATACATGTGCTTTTGGAGCTGCCCAGTCTGTGGTGTTTTTGTTACAGCAGCCCACTTGGACTAAGACAGCCACGTGGGAGAGCAGTCAACTGCAATACCTAAAGCAGGAAGACATTTAAAAAACATGCTTAGGGGATGCCTGGGTGGCTCAGTTGGTTAAGCGGCTGCCTTCGGCTTGGGTCATGATCCCAGGGTCCTGGGATCGAGTCCCGCATCGGGCTCTTTGCTCGGCGGGGAGCCTGCTTCTCCCTCTGCCTGCTACTCTCCCTGCTTGTGCTCGCTCGCTCTCTCTCTCTGACAAATAAATAAATAAAATCTTTAAAAAAAAAAATGCTTGGCTAGATGGTGTGTATAAGGTAGGGGACCACATAGGGCCCATGTCTGTTGTTTTTCTGACAATTACACAACACAGTGCAATTGCAAATTGAGTAGAATAAGTAAACTGGAGCTGCCAAGTCCCTCTTAACTTGGTTAGGGAGGGTTTTTTTTTTTAAATTTATATTGAATTAATTAACATATAATGTATTAATTAGTTTCAGAGATAGAGGTCAGTGATTCATCAGTCTTATCTAATACCCAGTGCTCATTACATCACTTGTCCTCCTTAATGTCCATCACCCCGTTACTCCATCCCCCGACCTCCCTCTCTTCTAGCAGCCCTGTTTGTTTCCTCTGATTGAGTCTCTTATGGTTTGTCTCCCTCTCTGATTTTGTCCTGTTTTATTTTTCCTCTCTTCCCATATGATACTGTTTTGTTTCTTAAATTCCACATAGGAGTGAAGCCATGTGATAATTGTCTTTCTCTGATGGAATTATTTCAATTAGCGTAATACCCTCTAGTTCATCCATGTCGTTGCAATTTTTTTTTTTTTTTTTTGATGGCTGAGTAGGAATCCATTGTGTATATACACCACATCTTCTTTGTCCATTCATCTTTTGATGGACATCTGGGCTCTTTCCATCAGGGCTCTTTCCATAGTTTGGCTATTATGGACATTGCTACTGTGAATATTGGGGTACAGGTGCCCCTTTGGATCACAACCTTTGTATCTTTGGGGTAAATACCGAGTAGTGCAGTTGCTGGGTCATAGGGTAGCTCTATTTTTAACTTTTTGAGGAACCTCCATACTGTTTTCCAGAGTGGCTGTACCAGCTTGCATTCCCACCAACTGTGTAGGAGGGTTCCCCTTTCTCTGCATTCCCGCCAACATCTGTCGTTTCCCGACTTGTTAATTTTAGCCCTTCTGACTGGTGTGAGGCGGTACCTCGTTGTGGTTTTGATTTGCATTTCCCTGATGCCGAGTGATGTGGAGCATTTTTTCATGTGTCTGTTGGCCACTGGTATGTCTTCTTTTGAGAAATGTCTGTTCATGTTCTTAACAGCAGCATCTATTTTTTTTTTTTTAAGATTTTACTTATTTGAGAGAGAGTGAAAGCAAGAGAGATCACAGAGGGAGAAGGAAAAGCAGACTTGCCACTAAGCAGAGAGCCAGATGCGGGGCTCAATCCCAGGACGCTGAGATCATGATCTGAGACAAAGGCAGACGCTTAACTGACTGAGCCACCCAGGTGCCCCAACAGCAGCATCTTTTAAATGCCAGAAATATTTTCCTCCTTTCCCTTTTTAAATAATGGAATTTTTCATACCTTTTTCTTTCTTTCTTTCTTTTGGACATTTGCAAGGTAAGAGGCAATAATAATGTTTCTCCTGGAAGCCTTTTATCTCTCCTTCTCATTTGAATGACATCCTCACTGGATAAAGTATTCTTGGCTGCATATTTTTCTCATTTAGCACCCTGCATATAACATGCCAGTCCTTTCTGGCCTGCCAGGTCTCTGAGTATATTTTAGTCTGCTTGTTGGAAGAAACTGCATCCCCAAATTGTAAAGAATGAAAAACTTATATATACACAAAAATAAAATTAAAGTACAATGAAAGGATAGAATGTAACTGCCAAAATAAAAATTAAAAAAGATTTTTAAAAAAAGAGTTGATAAAATAAATTGGTTGAAAAAGGAAAGAGAAAAAAGGTTAAAATGGAAAGGCTAAAGAATCATGGGGGAAAAGCCATGGACTATATGTGCTATCTTCCCCTAGTGCAGGATTTTGCAGATCAGTAAATTTGGTCTTGGTGGAATGTTCTTGCTGATCATGTCGGAGAGTGGCCCGTTGCTTTGAATCTCAAGTCTATTTGTTTCCTTTGGAATTATACTGCCCTTGCCCAAGGGCTAGCTAGGCTAAGGCACCTGCTCCGGTTTGCTCTATGTGGGTTTTGTTCCCTGAGGGCTTCCTGAGGGCTTTCCTCACAGCCTTAGAGGATGAGAAGGAAAATGGCGGCCTCCCAGTCTCCAGCCCTGGAGCCCAGAGCTCTGGGCCCCATTCCTCAGTGCGGCCTCCGAGAAAAGCCGTCCATCACTCCTGTCTCCCAGGTCTCCGGCCGCACTCCGTGCTCACCCGGCCTGTGACTCACGCACACGGTTCCTCCTCGGGGATGAAGGGGGGTGTCCCCGGTTCTGCCACTTGCTGGGCCCCGGCTTGGAGTGCAGTCAACCTGACCGAGCCGCGGGTCACAGTGTATGACGACCCCGCGCCGGGAGCCACCCCTGGGCTCGCTGATCGCAGCGGCTTCCCCGCTGGGCTGCCTGGGAGCTCTGCCGCACTCGAGCACCCCCCGTCCTCCTGTGACCCCAGAGGTCCTGGGACCACACCG
>CM053612.1:94908354-94928042 GCA_028646535.1 Procyon lotor | reverse complement strand
ACGAAACTCGGGTCTCCTATTCCTCTGTCATCTTGGACTACTGAGCCGGTTAGGAAGTTTTAATACCAGTTTTTGCTTCCATCTCTCCCTGTCTGTCTGTCTGTCCATGTTTCAGATGAGGAAACCATATTTTTCTTGCTTCAACAGAAGTCCGGTTTCCTCCCATGGTCGTTGCTCAGGCATTAGGGGTTTGGTAGCTGCCATGGTGACAAATATTTGTATGTGCCTCCCCCTTTCCAAGGTCCCCTCCCCCTGGTGTAAAGCACCCCAGCTCCTGTGTCTGTCCGCATCACAGCCTTTTCCCCACCCGACTCCTAGCTCTGCCACCACTTAGTTTTACTACCAAGAATCAGAGAGCATTTTCTGTCATTACGAGGGCGTCAGGGAAAGAGCCAAGCTCTCCTGCCCTGCGCAATCCATGGTCTGTCGCAACATTAACACCAGGCTGTGTGTGTACTGTCAGCCCTCACTGAACGCTGGGAGAATGTCAATGTAGGAATAGCTTCAACTGGGATTCTATATCACACTGTTCCCAGAGTTTAATAAAGCTGTAGGGATTAAAGTTGCACGTTTACCCCACATACCCCTGAGTACACGAGAGGCAAGCAGCCTAGCGGTTACGCGTGTGTGTTCTGGTACCACTGGAATGGCCGAATCCAAACCAAGTGTCTCCCGCTCTTATGTGACCTTGGGCAAATTAGTTACATGCTCTGTACCTCAGTTTCCCCATCTGTAAATCCAGGGTAATAATAGTACCCTCCTCATAAGATGGTGGCAGACAGAAGGAGGTCTAGAGTACTTAGCACAGAGCTTGGCCCAGGGTAAGCCCTTAAGAAAGTTTAGGGGTTATTGTTACTATAAGCCAACATTTTAACCTCAGTTGTCTGTCTTCAAGACAGAGCCCATTCTTAACATTTCCATTCTGTTCAGGAAACGCTCTCTTTCCTAGTGACAAGAGTTAGGCTCACCCAGGTCCTTTCTCCACCATGGCAACCCTCAGGACATAGTAATTTCCAGAAAAATTCAGAATGGAGAAGCCACATTCTGGACCACTCTGAAAAGTCTTTGAGGTCCCTGCTGCTGAAGTAAAGAGACTCCCTTATTTTTTCCTGCAGACTTGCAGTTTCTCCTGAGTAGCTTCTCCTTGGTTGACATTCATGTGTATGCTTGTGTGCACGCACACACACACTCCTACGCCCTTCCCAAGGATAAGCAGTAATTCTCAGGGACCGGAGAGTCTTAATCTGCTAAGGGACCGTCGAATCAGCCTTGCTTCTCCCATCCACAATAAAAATAGCAACTTATATTATTTTTGTACAGAAGGCCACATCTCTTTTCTCATCTACCTGCTTCTAGACCATTACTAAGGACATCTTAGTACCTAGGAAGCAGGATCTATAATATTAGCACTTCAAACAGCAGAGCCATTTACCCTTAATTTTTATGTTTAGCTATAAAAAGAGTTGGATCAAGACTTGAATGCTCTTCCTTTTTCTTAAAAAAAATTTCAGTTGAAGTATAGTTGGCATATAATTGGATAGTTTCATTTATCTTGGACGAGAACAAATCCTTAGGCTGAGGTCCCACCCCCTTCTCATTTCTGTTAAAAAAAAAAAGGAAAAAGTAGAGGTTTTCCCTTTGTCCAAAGAGCAAGGGGTAGTTCTTCTAATTATATTCTTTCAACTCTTGTTAATTGGGTACCTATCATCTGTAGGTGCCAGATACTGAATGAAATTCAGAAAGAAATATAAATCTAGTCTTTCCTTGAAACAGATTATGATCTAGCCAGAAGCAAAAATACCAGAGAGGAACAGAAGTAGAAAAAGAGTGGTGCCTTGATCACCACTTTGTATCGCCTAATGAGTAATTGGTCCTTGGTAGCAAAGTTAAAAATACAGTTTTAGGAGTTGAAGAAGTTTGGTGCAAGCCTAGCATGCATTAACAATCCGATCAGAGCCCAGAATTCCTCCTATCTGGTTTCCAAAAATGACCTACTGTGTTACAAGATTGTCCTTTGCATAGCACTTCTGTCTGCTTGTGCATTATAAGCTCTCCGGCACACGCGTGCCTCCTAGATCATCCGAGCTGCCCCACGATTCCTACCAAGACCTGGATCGCCTTGTCAATTGCCATCCAACATCTGAACAAGTTTAGGGCAAGAGTTTTTAGGAAGGCCTCATGTTTTTAGGAAGGACTGGCATTTTTAGGGAAATATTTTTAAATAGGAGATCGAATAGACAATGATTCTCACTTAGGACATCGCTGCTGTTCTGGGGCGTGGGTGTTTGGTTAGCGGATGATGTCAATGTAAGAAAGAGAACAGCAGGGAGTCCAACAGGAAAGAATGCTGACAGAAGACATTCCTCACATGATCTCTCTCCAAATGAAAGAAAGTGTTCTAAGTGAATGGTGGTGAATACACATCCTGCTCTGATTGGCAACTTTCACCATTAAACCTGTAAGTTGAAAGGCATGCAAACCAAAATGCATGCACCCTTCAACCTTGACGGTGTGAGTCACTAAAGCAATTCTCACGTTTCTCCATACAGAAAGGCAGGAGATTTTCCAAAAAAGGTTGTGGTTTTTTTTGTTTCCTTGGTTCCCTGACACATAGCCCAGCCATGAGCACATGTGGTGACAGGCAGGAAACCGTGGCCTTATTTGGGAATCCTGTCTCCCTTTTGGTAGGGGGAGTGGCAAGACTGAGAAGTCCTGATCAGAATGGCCCTAGCTCCCCAAAATAAAGAGAATCAGATAAAGGAAGTGAGCATGTTTCCTAGAATAAATATAGAAAACTGATCCAAAGAATAAATATTTCCAAACCCATTTCTTTGGAAAGGTCTCCTAGGAAAATACTTAGAATCTTCCATTTTCCGTAATGATTTCTCCCATTTTCCTTCTAGCCAGATGCCGATTGTCTGCACTTCCCAGCTGTTGCAGGGACAGCTGTTCTCGTGGGGGACACTATATGAGTGACGTTCAGCCCCAGTTCTCCAAACGGATGCTTCTCAAGTGTCCCTCATTCTGACCCCAGTGCGCGCTGGAGGACCGACATTCATCGGTGTCCACCTAACACAAGGAGATTAGAAAATGAGGGGTGGAAGCCAAGGGATAAATGCTCTGGATTTTAGAGCTTTCTGTCTGCTTTCCCCGAAGGGTGCTATCACTAGGGGGTGGTCTTAGCACAGATCTCAACCAGACACACAGGGAAGCAGGACCTCCAGCTCACTCTGAAGCACTAGAAGCCCTATTTCTGTGTTCAGGTGAAGCCCCTGGAGCAAGGCTGCAGCTAGCGACCACTCGTCCTTTATTCAGGCGTTGCTTCCAGTATGAGATCACCCAGCAGAGAGGAAAAAGGACAGTGGGCAAAGAGGGGGGCCAGGCAATGAAACGGCAACGGGTGTGTCAACTCCGACTGGAATGTGTACCCATTGTCAACCCCAAGTAACCCGAGAAAAACAAACACAAAGTCCTGCATTTCTTCTGGCACTGTGTCAATTGCATGTTAATTGCATAGCCTGGGCAAGGGTGCCCTCTGCTGTCACCTGCAATTTGTGTCGGTCGCATAGCAAAGGCAAGGGTGCCCTCTGCTGTCACCTGCGATTTGTTGTTCATTTCAAAATTTAAGCTCCATCTAAAACATACTTATGAAACATCCTACATATGGAATAGGGAAACCAACCTGGGATCTCAGCTGTTGGAACCAGGCTGTGAGGGGGAGAGAGACTTGAAGCGCTTGAGGCTGCTCGGGCAGCCTGGAAAATTCTATCCCAACTTGGGAGGCGGCCCAGGGGCTTTACAGATCCAGGAGTTTGCATGCAAATACAAGCATTTCTTGGGAGCAGGGCCCCTCTGGGGCAGAAGCACTCTGTGGTCACAATCTCCATTAATTTTTCTGTCCTTTCCCAGTATAAACCAGTTGGCTTTTTTTTTTTTTTTTTAGATTCACCCATTTATTTCTCTACAAAAGAAAAAAGTACATCCAGTTCTCACATATGGAGATGAATCTCAGTGGCTTTGCCCACAAATATTGCATAAAGATAAGAATCTAAAATACCCAACTCTGACAAAAGATCTATTGTATAACTCAATGTATTTTCCTAGGAATATTAACTGAAATATAAAATAATTGTCTTACACATTCACCTTGGAGTTAATCCAAATGCAATCTCCAAGAGAAACTTAGTCATGGTTCTGATTAATATTTTGCATTTAGAAATGACTGCAGATCAAAGGCCATAACACTGTTAATGTACTGCATCGATATTTGCTCTTTTCCTGGTTTTTACTTTCAAAGTTCAAGATGGAGATGGTGGTGTGTCTACATTTTAGAAGCCTTCACGAAACTGGATATCCACTGTACAAGTTTCTTTTACTTGTTAGAGAAAATTGAATTATTTGAAGTTCCGTAGATGGTCTTCTAATAGGAGGGAGAAAGAGAGGAAGGGGGGCAGGGCCCAGGAAGGGTGGAGAGCAGTCTTTCACCACCATCTTCCATAGTATCCTCCACAAATGTCACACCGTGCACTTTATAGCCTCTTTGTCAGCTACATTTATCCCCCTAGCAAACGGTCACGAGTAGAGTGTCTACATACCTTGAGATTTCTGAACGTTTCTGATTTCAAACATATGTATCACTTGAACGCTTTTGGACCCAAGAAATGGAATCCAGCTGGCAAAAGGAGAATTTACTGGCTCATGTTAATTAACATTAAGGCCAGAGGTGGGGCTAGATCTCAGAGAGGGCAGGAACTAAGAATTGCATCAAAGTTTTCTCCATCATTCCCTGATACTGAGTTCATTCTCTTTTTACTTGAGATTGACTTTTTCCATGAGACAGAAAGCACTGTTACTGGCTATTCTTGGGTTCACATTTCCCCAGATCCACTTTCCAAGGAAAAGAGGATTCCTTCTCTTAAGCTCTATTTGGAAAATCCCAAGGAAAATTCTGGATTGCCCTTCCCTGGGTCATGAGTTCGTGGATGTATGTGGCCAGGGTGGGTTGGGGTTTTAAAATGGACAGTAAGAAGGGAGTGAGACTGGGTAGACAAGGTAATAGATGTAACATGTCTGCTACCATCTTTTGAAGAGGGTGGGGGTGGTGGAGAGTTCTTTGAGCTTTTCTTGTGTATCAGGCACTGTGCCAAGCATTTTCATTTTTCACACATAATTTTCTTTAATTGCCACAAAAACCCTATGATGCAGGTGTTATTATTAGATTCTGGAATTGAGATTTGGAGAGATTTAGCTACTTGTCCAAATTTGCACAGCTAGTAAATTGTAGAACTAAACCCAGAGCATTTTGATCCCAGAGCCCAAAGTAGTAACCACTATCCTATATTTCCTTTGTCAGATGATATGTGTTAGTTTCTGCTTCAGAAAAATTAGTCCCTGGAGTTCTAGTCAAAATTACATGCCATCTATTTACACTCAGATTATAAATAGAAAAATTCTTTTTTTTGAATCAAGGACAAATGAACTATGAACCATTCTTTCTTCAGTCTAAGGACTGAATTTTGTATGGTTTTGTTTTCTTTTTAACATTTCATCTAATTCCTTGGACGTAGTAGGCACCAAGTAAAAATGATTTAGAGAATATAAGGAAAGGCCCTCTAACCACAACTCAAAATGCAGATGCAGTAAGAGAAAAGGTTGATAAATTTGATGATATAAAAATAATTTTTTCTCACAGCAAAAAAAAATAAGTCAAAGGACAAATGGCAAGCTTGGAAGAACTATTTGTTCTTCTATTTCACAGATAAGGAGCTAACATCCCTAATTTGCAAAGAACCTTTTGGTAATTGAGTTTGGAGAGGGCGATAATCCAATTGGGGAAAAATGTGCAAAAGACATGAACAGCCAGTTCACTAAAAGAAATGTAAAAGTGGCTCTTAAACTTATGAAAAGATGCTCAGCTTCACTCATAATTTAAAAACGCACACTGAAACTACACAGAAACACCGTTCTCGCCCATCAGAGTGGCAAAAATTCAAACAGCTTGACAACACATTCTGTTAGTGAATTGTGGGGCACTCTCATTGCCGGAGGGAATGCAACCTCTATGAAGGGAAATTTGCAATACCTAACAAAACTGCAGATGCACCCTGCCTTTAACCCACCGCTGCTACCTGTAGGAATTTACCCTGACATACACCTCTAGCAATGTGAAAATACATATACAAAAGGTTAGGCATTGCAACTTATCTGTCTGAGCAGAGAAGATTGGCTGAATAATCTGTGGTACACCACACAATGGAATACTATGCAGATAAATTAAAATCACCAATAAGCAACAGATGGACATCCTATGCCTCTAGATGTGTTACTCTGAGAAGGACACAGCATCAGCTATATAATATTCTGGCCAAAAATGCATAACATCTTCAGATTTGCATACTTATGAGTACAAGACCTCCCCTTCCCTGTGGATCCCGAAGCAGTTCCCCGAGGTCTTGAGGAAAGGCATCTTGTTCATATTTATGTAGAAAAGACAACCTATATTTTCTGGTCTTCCCCCTTTCAGTAAAAGACAACTCCAAACTTCTCCTTGTTCAGACCAAAAGCTTTTATTACTCTGGATTCAATACTGCCTTCTTGATGAACTGTAAGAAGATGGAGTGATTTTTTTTTTTTTCATTAGCATTTGGTTCAGAGGCCCTCTGCTTAGACCTCAGGTTTGGGAAAAAGAGGAAGAAGATCTGAAGATGGATAGATGACACCTATCTCAACCCAAACGTTGGGACTTCCAACATAGTATAGCTGGTACCCCGTAGCCCATTGGGATATTTTAATAAATTGAGTATTAGTTTAAGGAATTCCCTCATTCATTTCTGGGTCATTGCCATAGAGCCAGAAGCTCATTAAGTGAGGCACAGAACTTCAAAGAGGAAGTAGCCCGGTGATAGAGACCTCATGTCTTCCAATCTTCCACTGGTCAGCACTCAGTCACATGACCAAACCTAACTGCAAAGGAAGCTGGGAAATGTAGTCTAGCTGTGTGCCCAGGAGGGCAAGGGAAATGGTTTGGTGGATAAATAGCTAGTCTCTGTCACCTTGGTGATAGATTATGAATGATGTCTTCTCTTTCACATATTAATCCACTAATTGGACCTATCACTTTTAAATATTAAAATATTTATACTTTTTAGATTATGATGATGTGGTTTCTTTTTATTACATGGATGACCTACATGAAACTCCTGATTGTGTAGAAGATCCATTAAGTATATGATGGATGCCAAACCTCACATAACATTGGCCTCAAGTCCCATCCAGTCATTTCTCAGAAATGGTCCTGATGATGGCAATTGAGAGATTCAAGAATAAAAGCCAGTGCCTCCACAAGAAATAAAATTAAGTGTTGCTTAAGCAATTCTCAAGAGCTAGCTATTAACCACTGCACACCAGCTGTTCCCATTTCTTCATACTTTTCCGTAAAGCCCAGATTTTAGCTTTTATTATTTTTTTACCCTTTTCCCTCTATGATGTAATTTGTATATTTCACTTATATGGTGGCTCAAAGTGAGCATATTAAGAAGAAGGGACACTGAGGTTGGAAAACATAAATGTTTTTAAAAAATAAGAAAATAGGGGCGCCTGAGGTGGCTCAGTCAGTTAAGCGTCTGCCTTTGGCTCAGGTCATGATCCTAGGGTCCTGAGATCGAGTCTCATATTGGGCTCCCTGCTCTACAGGGAGCCTGCTTCTCCCTCTCCCTCTGCCTGCTTCTCCCTCTGTTTGTGCTCGCTTGCTCTCTCTCTCTGTCAAATAAAATCTAAGAAAGAAAGAAAAGAAAAAATTAAAAAAATCAAAGGACTTCAAAAGGAACGTGGATTGGAGCTGGGGGTAGGAGTGATAAAACACAGCCTGAGGGTCATATACCTTGCCGTTTGCCATTTTCTCCCTTTGATCTTCCACTGTGGTCTTTTTCAAATTGCATTCACTTACTCAGCAGGTTCTTGACTCTGCTGGGAAGTTTCAAATCAGAGACTGATTTGATTGGTCCAATGGCTGGGGTCTTAGGCTTTGGAATTGTTCAAAAGCTCCCGGATGATTCTCAGGGTATACAGCAGAGCTGAGAACCACTGATTTCCTTTCTACATTGCTTTTAATTGACTAATTTTGGATACTTGACCATACTTCTGATGAAACTGACTCATATGAAATTGAAAGTCAGTTCATTTAAAATGTGTGAAGAAGGACGCCTGGGTGGCTCAGTCAGTTAAGCCTCCAACTCTTGATTTTGGCTCAGGCCATGATCTCAGGGTCGTGAGACTGAGTCCGGCACTGGGCTCCATGCTCAGTGTGGAGTCTGCTTGAGATTCTCTCCCTCCCTCTCCCCCTGCCTCTCCCTCTGCCCAGGCTCACATGCTCTCTCTCTAAAATAAATAAAGAAAATCTTAAAATGTGTGAAGAAAAATACACCTACCCACGCATTGTTAAAGTTGTGAACTGTGTAGCCAAAGACCTCTGGGCAGTGAAAGGAGTGATCACCCTAAAGTTCGTCTGATTTTTTTCTCACTGGGAGTGCCAAAGGCCAAGATATTTCTGAATTATCCTCTTTCCTCAGTTATGCCCTTGAACAACTTTGTAGAAAGTTGGGATGCAGCTTATCACCAATTTAAAGACTTGGCTATCTGATCGAGTAGGTGATTTGGAGACGCTCCTGGCCCTGTCAGTGCCCAGTTAGCTGGTTCTTTGCAAATATAAGCAGAATGGGCAGTCACCCCGAGTTGGGATGAGTATTCCACCACTGTTTGTGAAGACTGTTTTGTAACAAGAGCCCAGACACAGTGGGTTACACTGAAACCTTCTATGAGGTCCAGTGGGACAACATCCATGTAGACCAAGGAGAAACCTTGTTGGCACTATTGGCATTTGGGGCTGGATCAGTCCTTGCGTTGGAGCTGTTCTGTGCACTGTGGACTGGTCAGCAGCATCCCTAGCCTCCACCACTAGACGCCAGTGGCACTGCCACCCCCTGGTTGTGACAATCAAAAACATCTCGTGAAATTGCCAGATACACCCATCGGGTCCAAATCGCTCCTGGTTGAGAACCACTGGCATAAATTCACTCTTAGTTTGCCAACTAAACAAAACACAGCAAAACGCAAATAGCCCTGTTGTTTTGAAATGACTCTGTCTGAGTAATAATGTGAGAAGGGCTTCCTTCCAAAATCCTCCAACTGTGTTCCTCTAGTCTTTTATGTTCCCATCAGGCCCAGGCATACCAGCAGTAAAAAATGAGCATTGCTCTGGGACGGTGATCCTTAATCAAGGACAGTATGGCTCCCTGGGGAACATTTGGCATCGTTTGGAGACATTTTTGTTTGTCAGTACTCTGGCAGAGTGGGGTGCGACTGGTGTCTGGTGGCTGAGGCCAGGAATGCTGCCAAACGTCCTACAGTGTGCACGATGGTTCCCACAGTACTTATTGGGACTGACATAGCCATCGTGCTGAGGCTGAGAAACCTTGATTAAAAGCAACCATATCCACAAAGTCCAAAGAAAAGACCCATCTTGGGGGGCCTTTAATAATACAGATCAGTGGTTCTCAACTGAGATGGGGGTGGCTTTGCCCTTGGACATCTGGCAGCGTCTGGCGGAGGCCAGGGAAGCCGCCTAACGCCCTATAATGGACCAGATAGGTCCCAGCACAAACAATGATCCAGCCCCAAATACCAGTAGTGTCAAAGTAGGGAGACCCTGCCCTAGGATCACCTCTCTTAAGGCTGTTAGGCCCAGCGGATTTGTTTTACCCCCTTCTGGCTTTGTGGTTTTGCTCCCCCAGTTTGCATCTGCCGTTATATTGCCAATCCAGTTTTAATGCCTGGACTTTGGCACGGCAATAGGGCGGCTAAGAAGGAGGGAGGCTTGGCGCCACACCCAGCCCCTAGAACAGATAGACACTGGGGAGCAGGCCAGTTAACATCAGAGGTTCAGCCAGGATTGGGGGAGGCAAGCCACGGTCACAATTCAAGTTGACAAGTCAGTACAAATGGCCCTGCCAAAGACACTTTGTCCTGCCAGGTGCGGGGACAGAGTGGCTGGGAATCTGGGGCAGTGGAGACTTACTGTAAAATTAGTCTGTGTCCGGGAAGTCAGGCACTAGGTAAGGCAGTCCCAGCCAGCGAGCCAAGGTTTGGGGTCAGGGCCGGGTCCTGGAGAGGGGCACCTTGCGAGAGTCAGCCAGGACCCCAGGGAGAGGAGGGAACCTGGATGATTTGCCAGGCAGCTGCAGGAGGATTTGAGAAAAGGACTAACGCGCAACTATGAAGCAGGGCAGTTGGGAGTCTTGGGCTCGGTTTAGAAAATGAGTGATGGATCGTCATCAGCGGAGTGGAAATGCCATGTGGGGGGAGGTGGTGCCCGGGAGAGCACGGCTGAGCCCAGCGATGAGCAGCACAACATGGCACCTTGGGTCCGAGAGATAGGAAGACCAACTCCGTAACAAAAATCAACCCCCCCTTCCCCCTAAGACCCTCCTCCCCCGAGAGGCGTGGGTACACAGGCATGTAGGCACAGAGCGCCTCCCTCACCTCTAACCCCACCGTAGGGATCAGTGAGACAGTTCCTGCCTGCACGGAACATTGGTCTGGAGAACTGGGAGTCATGCTGAAGCAAAACTTGCTCAGTGAACGGAGCGGAAGCCAACAGTTTGAGAGCAAAAGTGTCATCCATCATTTGTTTTTGTGTTTTAGATAATGTTGGCTTTATTTTGAAATTACAGATATGAATGACATTTGTGACATTTCTTGGTTTTGTCTGATTATCAAGTCAGTCCATGCTTGCTGTAGAAAATTCAAAAACTACAGAAAAGTATAAAATACTTCATCTATAATTCCATATCCTGATGATAATCACTCTCAGGATGTTGGCACGCTTCTCCTCTTTTGTTTTAATGGCATCTTTTGTCCTAATGTCATTAACTGATATGTACCTTATAACCTGACATGTAATGATAATCTAGTCAATAGCATCCTTCCAGAATTTTTCTGTGGCTAGGTCCTTGTCTCATTTGAAGCTCTCAGAAAATGTGATTTTCATTTCATTTCTTCAGATGGATTCTGGATTTATTGAGATTACCTACCCCAGAAGTGGTGAATGGGGAAACCTGCCTTTTCCTGGTCATCACTACTTTCCTAGGTCATACTTTTCCTCCTTCTTCTTAATAGAAATGTTCTGTAATATATTAAGTTCAGTGATAGGGATAAAACGACTAAAAATACCTACGAATCTGGAGCTAGGATCTCAGGAGGGATTTTGGGGATCATCGTTTTGCATAATGCAAACATTACCTCATACATGCAAATGGACTACTTTCTCCTTATTATTCATGAAATAGGACAGTGACTCTCCTGAGGCTCATTATTCTGGCAGGCCTGCCCAGGCTGAAAATTTCAGACTGGTCCAACCCCCCCAGTTGGCGGTTCTAAGCCTTCAGCTCCTCTCCCTGCACTTGACTTTCTCAACCTCCAGGAAACACAGAGTCCATGTCATATAAGCCAGGCAAGATCATCAACCCCTGCTGAAGCTGAGGGGGTGGGCGGGGCCAGGGTGAGGGGGATGGGGAGGCAGGAAGCCCTGGGCAGGTGGGAACACTGAAAACGGGTATTTTAAAAGCCTCATCTGAGCAGCCCAGTAGCCACATCTGATGCCAACAGAATACAATGGCACATAACTACCTTTTCAGTACACCCAGTCATTTCTAGGCTCTGGAATGCTTGATGCCACCAGATGTCAGGAGAACAAACTAACTTGATATTTAGAGCCAACAGTGAAAGGTGGCTATTATAGGAAAAAGAGGTATCTATTTGTTCAATGCCTGACTATAAGCAAAGCAAAACAACACATCTACACACTCTATGTTGTCAATAAGGCAAGAGCTTTTTTTTTTTTAAATAACAAAAAGACTCTGTTGCAAAATACAAAATATTTGAATACATTCCCCATGTATAGTATGGATTCCTCGTGATACTGTGCAAATAACTGACTTTGTTTTGTGGGTCATACCCAAGGATTTGTCTTCGAAGTCTTTTGTTCATCATATTATATATCTTTTTGTTTGTTGATTCTTCTCCTCCTCTGGCATCCTGCTTTTTCTTTTTTCACTAAAATGTCTTCCTTCATTAAGAGAGGTCTAAGTTATCTCTACACTCAACGTGGGCATCAAATTCAGGATCCCGAGATCAAGGATCTCACGCTCCACCCACTGAGCCAACCAGGCACCCCTGGATGGCCCCATTTAATGATTAAATTAAATGCATTCAGTTATATCAGGCTTTATATCAGGCTCAGACATTGTAATTGACTAGGCATTGACAGGTCTGGAAAGTGGCTCCTTTCACATGAATTTAAGTCCTAGAGACAAAAGATAGCTTATTATTTGTCTTTTCATGATTAATGTTTCTATTGACTATGCTAAACACCAAGCCCACTCTGGGCCTTCTCACCCCAAACAAGGCTGACTACATGGCCCCAGCCACACAGACATTTCCTATTTGTCTCTTCCTTGTTCTTTATTCTTTATCCTACAAAAGCTTCCTATCTTCTGCCCCATTTTGCAGTTCTTAGAATGGAGACAGTCCGCTTCGTGAAGTGTTAAATCAGGTTTGTTTGTATCACCTAAACTGTCTTTTTTTTTTAGTTGCGGTGTAATTGACATATAACATTATATTAGTTTCAAGTGTAGAACATAAGGATTAGATATTTGTATACATTGAGAAATGATCACCACAATAAGTGTAGTTTCCGGTACTCGCCACATGGAGTTACAAAAATTTTTTTTCTTGTGATGAGGACTTTTAAGATTTATTCTCTTGGCAATATTCAAATATGCAATACAATGTTATTAACTGTAGTTACCACACTGTACATTACATCCCTGTGACTTATTTATTTTATAATTGGAAGTTTATATCTCTTGATCCCCTTCACCCATTTTGCCCACCCCAGCTCCCTTCCCCCAGCAACCACTATTCTGTTCTCTGTATCTATCTGTTTTGTTTTGTTTTTGAAGATTTTTATTTGTTTGAGAGAGAGCACAAGCCAGGGAAAGAGGCAGAGGGAGAGGGAGAGGCAGGCTCCCCGCTGAGCAGAGAGCCTGACGTGGGGCTCGATCCCAGGACCCTGGGATCATGACCTGTGCCAAGGGCAGATGCTTAACCCACTGAGCCACCCAGGCACCCATGTATCTCTGACTTTTGTTTGTTCATTTGTTTTGTTTTTTAGATTCCACATAAGGGATCATATGGTATTTGTCTTTCTCTATCTGATTTATTTCACTTAGCATAATGCCCTCAAGGTCTGTCCATGTTTTCAGAAATGGCAAGATTTCATTCTTTTTTATGGCTGTATAATGGTTGTATACTTTTTTATGGTTGTATATGTATATGTATATGTACCACATCTTTATCCATGCATCCATTCATGGATGCTTAGGTGGTTTCCATTTTGTGGCTATTGTAAATAATGCTGCAGTGATTATAAGGGTGCAAATATCTTTTCAAATTAGTGTTTTCATCTTCTTCAGGTAAATATCCAGTGGAATTACTGGATCTTATGGTAATTCTATTTTTAACTTCATTTATTTATTTATTTGAGAGAGAGAGAATGAGCTGGGGAGAGGTGTGGAGGGAGAAGGAGAAGCAGACTCCAGGACCCGGAGATCAGGACCTGAGCTGAAGTCAGACACTTAACCAACTGAGCTACCCAGGCGCCCCTCTATTTTTAATCTTCTGGGGAACCACCATACTGTTTTCCACAGTGGCTGCACCAATTTGCATGCCCACCAACAGTGCATGAGAGTTCCTTTTTCTCCACATCCTCGCCAATACTTAGTATTTCTTGTCCTTTTGGTACTAGCCATTCTGACAGGTGTGAGGGGATATCTCGTTGTGGTTCCGATTTGCATTTCCCTCATGAGGAGTGATGTTGAGCCTCTTTTCAGGTGCCTAATAGCCATCTGTACATCTTCTTGGGAAAAAATGTCTGTTCAGATCCCCTCTGCCCATTTTAAATCACATTGCTTGCTTGTTTTTATTGAGTTGTATGAGTTCTTTTTATTACCCCTTAGTGGATGTATGGTTTGCAAATATTTTCTCTAGTTCGATAGGTTGAGTTTTCATTTTGTTGACAGTTTCCTCTCCTGTGCAGAAACAAGTCCCCTTGTTTATTTTCGCTGTTGTTATCTTTAAATTGTCTTCCTGAATCGTGTTTTTGCCACCCGATTGGGAGGATCCAGAAAAGTAGAAGGGAGGCAAGGAGACTCATAAGAGAGTGGGAGAATGTGGCCTATGTTGCAGGAACAAAGCAGACTCTGATACGGCCCACTGCTAAGTCATAAGAGAGAATAATAGAAACTTTCTTAGTTTGAAGGCCCTGGGGGTCAGGCTGAAGCATTTGAAGGAATCTGGGGAGATAGGGGAGATGGAATGTGGGTTTCTATCTCCTCCAGGGCTCTTTGACCCTGTCCCTCTTGATGGCTTCTGGTAATGTCAGTGGAAAGGGCTGCTCAGAGTAGACACACAGCACTGTAGAGACAGTAACAAAAAAATTCAGAGAACTGGGCCATGGCAGATTTGCTAATGACTAATTCCTGAGGACCTGTGGCCACGGTAGGCTTAAGGAGGTTTACAAAGTAACCTGAAGCCCTATTGACCTCTGAAGAACTGGTACAGGAAGCGAGAGACAGAACGAAAGTGTATCATATATGAGTAGATATCATCAGATGAACAAATAGCACAGAAGGAGGGAAAATTAACCAGCGATGTGGGAGTCCATAAAATGTAGAAGGGAAGTCCTACAGAAACTGAAAAAAGCACATCAAAATAGAGAAGTATGAAAACAGGGACGTCATTTGTAAAAGTACCATGGACAACATTGACCTTTGCGGAATTGCTGAATTCACACAAAATATATACTTTTCTGTAAACCGTGTGTGTAGAATTGCACCGTTCAGTAGCTGTGGCTACTCGAATTTAGGTTTAAATCAATTAAACTGGAAGCACGCTTCCTCAGTCACATCAGCCACATTGCAATGTTCAGTAGCCACGTGTGCCCTGTGCTTACCGTATCGGCGTAGTGACGGCACAGACACAGGACATTTGTCATCATCTTAGAAAGTTCTATTAGCACTGATAGAGTTGTGGTTCTTAAGTTTGGAGGGGGGGTGGAGAGGGTCGTAAACTCTTGGAGAAACTAACAAAAGTTATGGACCTTGTTCTAATAAAATGTGCAAACACATATACATGTGTTCTTTTGTGTATACCTTTGGGTTTTTTATGGCTCCCTAAAGCTTATTTATAGACCATTTAGGGGTTTATGGGCTCCAAGTTAAGAAAACCCGGGAAGGCTTTTAAATATTTTGGTTTCTGGGTCATAATCTTTCTCTTCACGCTGAGTCTTGTCATATTCCTGGAAGTGTCTAACATTCAAGTGAATGTTGCCTAGAAAATCTTGCCTCCCGTTTCCTTGTGGTCTACACCAACTATGACCTTCTCTTCTATTCCAAGTTGGCCACATGATCTCTTCCTAGAGCTGGTCTTTGGAAGAACACTTGCTGTCACCTCTGAAATCACAAACTCAAATATCTGATACTCTGACTCCAGACTCCATCCTTCCAACTCTCTCTCTCTCTCTCACCCCCTTAATCCCATTACTTTGCCTCCTCAAGACTCCAGCCCATCAGCCCCTAAACGTTCTCCCTACCAATCACCCACTTTCTTTATTCGCTCCCTTCCCTATCCTGATCTGATAACTTGGACCAACATTTCAACCACTCTCCTGCCAAGGCCTTCATTCCTCTTGCTTGTTAATCAGCTCTCAGTTCAGCTGCCAAAACCCCATCCTCAGAGGGTCCAACCATCTGCCTTTTCCCCAGCTGTACCTGAACTGCTAGTAACATTAGAGAAAAAGCAGAGAATTGCCAAGATTTGAACTGCAGTACATTTATGGTGTCCAAAACCAACTGGGTCATCAATGTTGCGGCAACTCTTTTTTTTTTTTTTTTTTTAAGATTCTATTTATTTGCGAGAGCAAGTGAGAGAGAGAGCATGAAAGGGGGAGGAGTAGAGGGAGAAGGAGAAGCAGGCCTCCTGCTAAGCAGAGAGCCCAAGGTGGGGCTCGATCCCATGACTCTGAGATCATGACCTGAGCCGAAGGCAGATGCTTAACCCACCGAGCCACCCAGGCACCCCTGTTGCCGCAACTCTATCGTGTTTCCCTTGTCAGGTTTTTCTCCCCTTTTCCACATCAGCCACTTAAGACATTCTCTCATCTGCATATTTACATGACGACATAGGTATATAACAATAAGAAATTGGAAATAAGCCATGTGTGTTGTGTAGGGACTAATTAAATAAACTGTGGTACAGCTACAAAACAGAACACTAGGTACCTATTAATAAAATGGGGGCAATCTTCGAATATATTGTTTTAAGTAAAATAAAGTGAAGATTCAGAGTAGTATTTGCCATTCCTTTCAGCCCAATGGGTGCATTATATGCAGTAACAAATAAACTGTGATATCTCAGCAGCTTAACATAGTAACGTAATACATATTTATTTCGGGCTCATGGCACAACTCAACAGGAGTAGGGTGACTCGGAGATCTAAATCTTAAACATGGGCGTCTCAAACATGCTGCCTTCGAACTCATAACCAGAAAGTGCATAAACAAGGCTCAGGAAGTTGTATGGACAGGCCCAGAGGTGATGTGATCCCTTCTGCTCATCTTCTATTGGCCAGAACCTAGTCACATGCCTCACCCTATCAGCAAAGGAGGCTGGGATATAGTCTTCCTGAGTTCCTCAGAAAAGGAGAAAAAGGGGAATTAGGAGACCAGCTGCCATTGTCTGCCACAGTTACAGTTCAGTAAGAAAGAAGACAGAAGAGAATATTTATTAAAATTTGCTTGTATTTGCATGGAAAATGCTTTGCACAGCAAGGTTATAAACATGATTCCTTCCATGGGGCAGGGGAGAAGAGGCAGATGGGGCCAGTGTGCATGTAAATTTCTGACCAGGCATCTGTATTAAATATTCAGGAAAAAAAAAAAAAAACTTTAAAAAATTAAAACAAACCAGCCAGTGAGTAGAACCTTGTTGCCTCTCGTCAAACCTGCCACCCGTGATGGCTCTTCGCAGATGGCTCTCCTCCTCCTCAGAGAAAACGAAAGCCATCGGGCCAAGTTCTGCTCATGGCTCTGACTTTAGAGCCGACTTTGGCCCTCCTGTCCACTGAGAAGCCCTGACTACCCAGTTGTGGGTTACACACTCCCCACTTCCGGGGGGCTTTCCGCGCACTCGCAAGCTCCACAATCACCATGCTGTGTGTGTGCGCATTGTCGTCATTGTTAATTTACCTCTGTCTCCCCTGCTACACTTTAAGCTCCTGGAGGAGGGCAATCTCGCATACTCTACATCCCTAGACCTCATCGGGGCTGGCCACAAAGTCGGCAGCCTGTAAAAATGTATTCAAATGAATGAGTGAATTGACCCAGCGTAACGTCAGGAGGTGTCAATTTCTATGACCCCCCCTGCAGTGTTTCATTGCTGAAGAATGAGGCTAGTTTGTGGCCAAACGAGATAGTGTTCCTATGGATAACTTCTTTCTAAGTAAATGCTGGTGATTTTTTAGAGTCACGTCCTGGGCCTTGAAGGGCTCCCTCTTCCTTTCATTATCACAGACCACAAAATGACAGCTATACTTTCTTCTTCAAGAGCTCTTGTGTCCTCCGTGGGGCACCTGGGTAGCAGTGTTGGTTAATCATCGACTCTTGGTTTCCTCCGCTCAGATGGTGATCTCAGCATGGTGAGATCGAGCCCCAGCCCTGACTCGGGCTCTGTGCTCAGTGTGGAGTCTGGCTAAGACTCTTTCTTCCTCTCCCTCTGCCCCGCTCCCCTACACACACACTCTCTCTCTCTTTCTCTAAGGTAAATGGATAAGTCTTAAAAAAAAAAAAAAAAAAAAAAGAATTCATGTGTCCTCAGGAAATAATAATGAAGCCTCTGATTTTCAGTTTGTTTTTAAAATACGTCCAAACTCTCAGTTCTTATTCACTCTCTTCTGCAATTCTTTAGAAGCTTAAAAACAGAGGGGGCAGTTTAACTATAGAAATGGGGCAGACAGAGCCAGGGAGGAAGGCAAATTCAGGGTTAAGTTCTTCCTTTAGCCTGCTCTTTCCCAACGAGCCAGCTTGGCTGGGACCCCAGGACCTCCCAGCCTGTCAGCGGCACACACTCCCCATTCTGGCACATTCTCACCCACCCCCTGCTGCCAGACTGCCTTCTGATATCAGCAGAAGCTCCTCATTACGAGAAGAAAGCTTCTCGTCGGACTCAGTGTACTGCTGAGACATCAGGTCCCAGCCTTCCATGAGCAGTGACGGCTGGCCAGCGCAGAAGGCAGGAGGATAAGGCCAGGCTTTGGAGTAAGCAGAGCTGGCTTTGAACCCTGCTCCACCTCCCCCTGGCTCAGAAACCTCTGGCACATGATTATATTCCCTGAGCTTCAGGACCCTCAGCTAGAAAAAGAGGATGACCGGGGGCGCCTGACTGGCTTAGTCGGTAGAGCATGTGACATTCGATCTCCGGGTTGTGAGTTTAAGCCCCACACTGGGCGCAGAGTTTACTTAACTAAAATCAATAAAAGGTCTCCTGGCTCATAAATTCAGAGCTGGGACCCAGTTCAGACTCTTCCCGCCACACCAGAATAAACCAATCAAGCCTTACCTTACTTCCCGTTGAGGAGAGCACCAGCAATTTTGTGAGCAGATTTGAAGTGGTGAATAAGCACGTTGGCGGGGGGGTTTATTGGGGTGGCACTTGGGGATCACAGAGCCAGAGCGGGAGAGATCCAGCATGACTTAGCCCAGGGGTTCTCGCACGTTCGGGGCCAGATCGTGCTTTGTTGACGACTACTGACTGCCCTAGCCTTTCTTTGGACAAACAAGGCAATGGGAATCGATGTGGCTCAAGAGGGGTCCTGTGGGTCTCAGCAGACTTGAGATCATTTTCTTCTTTCATGATGCTTCTCCAAGACTCTGTAAGACATCTCCAATAAATGTGATGAAAAATGGGCAGGAAGTAGCAGCTGGCAGGTTGTCGCCCCATAAAGGGAGAAAATAGCTGGACCCAGACCAAGTCACAGCAGTGGATGGCTCTCAGTTTAAAGAGGGAAGAAATAGGAAGGGAGAGAGAAGTGAAAAAACAAAAAATCATGAAAAGACTGCTTTTTATTTCGTTTGTTCTGTAAGTGACTTGAGGATGACCAAGCCTTCTATCCCACTTCGTACTGAACTGGAAGTAATCAGAGCACAATTTCTTTAACAACCTTATAAAAGCATTTAAAAATAAGAAAGGGACGAATCCTTTAAAATCTGCCTTGGAATGGGTTTATAACATGACTCGAACTCGGGAGCATGAGACCTGCGTTCTCATCTCTGCCACTGACTCTCTGAATGGCGTGAGATCGCTTCACGCAAACCTACCCCTGGTTTCTCACGTGTATAATTGGAGGTTTGAGCGGGACAACCTCTGGGACTCCCATCGCTGTAGAGTTCTGTGCCATCCGAGCTTGCTGTCTGGTAGGTGAAAGAAATAGTGCCTAGAGCTAAGTTTCATTGAACAAGTATCAACAGTTCTAGACTTGTCCTTTCTTGACTCTCCCGCGCAGATTTCGCAAAGTATTC
>CM053612.1:94888078-94907854 GCA_028646535.1 Procyon lotor | reverse complement strand
TGAAGAAGAGTTCACCACCCAGTGACGGGGTCCTGTGACTGGCTGCTCCCATCTAGACTTTGCCCACCATGCGGCCTCCATCACGAATACTCAGCCCTGCCATGATTCATGAAAGCAGCCAGAGACGATTTGTAAATGACTCGGTGTGGCTGCGCCCCCACAAAACTTCCTTTCCAAACTCAGGCAGGTGGCTGGATCTGGCCCGGTGGCCGTAGGCAAGCCCCAAACTACAGAGCTAACTCCTGGCCCCCGAGAGACCGCCAGGCCACTTTAGGCTCAGCCATCTGGGGACTTCTTGGGGCTGGCGTACCAGCATCCTGAGACTGGGAGACGCGGGCCACCGTGGATCTTCTCCCGACACTCACATGTCTCAGCCTTCACGGGAAGTGATCCCACTAGCTCCACCATTGGGTCTGGGGTCTCCCGTACCCACGCATGCTTCCACGGGCCCCACTCCCCCTCCCCGGCTTCACCCAATGAGCCATGCAGCCTGCCTCTCTGCCATCCTCCGGTCTCACCTCCTTTGCAAAATCAGCCTTGCGAGAGGGAAGGACTGTCTAGTCCTATTCTTTCCCTCTCTTAAGGACCCCCTCCACTTTGGCACTTCCTCTGCCTTCCTGAGCTGATATTTTCCCTGCCCCCTTCCTAGGGTCAGAGTAATGGGGAAGACATTGGGAATAAAACTGGCTTACCAATAAATGAGCCTGGGGGCGCCTGGGTGGCTCAGTGAGTTAAAGCCTCTGCCTTCGGCTCAGGTCATGATCTCAGGGTCCTGGGATTGAGCCCCCACCCCCATGTGGCTCTCTGCTCAGCAGGGAGCCTGCTTCCCTTTGCCTCTCTCTGCCTGCCTCTGCCTACTTGTGATCTCTCTCTCACTTTCAAATAAATAAATAAAATCTTAAAAAAAAAAAAAAGAATAATAATTGAGCCTAAATCAAGAGAAAGTTCAAAAACATTACATCTCTTCCGTAGATTTCCATCTCGTAATATGATTGTTCAGGAAGCTTTATTTTACCACTGATCTTCTCCATTTGCTTGTAGGTCTCTACAGACATTGTTCTTTTAGTGAGCATTCTGGAAAAGAAAACAGCCGGGGGCTGAGGTGGGCTTGGCTGCACCTAGTCCCCAGGAGGCACCCAGGAGAGAATGAGACTCATTGATATTTCAAAAATACTCCTCCTGCCCCCGCTGATTATGTAAACCCAATTGTTTTCAACCAGCAGTGGGGTGGGGGAGATTTTGCCTCCCCCAAGCACTTGGTAATGTCTAGATACACTGTGGGTTGTCATAATTGCAGGGGTGGGGGTGGAGGGGTGCGTGCCACAGGCATCCAGGAGTGAAGCTGGGGGATGCTGTTAAATGTCCCCGGATATACAGGACAGCCCCCTCCGCAAGGAGTCATTCAGCCCCAATGGTCACTAGTGCCAAGGTCGAGGAACCCTGTTCAGAACCAGTCACAGCCGCAAAGGGAAGAAGCATGACAAGCAGCGCGAGGAAGGCAATCATGTCTCCAACTGTGTTTTCCAGGGGGCCGATGCCTTAAATGGCAGCCAATTTCTACAGTGTTTCAGGACCACTTGGGTTCCCTTTATTCCTGATTATGCTTTAAGGCCTCCTACCTTCCTCCCCAACTTTGTTCTTGCCTAAGAAGTAAGAGAGAATTGGGGCTCCTGGGTGGCTCAGTCGTTAAGCGTCTGCCTTCGGCCCAGGTCAGATCCCAGGGGCCTGGGATCGAGCCCCGCATCGGGCTCTCTGCTCCGCAGGAAGCCTGCTTCTCCCGCTTCCATTCCCTCTGCTTGTGTTCCCTCTCTCGCTGTGTTTCTATCAAATAAATAAAATCTTAAAAAAAAAAAAAAAAGAAGTAAGAGAGAATGATACGACGCTACATTTCCCCAAAGTCCTTCTGCCAGATTAATAGCACTTGACATTTTGAGAATTGAGCGAGCTTATAAATGCACAGAACCCAACAATAGCGCAAAGCGAACAGCCTTGATTTGCCCATTGTTGAATTGTGGAGGACTGATGTGTGAGCCCATCCAGGAAACAGACTTAAGAACTCCTCCCCCTGGGAGACTAGAGACACTGTGGTGTGGAATAGTGGTTCTCCAAGAGTGATCTGGAGACCAACAGCACCAGCATCGCCTAGAAGCTTGTCAGAAATGCCAATTCTCGGGCCCCACTCCAGACCTACGGCATCATCAGATGCTCTGGGGGTGGGGCCCTCCAAGTGATGCTGCTGCATATCAGAGTTTAAGAACCTCTGATCTGGAACTATGGGCCAGAGGCTTGTTTTTTGTCAATAAAGTTTTATTGGCACACAGCCACACCCATTCCTTTACATATTGCCTGTGGCTGCTTTGGGCCCTGGGGCACCAGTGCTGAGTAGTTAAGTCAGTGATTGTATGGCCTTCAAAGCCTAAAATGTTTACTATCTAGCCCCTTATAGAATGCATGCTGACCTCTTACCTAGAGTGTTGGGAAACATAAATCGCAAGGTTTTTGATCATGATGGAAATAAATCCTGAAATGTGTTAGTTCTTAGTTTCTAAACTCCTCCCCTTCTGCCCCCTACCCCGCAACACACACACAAACACACACATACACACACGCACACACACGTATGTTACCTAAGAGTCAGTATAGCAGGCGATATGCACTATACATATGAGGTTACTAGTGTTAACTCTTGAAGTCCAATAGCCTGGGTCTTCATTTTGACCCCGTTGTTAACTAACTTCATGACCTTGGGTGAGTCATTCAAGACCTCTGGCCTTGGGTTTCCTTTGCTGGAGAATGGGTATGAGGTAGAACCTACCTCCTAGGATTGCTGGCTGAGTTCAGTGAGTTGGTACATGTACTGAGCACTTAGTACTAAGTTCTTAAAACAGCGGCTGGTACATGGCCCCCAGTCTGTGTTAACAATGCCACTTCTGGGGCAGAATCACAGTGCGATGAATGTTAGCGGCTGTTATTACTTAAGACACTTACATCAATGGGGCATCTGGTTGGCTCAGTGGGTTAAGCCTCTGCCTTCGACTCAGGTCATGATCTCAGGGTCCTGGGATGGAGCCCCGCATTGGGCTCTCTGCTCAGCAGGGAGCCTGCTTCCCCTTCTCTCTCTGCCTGCCTCTCTGCCTCCTTGTGATCTCTCTCTGTCAAATAAGTAAATAAAATCTTAAAAAAAAAAAAAAACCTCATGAGCATGAGATCTGATTTTTTTAAATTTTTTAAAAAATATTTTATTTATTTATTTGATAGAGACACAGAGAGAGAGGGAACAAAAGCAGGGGGAGTGGGAGAGGGAAAAGCAGGCTTACCGCAGAGCAGGGAGACCGATGCGGGGCTCGATCCCAGGACCCTGGGATCATGACCTGAGCCAAAGGCAGACGCTTAATGACTGAGCCACCCAGGTGCCCTGAGATCTGATTTTTAAAAATAAATAACAAATAACAACAACAAAGATGACTTAATTTTTAAGAAGGGAAACATGCCTGGCAATTTCCAAAATAACGATGTCTTGGACTGGCCAGCAGATGTCGCCCTTGGTACATGGCAAAAGAGGGGCTTTTTTAAGAGGCAGGCTGTGATCAGATTTTTGAGCCTGTAGGGAAGCAAGGCCTCAAAGGAGCTTGGTCTAAAAACTTTTATTGTAACATCTTGCTCTTTTCTGATGAGGATACTGCCACAAAGACAGGAAATTCACCATCCACCAAATCCAGATGGAAGAATTGCAAGTAAGATTGTAACAAAGTAACTCAGTTAAGCAAAAAACGAATAACGTAACCCAAAGTAAGTTCTTCAGAGAGGTTGATGTATTTTTTTTAATATTTTATTTATTTATTTGAGAGAGAGCATGAGAGGGGAGAAGATCAGAGGGAGAAGCAGACTCCTCCAATCCTGAGACTCCAGGATCATGACCTGAGCCGAAGGCAGTTGCTTAACCAACTGAGCCACCCAGGCGCCCCGAGGTTGATGTATTTTCAACACTACTGTCCTTTCAAACTGTTGGTTAACATAAGGCATATGTGATACTAGGATTTACAATAAGACATATATATTTGGTCTACATCCCCATTTCTAGAAGGGAGCCCCTACAACCCTTGGAATTTCCTAAGTGACAAGAGTGATCAAGGTGTGTTTTGTTATGTTAACGAGAGTGCTTTTGGAAAGCGCCTGAAGGTGGGGGCTGGTTGCCAAGAGAACAGACCTTCCGATTAGAAGATTGGAACTTCTGGTCTCTCCCCTCCATCACCCAGGGTCGAAGGTTTAATCAATAGTGTCCGTGTGAGGAAGCCTCCATAAATATCTGAAAGGTCGGGGCTGGTGAACCCACGGAGCGGCCAGGAAGACAAGCGCCCCGGACGCCGGCCAGGAAGACAAGCGCCCCGGACGCCACGGGGGCTCCTAGCCCTTCCCCCATACCCTGCCCTCTGCCTCCCTGCCAGCTGGCTGTTCTGGGTTAGATCCTTTTATAATCAGCCAGTGATCTCCAAAGTAAAATGTTTCTCTGAGCTTTGTGAGCCAATCTAGCAAATTAATTGAATCCAAGGAGGGGGTCTTTGGAACCTCTGATCTATAGGCGGTCAGCTAGCAGGTCTGAAGCTCAGGTAACAACCTGGACTTTCAGCGGGCATCGGAAGTGTGGGGGGTGGGTGGGGAGGAGGCAGTCTCGCAGCACTGAGCCCTTGATCTGTGGAATATGACCCTCACTCTGGGTAGAGAAGTGTCAGAGCTGAGTTGAATAGTAAGATACCCAGCTGGTGTCTGAAGAATTGCTTCTTGAATGCGTGGAGAACCCCCGACCCCCACAACGAAATTGGGCCTCAGAATAACAAAAGAGCATAGTAAAGACATTTTCCTAGTATGTTCCGTCTCCTTGAAGGGTTGGATTTGTTGTCCCAAAAATGTGTCAGAGGCTAAAGTCAAGCAAAGAATCGATGCTTTTCATTCTAGGGCTCACAGCAAAAATGGCAGAAGGAATCTTGTATGGCTTTCCTAATTTGCTGGAAGGTTCCAGCTAAATATATATCCCCTGTTCTCGAGGTACACCATCCCCATGTAATGAAGAGTGACGAAGTGAAATGATTCAGTCGCTAGAAAACCTGTCAGTGGCTGAGACCACGCTCCGTTCTTAAGTAATGGGATCAGTCTGCCCAATATTAAAATGTCACTAACACTAAGGTAACAATTCATCATAGAAAGACATTCAAATAGCTCTCACAGTCTCCCAGACGAGTTATTTTATGTGGTGAAAGATTAGAAAGCATTTCTTTCAACTTTCACTGGAATTCATTAGTGTGTGCAACACGGCAAGATCCACAAAATTGTGGTCCATAAAGCAAATACCCCTGCAAACGTAGCACACAAACAAAATGAATATAGTGCCTGGGTTTCGTTAAAGAAAATGGTCTTGGTTAGTCCATCAGGATCCAGCAATCCCTACGCCAGCCACCTGGGAAGCTCACCCTCCAGGTTTCTGGGCCTGGACCAGTTATCCAAGATGTGCATGCAATGAATATGTATTTCATCGTATGTCGTTTTGGCAAAGTGGAAGAAGCTAATTATGAAGCGGGAGAGGGAGGTTCTTGTCTCACAGAGTGGAAAGATGAATCTCCCGGACAAAGGAGGGTGAGCAAAGCAATAGAATTTTATTAAGCAAGGATACAGAAAAAGAGAGGTCCCGACGGGTTGCCAGTGAGGGCCTCCACTGACAAGTCTTTTATGTAGAACTCACAGCGGCACCTGGGTGGCTCAATGGGTTAAAGCCTCTGCCTTTGGCTCAGGTCATGATCTCAGGGTCCTGGGATCGAGCCCCGCATCAGGCTCCCCGCTCTGCCGGAAGCCTGCTTCTCCCTCTCCCACTCCCCCTGCTCGTATTCCCTCTCTCCTGTATCTCTGTCCTCCGCGGGGGAGGGAAGAGATAAAGGACATTTCCAAGGGAATTTTTCTATGTTAAAGTAGACTTACAGGGTCCTGGCGATCGGGCTAAGATTGCCTTTTGCCCTTAGCAAAGTAGTAACATCGAGGCAGCTGAGTCCTTAGAGGAGTGTCCCTCTGCCTGTTTCAAGGACTTGTCAGTGGGCTGTAGGTAGTAAGAATATTTAATTTTTTTTGTCTTTGTTTCCCACAGCAGTTATGTTTATAAGGGAATGCTCAATACACAGTTATGTTCCATCAATAAAAGGTAGAAGGCTAATGAAAGGAGGAATAGCCTTAGAAAGGGGACTGCAGGCACCAACCTCTACAATCGCAGAGTGGATTGGTGGAGCTGAGCATCTCCAAAGAATGCCCATTGATGACCTTCACCTCTACTCTCCATCAGCGTCCCTGTTCCACAGCCGCACTCCGGATCTTGTCTGACCCATTGTTGCTCCACCCAGCACCTTAAAACTCAATATACATGCAGCCACAGTCTCCCATCTTTGCCTCATCTCCAAGATCCCTTCTCTTCCTGCTTCTGTCCATCCAATTTCTCCCAGTCTAGCAGTTTGTACTCGGCCTGATTTCTCTGCCCGATGTAGAGCACATAGCTGGGGTTGAACATGCCCTCACTGGCACATCCAACTTCCTCGTACCCCTGTCCTACCACCCCATGCAGCGAGCAAAACTCCAAATTGGCACACTCAATCCCCCTTTGCAGTTTACCCCTGCTATAGGTGATTCCGCTATCCAGGGTGGGATAGATTGGTGCAATCACAAAATTCTAGACCCCAGCCACAGCTTAACCCTCAAGGCTGATGAGAACCTTCCTCCTGACTACAAGATGTTTAATACGCTTCTCAGTCCCCACACCTTGCCACTTTCAGCAGATGGCTCACTTTCCGTACATCTCTAGGAACAGGTTGGCAAACTCCAGACTCCTGGGGGCAAACCCAGTTTGCCGCATGTTTTTTTATAAATAAAGTTTTATTGAGACATAGCCACACCCACTTCTTTACATATTGTCTTTGGCTGGTTTTGCTCTACAATGGTAAGGCTGAGTGGTTGTGACAGAGACGGTGTGGCCGGTAAAGCTGGTCCTTTATTGGAAAACTTTCCTGACTCTTGTTCTAGAGCAATAAGGCCATGGGGAATTTCTTCTTGTCTGCTCCCTTCCAGCCTATGAACTAATTAGCATCAGATCCTGTTCTGACCTCTCCCCATCAGTCCCCAGGGACGAGACATCTCTTCTCAAGCCCGACTCCTCCTTAGATTCTGACTCTAACCCCTTTCTTCTCTGGAAACGTCATCAGTTACCCATTCACTTTTCTCTGTCTTCACCCTCTCTCGATGCACTGGCTTTTGCTTTAGGCCTATAGATCTCTTCAAGTATCCCACTCCCATGCCTTTTCTCCCTTCACTGCCCATCCCCCATCTGCTCTACCTCTTCTTCTCCCCTTCATCCCACAGACAGTCTGAATTCTGTCCTAATCACTCCACCAAATCCAGTCTGGGAATGGCCACAAGTCACCAGTCACCAGTCACCACCATGCTGTGAGAGCCAATGAACACTTTTTAGTCCACATCTTATCAGACCTCTCTTCTGTATTAAACAACTCTTGGTCATTGGCTCCTTCTTGACATTCTAGACTCACTTCCTCCCCATGGTATTACTCTCACATGCTTTCCCTTCTATCTAATTCTCTGTATGTTTCCTTTATGGCCTCCTAAATCCACTCTAAATCTCGGTCATCTGTGGCCCACTGCTCTGCTCAGCGCATACATTTATGGCCTATTTTTATCTACTAGCCTACGAATGATGAGTCTCCCGCCTTAACTACTCTTTCAGACGAACATATCCCGTTGTGTGCTTAGAAAGTTCCGTGTGGATTTTCTTTGGCCAGCTCAAGCTTAACATGGCCAAAACCAGACTCCTCAACTTCCCACTAGAGCCGCTCTTTTCAGTCTTCGTCTTGACATCACCCACCAATCCGTGAGCTGGACACTTGAGAGTCATCCCTGACCTTCTTCTCATTGTCAGGTGATACAACCCACAGACTTCTTTTCCTAACTTAGTTTCCTGCATCGTATGTATTGTGTGCACCCATTGTTTTTATGGGTTGCCCCTGCTAATCCCCAGGCCACCCATACACCTTTAGGCCTTATCCCCATTTAGTAGGCAAGACTCAAAGCAGTGGAGTAATTTTCTCAAAGTCACATAGCAAATACGTGATAAAAGCTAAGCCAGTATTAGATCCCAAGACTGCTGTGACCTCAAACTCTGTCCTCTCCCTGTCCACCACTGGCTGTTCTCTTCCATTCCACGTTCCGCTATCAGCCATGCAGTTTGGGGGGGTTGACTCCTCTCACAAGCCCAAGTATGGCTGTAATTGTTATCTGTTTGTTTGTATTGAGGGGAAATTCACATAACATGCAATTAACTATTTTAAAGTGTACAGTTCGGAAGCATTGAGTACCTTCACAATGTGGTGCCATCATCACACCTCTGTTTAGTTCCAAAACATCTTCATCACCCCTAAAGGAGACCCCACACGCAGGAAGTGTTTATTCCTTGTTGCTCCCAGCCTGAATTGTTTTAACCTCATCAGGATCACCTCCCTTGGGATTCAGCCTCAGCCATGCTGGGCATGGTGGCAGGCTCTGTGCCAAAAACATGAAGAGAATGTATAAGTAGCTAAGTTATATTAACATCAGGCAGCAAAAATGTCTTTTCACAGAAATAGGGGTGCTGCCCTGACCTCCAGCCTCGCATAATATGACATGAGCCTCAAACCGAATTCGGTGTGATGAGGTCTGAAGGCAGACCTACTGGGGGCTTCCTGAAAAGTAGGTTCCTCGAGAAAGTACTTTAATCTGTCTACACTGCCATGGACAGCCCCACGAACAATGAGACTGCCTTGGTGATTAAACTTCATTAGCTGCTCTCCTGCCTGTTGGAATCACCTTCACTCGGACAGATCCGAGACACATTCCAAACGAGTTGGTAAATAATCAGCTTTTAATAGAGTCCGAATGTAATGTTAGGTGTATGAAAACTCCGATATGAGCCACATAAAGCCAAGGCTCTGCTAAAATAGATCCTTTTATATTTGCCCTACACGTTTTTCTGCGTTTTCTCATTTTTCTCCAGTGGATCTGCATAGTTAGTCTAATCAGAAAAAAAGAGACTGTGAGACCTAGGTTCATGTCCACCCATCAGTCCTTCCACTTTGTGGGCCTTCCGCTCCTCAGGGGTCAAATGAGAGGTCTGGGCTACACAATGGCTAATCGATTCCAACCCCAAAAGCCCAGAATTTGAGGACTCTCATGAAATCCGAGTAAAGACTTAGGAGGGGTCTACTAACAAAAACAGTAATATCGTAACCATAGAACTTTGCCTCGGCTTGCAAGCTAGGTATTATTTTCTCTGTTTTGACAGATGATTCTGACAAGTTCAACAATTTCCTGGGGTCGTTCCGCTTATGAGCCGCAGGGCCAAGCTTGGGGCCCGGATCTGCGTGAGTCGAGAGAACACGTTTGTATTTGCAGTGTGTTTGCGTGCAGGTGGAGGGAGGCCACGGGCTCTGGATGATGCTTTTCTAGAGCGAGGAGGAGAGCGAGGAGGAGAGCATCGGCTAGTGAGCAGGGCCGGGCAGCAGGTGCGCCAAGGAGCGCCGGAGGCAACTACTGCGCATGCTCTGAGCCCTCTGCGCCGAAGGTTCTTTCCGGTGAGCCCCTGTGTTCCTGGGTCCCAGCACTATTTTTCCGGTGGTGTGAGGAGGTTCGCTGTGCAGACAAGCCAACGTGTCGGAAAGACCACGTTCTGGAAGCCGCAGGCAGCTAGATGACAAACGGGTGGACAGGAACGGCAGCTCCCTCGCCATCCTGGCGAGGCGAACTTGCCAGAATGTCCCCCGCCGGATGGAGCCCCCACTGCCCACCGCGGTGGCTGAGCTCAGGGCCAGCCTTTATTGTCTCCCCCTCCTTCCCGGGGGCTCAAGTCCGGCTCCCACACCGCGAGCTCTCCCCGGACCACCTCCCAGGCAGCCCGCTTGCCTTAGCGCCCTTGCCTCGGGAAACCCCCCAGTCTGACACCGGGAGAGGCACCGTGAGGGGGGGACTCGGGAGACTCAGACCCTTGGTTTTATATGAAACTGAAAACCCGACATCGCTAGTTCGTGTGCGGGTTTGATTTCTTATCCACAGACCCGGGTGCTCCCGGATTCCTGCAGGTTATTTGGAGCAGGGGAGCCCGAGAGGCCTATGTCGTCTACCGGAACGTACACGGACCAGGGAACAGCTCTGGACTTTTCTCCAGACCACGTATGGCCGCTGCGCAACGGCAACGCCGACGCGCCAACGCCGTGGTGCTTTCCTGCACCCTGATCCCCTCCTCCCCCTCTCCTTCCCAGGGGCCGCTCTCCCGCCCACCGCCCCACCGCCTTCCTCTCCTGCGGGCTGCTCCCCGATGCATCAGGCCCCGCCGGAACCCTTGCTGCCTCTTAGTGATTTGGAAAAGGATTCTTTCTGCTGTTCTGCAGCATATCTCCAAACATGCCTGGGAATTGCGCCCTCGAGGAACGGAGCAACCCAGAAAAAGACAAATGCCCAGCACTCTTGCTCCACTTGCACGGGCCGCAGTCAGGCGTCAGCACCTGCACGTGTGCACACGTGCAAGCGAAGAGCCACGAGGACACGAGCATGATGAGCAAGGTAAGGGGGAGGGTGGAGGCGGCTGCCAATCAAGGCGATTGTTTTCACGGGGATGGTAGAGAGCATGGCCATAAATGCTGCTTATTTCCCATAATCCCTTGCTTTGAATTTGAGTCAAATTTGAGTGTGAAAGTGAGATAGAAGGTGGATTGGACAGCCCTTCCTTTAATCCCACTAACTGTGCTCTCCTGCATTAATACTTTCGCCCTACTCTAAGCCTGGAATTTTCTATCTGGGCTGTCCCAACAGGTCTGGCTCATTTCCATTCACAGTAATGGGGTTGTTGCTTTTTTTTTTTTTTTTTTTAATTAACATATAATGTATTATTTGGGGTTGTTGCTTTTTAAGAAGAGCGCCCTCTACTGACCTACATTTCGCTTCTACGGAGACTCTTCAGGTCTCAAAGGGTATTGTCGGTATTTCTCAAAGGACTTGTCGGTATTTTTTTATCTTTTTGGTCACTGTCTCACCTCACATATCAAATCAGTCACTAACGGGGGCATTTGTCCTTTATGGCCCCTTTCTAAATCGTATTTCCCTTTCCCTTTCTGCTGCCTCTGCCAGGGGCAGGTCCTTGTTAATATGAGGACCCAGGCTTATTATCCAGATTCTTACTGGAGCATCCTCATGGATTTTCTTAGTGGAGTTCGAGCACTTCCTCAAGGGCAGGGTCATATTAACCTTCAAAAATGCTGATAATGACAGGGCACAGCAGCAAGAGTGAGACTCTAAACCTAAGTCAGCTCCCGTCATTCATCTGCTCAAAACCTTCCGAGGACTCCCCGTTTTGTTCATAGTATAAAAGTCTTTTTTTTTTTTAAGGATTTTATTTATTTATTTGACAGAGAGGGGAGAGCTCATAAGTAGGCAGAGAGGCAGGAAGAGAGGGGAAGCAGGCTCCCCGCGGAGCAGAGAGCCCCATGCGGGGCTCGATCCCAGGACCCTGAGACCATGACCTGAGCCGAAGGCAGAGGCTCCAACCCACTGAGCCACCCAGGCGCCCCTAAAAGTCTTCTATATGCAGTTTTTTAAACTGAGATGTAATTGACATGTAACACTCTATTAGTTTCAGATGCACAACATAATGATTCAACATTTGTATATATTGGGAAATGATCACAAGTCTGTTAACATCCATCAGCAGGGAGTTACAATTTTTTTTTTTCTTGTGACGAGAACTTTTAAGATTCACTCTCTTCACACCTTTAAAATATGCCAAACATTATTATTAACTACAGTCACCATCTGTACATTATATCGAAGTTTGCATCTTTTGACCCCTTTTACCCGTTTGGCCCACCACCACCCTCCTCCCCAACCTTGCCTTTGGCAACCACCAATCTATTCTCTGTGTCTGAGTTCAGGTTTTGGGTTTGGAGTTTTTTGAGATTCCACATATAAATGAGATCATAGAATATGCGTCTTTCATATAGCCCTCAAGGTCCATCTGTGTCACAAACAGCAAGATTTCCTTCTTTTTGTTTTTTAAAGATTTCAAGTATTTATTTGAGAGAGAGCGTGAGACAGCACGAGTGGAAGTTAGAGGGGCAGAGGGAGAGGGAGAAGCAGACTCCTCCCTGAGCAGGGAACCCAGACGGGACTCAGTCCCAGGACCCTGAGATCATGACCTGAGCTGAAGGCAGATGCTTAACCGACTGAGCCACCCAGGTGCCCCAAGATTTCCTTCTTTTTTATGGCTGAATAATATCTCATTGCATTATACAGCTGACCCTTGAATGATGCCAAGGTTAAAGGTCCTGACCCCCTGTGCAGGCAAAAATTCACATATATTTTTTGACTTCCCAAAACTTCATTACGAATAGCCCACTGTTGACCAGAAGCCTTACCAATAACATAAAGAGTCGATTAACAAGTGTTTTGTATATTATATGTATAACATACTGTGTTCTTGTAATAAGTAAAAGAAAATGAGAAAATCATAAGAGAAAATACATTTATAGTACTGTACTATGTATGTCGAAAAAAATCCACATATAAGTGGACCCACGGAGTTCAAACCCATGTAGCTCAAGGATCAACTGGAGGGGCACCTAGGTAGCTAAGTCAGTTAAATGTCTGCCTTCCGCTCGGGTCGTGATTCCAGGGTCCTGGCATCAAGCCCCGAATCGGGCTCCCTTCCCAGAGGGAGCCTGCTTCTCCCTCTCCCTCTGCTGCTCCCCCTGCTTGTTCTCTCTCTGTCAAATAAATAAATAAAATCTTTTTTGTCTTTTTAAGGGTCAACTGTGTATACCACATTTTATTCATCCATTCATCCATCATTGGATGCGTAGGTTGCTACCATGATGTCTCGGCTATTGCAAATGATGCCACAGCAAACATAGGGGTGCATAGGTGTTTTCAAGCCAGTGTTTTCATTTCCTTTGGATAAATACCCAGAAATGGGATTGCTGGATCATATGGTATTTCTATTTTTAATTTTTTGAGGCACCTCCCTCCTGTTTTCCTTCTTGGGGCATCAGTTTACATTCCCATCAACAGTGCACAGGGTTCTCTTTTCTCCACGTTCTCACTGACACCTGTTGTTTCTTATTTTTTTGGTACTAGCCATTCTAACAGGTGTGAGGGGATAGCTCATTGTGGTTTAGGTTAGCATTTCCCTGACGATGAGTGATGTTGAGCGTCTTTCCATATACCCGTTGGCCATCTGTATGTCTTTTTTGAAAGAATGTCTATCCATTTGCTGTTGAGCTGTATGAGTTTTTTAGGTATTTTGGATATTAACCCCTGATCAGCTAGATGATTTGCAATTATTTTCTCCCATTCAGGAAGTTGTCTTTTCATTTTGTTGAGAGCTTCCTGTTTGCTTTGTGAAAGCTTTTTAGTTTGATGCAGTCCCATTTATTTATTTTTGGTTTTGCCTTTCCTTCTGGTGTCAGATTTTTTAAAAAATTGTTGCCAAGACTGATATCAAGGAATTTACCACCTAAGTTTTTTTCTAGGAGTTCTGTGGTTTCAGGTCTTATGGTTAAGCTTGTCATCCATCTTGAGTTAATTTTTGTGTATGATTAAAATAATGGGGGGCGCCTGGGTGGCTCAGTCGTTAAGCGTCTGCCTTCGGCTCAGGTCGTGATCCCGGGGTCCTGGGATCGAGCCCCGCATCGGGCTCTCTGCGCAGCAGGGAACCTGCTTCTCCCGCTACCATTCCCTCTGCTCGTGTTCCCTCTCTCGCTGTGTTTCTCTCTGTCAAATAAATAAAATCTTTAAAAAAAAATAAAATAAAATAAAATAATGGTCCAGTTTCATTCTTTTGCATGAGGCTGTGCAGTTTTTCCAGCAACGTTATAAATTCCCATTATATATTCTTGGCTCCAAACATTTATGTGGTTATAAATTAATTGACCACATTTGTGTGGGTTTATTTCTGGGCTCTCTTACTCTGCTCTATTGATCTATGTGTCTGTTTTTATGCCAATACCATACTGTTTTAATTCTTGTAACTTTGTAATATAGTCTAAAATCAAGAAGTATAATGCTTCCAGCTCTGTTCTTCTTTCTCAAGATTGTTTTGTCCATTTGGAATCTTTTGTGGTTCCATACAAACTTTAAGATTGTTAAAGATTTCTGTAAAAAATGCCATTGGAGGGGCGCTTGGGTGGCTCAGTCGTTAAGCGGCTGCCTTCAGCTCAGGTCATGATCCCAGGGTCCTGGGATCGAGCCCCGCATCGGGCTCCCTGCTCAGCAGGAAGCCTGCTTCTCCCGCTACCATTCCCTCTGCTTGTGTTCCCTCTCTCGCTGTGTTTCTCTCTGTCAAATAAATAAAATCTTTTAAAAAAAAAAAATGCCATTGGAGTAGTATAAACATTTTAACTACAATTGTACCGATCCATGAGCATGGTATGTCTTTTTTTTCGTGTCTTCACTTTCTTTGTTCAATGTCTTATAGTTTTCAGTGTACGAGTCTTTCACATCCTTGGTAAAATTTATTACTAGGTATGTTATTCATTTTGAATCAATTGTGAATGGGATTGTTTTCTTAATTTCTCTTTCTGATAGCTTGTTACTAATGTATAGTAATGCAACAGATTTTTGTATATAGATTTTGTGGCCTGCAGCTTTACCAGATGTGTTTATTAGTTCTAACAGGTTGTGGGGTTTTTTGGTTTTGTTTGGTGGAGTCTTTAGGGTTCTCGTTCTATAATATTATGTCATCCACAATTAGTGACTGTTTTGTTGCTTCCTTTCCAACTCCCGATGTCTTTTATTCTTTTTCTTGCCTAATTGCTCTGGCTGGAAGTTCTAGAACATCATTGAATAAAAGTGGTGAGAGTGGGCATCTTTGTCTTGCTCCTGATCTTAGAGGAAAAACTTTCAGCTTTTCGCCATTGACTATGATGTTAGCTGTGGGATTGTCGTGTGTGACCTTTATTATGTTGAGTTACATTCCCTCTATACCCACTTTGTTCAGAGTGATCACTAATTAATGTTGAATTTTGTCAAATGTTTTTTCTGCATATATTGAGATGATCATGTGACTTTTATCCTTCATTTTGTTAGTAATTGATTTGCTTATGTTGAACCATACTTTCATCCCTGGAATAAATCCTATTTGATTACGGTGTATAGTCCTTTTAATGTATTGTTGAATTTGGTTTGCTGACATTTTGTTGAGGATTTTTGTGTCTGTGTTCATCAAGGACATTTGCCTGTGATTTTCTTGTGGTGTCCTTGTCTGGTTTTGATATCAGGGTAATTCTAGTCTCATAAAATGCATTTAGAAGTATTCCTTCTTCTAGTTTTTGGGAAAGTTTGAGAAGGATTGATGTTAATTCTTCTTTTAAATGTTTGGTAGAATTCACCAATGAAGCCACCTGTCCTGGACTTTTGTTTATTGGGAGGTTTTTGATTATTGATTCAGCCTTCTGATTAGTAATTGGTCTGTTCAGATTTTCTATTTCTGCATGATTCAATCTTGGTAGGCTATGTGTTTCTTGGAATTTGTTCGTTTCTTTTCTTCTAGGTTGTCCAATTTTTTGGTGTATAATTGTTCATAATAGTCTCATATGATTTTGTATTTCTGTGGTGTCAGTTGTAACATCTTGTCTTTTTTTTTTTCTTGTCTTTTTTTCTTGTCTTTCATTTTTAATTTTATTTGGGTCCTCTTTTTTTTTTCTCTTGCTGAGTTCAACTAAACATTGGTCAGTTTTATCTTTTCAAAAAACCAGCTTCTTATTTTGATCTTTTCTGTTGCCTTTTTAGAGTCTATTTCATTTATTTTCACTTTAATCTTTGTTATTTCCTTCCTTCTACTACTTTGGGCTTCATTTGTTCTTTTTTTAGTTCCTTGACATGTAAAGTTAAGTTGTTTATTTGAGATCTTTCTTCTTTCTTTGTTTTTCTTAAACAATTTGTTTATTCTTTAAGCAAATTCTGTGCCCAACTTGGGGCCCAAACTCATAACCCAGAGATCAAGAGTTGTATGCTCTACCGACTGAGCCACCAGGTGCCCCTTCCTTATTTCTTGAGGTGGGCATTTATTGCTATGAACTTTCCCCTTAGAACGGCTTTTGCTGCATCCAGTAAGTGTTGGTATGCTGCATTTCCATTTTCACTTGTCTTAAGGTATTTTTTTATTTCTCTTTTGATTTCTTCTTTGAGCCATTGATTGTTCAAGAATGTTGTTAAATCTCCACATATCTGTGAATTTTCCAGGCTTCTTTTTGTAATTGATTTTAGACCACTGTGGTCAGCAAAGGTACTTGGTATGATTTCAGTCTTCCTAAGTTGATACTGGAGAATGATCCATGTGCACTTGAGAAGAATGTGTATTCTATTACTTTTGGATAGAAAAGTTCTAAATATGCCTGTTTTTCTCTCCCAGGGTCTTTTTTTTTTTTTTAACATTTTAAAAATTTAAATTCAGTTAATTAACATATAACATATTAGTTTCAGAGGTAGAGTTCAGTGATTCATCAGTCTTAAATAATACCCAGTGCTCATTCCATCACATGCCCTCCTTAATGTCTATGACCCAGTTACCACACCCCCACCCCCAACAACTCTCAGTTTGTTTCCTATGATTAAGAGTCTCTTATGGCTGGGATGCCTGGGTGGCTCAGTTGGTTAAGTGACTGCCTTCATCTCAGGTCATGATCCCAGAGTCCTGGGATCGAGTCCCACATCAGGCTCCTTGCTCAGCAGGGAGCCTGTTTAAAAAATAAATAAATAAAAGAGTCTCTTATGGCTAAATACACCTGTTAAGTTCATCTGGTCTAATGTGTCATTCAAGGCCAGTGTTTCCTTATTGATCTGTCTGGATGATCTCTCCATTGATGTAAGTGGGTATTAGGCCCTATCATTATTGCTGCCTAGTTCTCCTTTTAGGTCTATTAAATTTTGCTTTATATTTTTAAGTGCTTCTATGTTGAGTGCATAAATATTTACAAATATTATATCCTTTTATTGGATTGACCCCTTTGTCATTATATAATGACCTTCTTTGTCTCTTATTATAGTCTCACGGTCTATTTTGTCTGATAGAAATACAGCTGCCCAGCTTTCTTTTGGTTTTCATTTACATGGAATATTTTCCATCCTTTCACTTTTAGTCAAAGTCTTCACAACAGCCTACAAAGCCCTACATCACCTCTCAGAGCTCCTCATGTACAGTGCCTCCCAGCTCAATCTTCTCCAGCACACCAACTTTGCTGTTCCACACACATTCCCACCATAGAAGCTTTGTTCTAGTTGTTTCCTCTTGTTACTTGGAATACTCCTGTGGTAACCATCCTCCAAGATGGCCCCCAGTGAATCGCACCCACTGGTATTCATGCCCTTGTGTAGTCCCCTTTCGTGCTCAATAGAGCCAACCAGTGTAACCAGCAGGATGCCAGCAATAACGGCTATGACTTCTGAGGCTAGGTCATAAGAAGCATCATGACTTCTGTCTTGCTCTTTCTTGGATCACTGGCTCTGGGGGAAGGCCAGCCACCCTGTCGTGAGGATACTCACGCAGCCCTGTGGGGAGGCCCGTGTGGTGAGGAACAAAGACCGCCCGCTGACAGACACGTTAGCCTGCGGGCCTTGTGGGTGAGCCCCCTTAGAAGTAGATCCTCTTTCTCTAGTCACGTCTTCATATGCCTGCAGCCCCAGTCAACATCTTGACTACAGTCTTGGGAGACATTCAGAGTCAATTAAGCTGCTTCTGAATTCCTGACCCACAGGAATTATGAGAAAACAGATGCTTAGTATTGTTTAAAGCTGCTAAGTTCTGGGGTGATTTGTTTCCCAGTGGTAGTTAATACATACCCCCCCCCAGATGCTGACTTAGTTAATGCCTTCACCTCCTTCAAATCCTTTCTCAAATCTCACTTATTCAATGGTGTGTACCCTCAGCATTCTTTTTTTTTTTTTTAAGATTTTATTTATTTATTTGAGTAAGAGCACAAGCAGATAGAGGGGGCAGACCCCCACCCTGCTGAGCAGGGAGCCTGATGTGGGCTCGATCCCAGGACCCTGGGATCCTGACCTGAGCTGAAGGCTGATGCCTAACTGACTGAATCACCCAGGTGCCCCTACCCTCAGCATTCTATTCATATTTTAATCTGTGCCCACTCTCTTGCCATGCCCGCCAAACCACGATTCCTTTTTACCCTGCTCAAATTTTCTTTTTCCCATAGTACTTACCACCTTCCAAAATAATATGCAATTTACGTATGTATTGTGCTTATTCTTATTTGTCTATTCCCTCTCATATAATACAACTCACTTGAAAGCAGAGCTCTTTCTGTGTTCTAACCACTGATGGAACCCAAGCACTTAGCAAAGTGTCTGGTACATAGTAAGTGCTTGAGAAATGCTTGCATATCACTCGGATAAAAAATCTTCAGTACTTTTCAGGGCCTATAGAATAAAGTCAAGGGTACATAATTCTCAAGATCCTTACCAACACGCCTTCTCTTTCTTCTGACCTATCTCTTGCCTCTTGTTTCCTTCCCATAGGTACCCTCCCTTTCTGCCAAGTTCACCTGCACACTGTCTCTGTCCTAGTAGCTGTCACTCAGAATACTTCCATGGCCATCTTGGCGCAGGAGAATCTGACCTACCCATTCTGCTCTTGCCTCCTCCGTGCTGATTTCCTCATCTCCTTTCAGCCAGAAGAGACTTTGTTCTTCCGTGAACTTGAGCAGTACCTGGAGACCCCCTCATGTTTACACTTGGCTTTTATTGCCTCTGGGATTAATTATGTGTATATGGACTATGAGTGTGTTGACAACAAGAATCACTCACCAACCTCATTCAATTCGCAAACATCCTGGGGGCACTTACTAAGCAGCAGTCACCTTGTTGAGAATTGGAAGGCAAAAGAAAAAAAGGTAGGAAAAGGTCCCTATCCTCAGCATTTTGTGCAGAAGAGAGACGTAGCCATAATGAAAGCAGCAGAGAAGATGTGCCTGGGAAGGGCATGAGAACGAGAAGCTGAAGGGGCAGGCAGGTGGGGAACCCCAGAGAGCAGTCCTCAACCATGAGCAGTGCCACGGGGCCGTCAGGGCAAAGGAGAGCTGAAGAGTAGCCACCGGGTGGCAGTGAGGAGGTCACCACCATTCTTGTGGAAGGTTCCATCCAGATGCTCCCTGGCCTGGTTTCCAGGGCGCATAAGAGGTCCGCATTCCCAGACTTCCACGCAGTTCCTTTGAGGCCGTGTGACTGATTGCGGAGTGGGGGGTGGGGGTGGAGGAGGAAGTGATGTACGCCTAGGCGGGAAACTTTCTGCACAATCCCTTACGGCCTCGCAGGGTTTTTGGCGGGCGGGAGGCAAAGGATCCAACGTGGAACTTAAAGAAAGCCCCAAGGGAAAGTGGGGCCACAGGCTGGAAGGAGGCTGGGGTTCTGAGTCACCCCGGAGAGGACAGCTGCCCGAGAGAGCTGTGGGGGCCTCCAGATAGGATGGGGGTGAGTGGCGCGCGAGGTGAAAGAATTCACTGTTCAGGGGGACCAAGACAAGATGGCGGAGGTGTAGGAGGCACGGAGAGCACTGGGATCCAGAAAGAGGCTGAAAACCACTCTAAAAGCCGGCAAACACAACAGCAGAGAGAAGAGAATAAGAACAGCAATTCTAGGAGCAGAAAATCAACCACTTTCAGAAAGGTAGGAGTGGAAAAAGTGAATTTAAAGCGACGGGAAGAG
>CM053612.1:94862247-94887578 GCA_028646535.1 Procyon lotor | reverse complement strand
ATAGTGGCTGCATATTTGCTCACCAGCCTGCACTAGCAATAAATATCTTCAGGGAAAGAAAGATAGTATGCATCTTTGAATCACTCAGGGAGCATAGCACAGGTTATAGCATGTGTAGATGCAATATATATTTACTGAACTCAATTAAATGGAAGGAAGGCCCTCAAGACTATTTGCAATAAACCAAGGAACTTCCTTAAAAAAAAAAAAAAAAAAAAAAAGAATTCACTGTTCACTCGAGGCAGAAACAAGGAGAGATCAAAGTTGAGGGGCGACAGCGCAAGGGGGCCGCAGGCAGGACAGAGGAGAGCCTGGCTGCCGGGAGGCGGTGCGGAGGGGCCGCAGTTACTGGGCGGAGAGGGAGTATAGGAACGTATGGAATTTTCTTCTCTTTTAGTCATCTTAGGAACTGTGCCCGGTTGTAAGGAGCACGGTGGTCAGCCAGGGCCTGTGGCCTCACTCGGGCTTCCAGGGCTCAGGGCTGCTGCCTAAGAGCCGCCTCTGCAAGAGCACACGGCGTGCCGTGGACTAGGACAGGGCAAGAAATAAAGGTTTATCCTGTGGAGGTGAGAGCTGGGGCTCGTTTGCTGCGGCTACTGCTAGTTGCCCTAATACGGTGACGCGAAGGGAGTTTTAAACGGGGCAGAGGGCATAGTGACCAGACTGCGGTGGGCTTAGAAGTGCAGGGGGGGCAGAGGCACCTGGGGGGCGCGGTGGGTTAAGCGGCTGACTCTTCATCTCAGCTCAGGTCTCCGTCTCAGGGGCGTGAGTTCCAGCTCCGCATTGGGCTTCATGCTGGGTGTGGAGCCTACTAGAAGGAAGGGAGGTGGGGAGGGGGGGAAGGAAGGGAAAGGAAGGGAAGAAGGAAGGGACAAGCTAGTGGAGATAATCTGGACAACCTCCCGAGGGGAACTCAGTCATGACGTGTCATTTGTCACCATTTCCAGTAGCAGGGGGAATGGATGAGTGCTCTCTTGGTTTTGAGGATGTGAAGTGGAGGTTCTGGCCCGGCATCTTACCGTATCCTACATAAAGAGCTTCCTCATTCTTGTTCACAGATGCATAGCATTCCATTGTGTGAATATAGAATACTTGATTAACCACTAGTTAACTAATCACCAATCAACTGGTTAATCACTAAGCAACATTTAGATTGTTTTAAATCTTTTGCTATTGAAAGGGTGCAGGATGAGACCCCCCAAAATGGGCCATTTGGCATAAAGATCATTTCAAGTTAAAAGTAATAAAAAGCCAGCGGCTGCAGGAAAGGTGCTCGGCCCCCCATGACTGCCTACATTTACATTGGAAAGGAGAGCCTGGAGCAGGGGGGCAGTTCGGAGCAGAGGCCCCTTTATAGGGAGGAACTCATCTGCCTTATAGAACCCGCTTGTTTTTCCAAACAGTTCCTTTCACCTCTTGCTAATGAGTTTTCTCCCCTTTGTGTCCGCAGACCCCTACTTTTTTCCTGAGTTCACGTAAGCTTCTTGGTGCCTCACTATCTTTGGAGTTCTATGTCTGCGTGGATTTGGAATTCCATGTCTGTGTGGCTTCCTCGTATGTACATCTGTTAAATTTGATTTTCTCCCGTACATCCGCCTCATGTCAATTTGATTTTAAGTCTAGCGAGAAGGGCCATAGGGCAGAGGAAAGTTTTCCTCCTCAATGCTATTCTAAACATCTATTTTATGTAAGTATTCTATATATATTCTAGTATTCTATAATATATAACTTCAAATTTACCAATTTCACATGACTACCAATTGCACAGACTTCAGATTTTACTGTATGCGCACTGATAAAATATTGATGGATTTTAAGTGAAAGCAACAACATCGTTTATTTCATCCAATGAGGTCACGTAGATTGAAAGCAGAAAACCTGAAAACAAGCCCGTGAGAAAGATGGTTACGTAACCTGGGAGATGCTGTACTTTGTTTAATCCAGAACTTTCCAAATTTAGTTGATCATGGAGGCTCTTGCCAAGATTTCTGATGAGGGGAGCGCAGGATGCTTTCAGTGTCGTCATGCTTGACTGTTGACATATCGGAACACATTTCGTTATGAATTACTCTCGTCTTATTCCTTTTTATGTCACTACTAGCGCAGCGTGCCATCTGTTGGCGGGAAGAAAAAGGTAGGTGACCACGTTGTTCCTGAGTTTCACTGAAGGACAGGAAAGTGACTATAAACCATGTCCTAAGAGAGGCGACGGGTCCAGTCAGGTGGCGAGCCACTGTGCGGCTGTGCGCCTCAGCACAAGGGGAGGGTGATGGCCTAGGCTGGCCATCAGCAGAGAAGCGCCCAGAAGAAAGGAGTGAGGAAGCGGGCTGTGGAACTCTGCTGAGGTCGTGGGGTCGCAGAACAGACTAGAGCCGGCAGACTCGTCCGGCCCCACCTCCCACTGCACAGACGAGGGGACAGAGACTCCGCGAGGGTCCTCGCAGTCGCCACAGCTTGCGAAAGGCCTTCTGGTGTGGCCTGCTCATACTGCACTCCTGGAGTGAGTGAACAGAAAGTTCTGGAAGCAAAAATTGTACCATCATATTGTTTCCAAAGAATTTACCCTTTGGGCTCACGTTCACTGGTCTCTCAAGGGCAATGGAGTGATGATATGAGATGTGTTTCTCGTGAACCCTCTTTTCCCTCGAACTGCCTAGACACAACCCCACAGCACAAAGTTTAAATGGTCCCCCTGGAGACCGTGGGATATTATGGAAGGAGAATTGGCCGAGGAGCCAGGAAACAGACCGAAAACATCAGCCTTGTTCTTAAGGATAAGACCTTTTACATTTCTTGAAACATAAAAAGTTTTGCTTATCTCCTTTGCCAGACTTTGTGGAAACAAAACGTGACTCTTTCAAAGAATCAAATCAACCCCGAAAGGATCCAGGTTTGCTGCAAAAAGGGAGAAGCATTTTGAAAAGTGAGAAGTTAAAGGGACTTGGAGGCCGGGCTCTTGCCCTGGCTAGTGAGGCGTGCTGGGTGTCCTTGAGACTGTCAGCTCTCTTTTCTGTTTTCTCCATCTGTAAAAGAGGGGTGAAAACGTGTTTTCCATTTTTCTCAGGGTTGCTTTGAAAGTAAAATAATGCAGGGTACACGAAAGCTCTTTCAAAATGTACGCAGCTTCACAAATATAAGGGAGAGCAGTGAAATGAGCATACGTCTTTTCCAGCCTGAAGTGAATGTGAATATTTCTGGAGATTTCTGTGTTGGGTCTCAGACTAATTCAGATTCCTCAGTTTGGTCATTGCCAAGTAATCTCGGTGACTTGCTGATTACACCAAAGCAGTATGGCTTCCTCTCTCTGGATGAAGCCAGCAGAGAAGCCAGATAGTTCTGGAATTTACATCCAGATGTGTTCATCATGCTTTCCAGTTTACACTTAACTGCAACAGTATTTCTCCATTTCCCAAATGAACCAGCAAATAGACATGTTTCCACGTACAGCATTGTATACGCAGCCCCAGCAAATGTGAACCTCAACTGGAAGGTATTTCTGGATGCCTGGAACATTCTTTTCCAGATGCTTGGAACATTCTTTTCCAGACAGCCCGGAGCTGTTACCTCCGAGCATTTTTTTTTTCCCCTTTCTTTGTTTCTTTCCCTTGTCCAAAGACTTCCTGGCAAAGGCCATAAGGGACACCTATAGTTGACATGAACCTGGTTGGACATGTTGGGCTTAACTATGCTTTACAAGAGAGACCACCCATGCTGGGAAGCCACTGGGCATCTCATGAAGAGGTTTTCCAGAAGGTCTTACTTGAGGACTTAGGCTTGTGTTAGGCGACTTGGTAGAGCGTTGCAAAAAGTGGGGTCTTGCTTTCAAATAGTTGCTGTGAAGAAGTGAGGGCAGTTCTATGATTAGGTATCTTTAATCCGATCTTACGGATAAAGCAAGAGGACTAAATCGCAGCCAAAGCTGTACTCGGTAGAAGCAGCACTCACTCGTGTTGGCCGGGAGAGGGCCCTTACAAGGGTCAGCTTTTGTCTTCTGTATGCACACGTGACTCTCAGGCCATCCTGGGAGGCCCGGGGCTCCCTGGTCTCAGTCACAGCCCCAAAAGGAGCCGTTTGACTTTCACAGCAGTCACCTCCCGGCGTGTCTTTACCACAGTCTGTCACACAGTGTCTCTCCCTAGACATTGTAGGCTGGTCTTACTCATTTTTGAAAACTCGATAGCTCTCTTGGTTCTTTTTTTAAAAGAACAGTTTTTTTAAGCAGGCTCCACGCCCAACATGGGGCTTGAACTCATGACCTCACATCAAGAAGCACATGTTCTACAGACTGAGCCAGCCGGGGGCCCCAGAAACTTGATGTATGTTTTGAATCTTTCTGAATCCATAGGTTTCCTCTCTGTCCCTTTCTTTTCTTAATGATTTATCTGTTGGAACATCAAGGCCATTCAACCTATAACATTTCCCACTGTCTGGACTGCTATTTTCCACTTTAGGGCAGTCCGACCCTGACCTCTGTCTTCTTTATTTCCTTCCACTCTCATCTGCATCCAGAGGTCTGAAAGGACTCGGGTTCAGTGTCTTTGGCAAGTCCACAGGCAGTGTTGTGTTCTTTCCTCAGGAGGCATGTTTCATCTCATTGTCCCTTGAGTTATTTTTATAAGAAGAATGGATGCCGTCTGTCTTCGGGTGTGCGGTACTGACTGACACAGCCACTCCCCCACCCCCCAAGGAGGCCAGCTGTGCCTCGGTAATCCTGCCCTGAGGAAGCCGGGAGAACTTTGCCAAGGAAGGCTCCGTGGAGCCGAGAGGGTCAGAAGCAGGTCCTGGGATTGTACTAAATGTCTCCTTCCCTTACATTTCTGTGAATAATTTCCCTTTCTCACCAGTTGTACATGTAATGGGGAAATGCCTGTCGTTCAGAAAACCTTAAAATAGAGCGTGGCGACATCTGGCACCGATCACCCTTCCTTATGATATGATGACCAGTGGCTGGCTACTGTAAGGTGAGATGTAGGCACCAGAACTAGTGTAACTAGAACATAGGATCCCGTGCTCGCGTCCCACGACGCATAAAGTGCTTGCTTGTCTCAGAGATAGTACCTGCTAGAAGCAACTACTCTCCTTAGGGCTCAGTGGGGAGAGATTGGGGTTATCTGAACGGGGAAGGTTATAGGAGGGTCCCCGTGGGGCTGCCACCCAGCTCTCCGAGTGGGGTTCCCGTCCGATCTCAGGGCTCCGGTGGGGCTGGGCAGGTGTGACACGGCAGGTCTGATGTAGGGACAAAGCAGCTTGAACTGGAAGCAGCTGCTAGGGCCAAGGGGAGGGGCCATTCCTGGGGGCTCACAGAAACCGCAATAAACGAGGTGCACAGCCTTCTCCCTCCTCCCGTGTCCCTCTGGTGTCCCCTCACGGAGGAGCCTAGCAGGGAGCACCCGGCAGAGTGGAAGTGCAGGGGTGTGAGTTCGGGGCTGAGAGACAACAGCTTCGTAATCGACACACTTCCCTTTGTTCTTTTAAGCTAGATGTCTCTGGTTGCCCTTGTTCTCGGTGAAAAGGATCAACTTAGTCTTCGGAAGCTTGTTTATGAATCCAGAGTCACTCTCCCACGAGGGGCTGCAGGCTGAGATGCATGGTTTGGCTATGCCCAGCTCTAAAAGACCACTCCTGGTTTCGATGTGTCCGGTAACCGGGCCGTGGGATTCCCCAGCCCCCAGCTGGGGAGCATTCCCCTCTCCCTTTGGAAAAAAGTTCTTACAAATGCCAGTCTCGTGTGAAATTCATGAGCCTGTGGTCTGGGGGCCTTACCACTGTGGATTGGTTCCCGAGGCCTTTTGTGCCCAGCCTCAGGTCTCTAATAGTTTAGGAGCCCTGGCCATGTCGCTGGTGGGGCCTTGAATTTGCCCCAAAGAGACAAATCCTCGTCTGCCCCTTTCCTTTCTGTGTTGAAGGCTGAAAAGAGGCTTCTGCTTTGAACCATGAGCTTGGATCCCAAATAGGCAGTCATGGGATCCTGGGCACTTCGCGGGGCACCCCGTTATTGAGCAGAGTGTCGAGTAATTCATTTGGGAAAAGTTGATAAGTACAGAGGTGCCCAGTTTTCTCATTCAACACAGACCGCCTAGGATACAGGGGATACTCCCTGACCGCCCGTTGATTCATTCACGAATTTAGTAAGTCTTTATTGAACACTTGGGTACTAAGCACTACTTTAGACCCTGATGGTACAGCAGTGACAGACAGATGATGTCCTGCCCTCGTGGGGTTTGCCTTCTCGCCAAAGAAATGTACAACAGACAAGTAACTATGTAAGCTAGCAGAATGTGATGGGCGCTATACCAAACCAGAAAGCAGACGCGGGGGTAGCAAGTGACATGGGGGAGCTGTTTCAGAGAGGGGACATCTAGGCAGACATCTGCGTGGAGCTGGTGGTGTCGAGCGGTAGTTCTCCTGCATTTCTGCCCATCTTTCGAGCAAAGGCACGGACAGCCTTTGTTCTGGATTACCCTTCTTCCCCGGAAGTCTGTATACCACCCAGCCTTGGGATCCAGAGATAGTGTCTTGCTCTGGGGCAAAGGGCAGACTTCCTTTCTGACCAGGATAATGAAGATAATAGGTCCCTCCAGGGCAAAGGTGGGCAGGTGTGCTTGCTGCCCCCTTGGCCCACTGGGGGTTCCAAATCTTGGCGGGCACCCGGGGCCCACCTCATCGGCCCGTGGGACTTAGGGGCTCATGCTGCCCGCTGCGCTCGGCTCTGGTCCAGGAGGCTGTGCAGTCGGCCTGCCAGCAGGGAACTGTGTGCCTCTCAGCCACTTATGACAATTGTCTGGGTCTCTGAAGACGGGAAGCAGGAGGTCTTGGGTTATCAGGAGCGCCTACAAAACCATTATTGCAGTAAGGGCTCAAGATTGCCCTCTTGATGAGATTAAAATCAAGAATGTTTTGAAACAGGAAAGACTTAGTCAAAGAAAGTCCTTCCGGCTATTGCTAAACATTTCAGATCACTAAGAAAAGATAAGCTTAAGCGTCGTCTGAGCATCTGTGGGAGTGAATCAAGGACATGCAGAGCCATCCCACAGAAGGCTCGAAACCGCTTATCTTATCTAACACTTTCTTTGGCCCTGAAGGGGGTTCTGGTGGCATTCTGTACTAGAAGCAAGGCACGTGGACTTTTGAAGAAATCTCTTTATTTTTCCGTGCTGTACAATTATACAGAATACTAGGAAATTGGTTTGGCAGCCAAGCCCCTTGACAAACCACATCAAGGTGAAGAAGAACAAAATCGTTTCTACAGATCGGATTTAGTCTCCAAGCAACAGTTTTTAACAACAGTGGAACTACACAGCAGGATTTGGCCATCAGAATTTCCCCCAAGTCTTTCTAAATTTGTAACAGGGGCGCGCCGGGGTGGCTCAGTCGGTTGAGCATCCGACTCTTGGCTTTGGCTCAGGTCCTGATCTCAGCATCCTGGAATCGAGCCCCAGCCCGGCGGTCAGGCTCTGCGCTCAGCCTGCTTGAGTGAGAAAGCTTGAGTATTCTCTCTCTGCCTCTCCCCTTGCTTGCGCGTGCACTCTCTGTCTCTCAAATAAATCTTTTATTAGATGACAGGTAGACAGACAGTTTCATAACAGGTTCAGCTGTATCTACCTGGCAAACCTCCAAAAGGGAGTAGGAGGATTAAGACAGCTGTGCACATTGGATACGTCCGGGTTCCGTGTAACTGCTGTGCTCTCTCTCCAGGAGTGCCCAGCGTTTCCCTGTAGCTTTAACCTCACACGTCCAGCACCGGTAACGACGGATACACATCACGACACCCTTGTCCAAACCCACAGAATGTAGCACACCAAGAGCGAGCCCTCCTGTCGGCTGTGGACTCTGGTGACGGTGACATGGGTGCTGGCTCCTGGACTGCAACAAACGTGCCCCCCGCTGGGGCCGCGGACGGTGGGGGAGGCTGTGCGTGGGGGGTGGGGTGTGTACGGGAAACCCCTGTACCCTCCTCTCGGTTTTGCTATGAACCTAAAATCTCTCTGAAAAGTGTGACATCTTTAAAAAAAAAAAAAAAACTTCTCCCACTGCACAGGGGGAAGGACTAGAGTAAGTGGGCAATTATCTGTCCAACTCTGAATGTGAGACTCAGAGAGAACCCAGATGGGCTTGCAACGGCCAGAATGCCTTTGATTTTCCAGTCTTCGTCACACTGCTCCAGTAAGCTGCTAACAGCAGTTCCGGGAGTACCAGGGTGCTGGAAACTCACAAACATTCAGCAGCAACAGAGACTGTCTCCCGCCCCCTCGTTTCCCAGAACACCCCAGGTCGCTTTGTGTTTACTGTGTCCATTTCACAAACTAAAGGTGGTGATCAAAGAACAGACGGCGTACAGCTAAGAGGGCTGGGGTGAGCCTCAAAAAGTCACTGAGCCCCAAAGAAAGTTGCCGTGAAGCTGCTGATGGTCAAGCGTGGCAATGTGAACTTTTAGCAGCTTTCCTAACATACAATTTCTTATCATAAAATGATCCCACTTGAAATGTACAGTGCAATGCTTTTTCGTAAACCTACTGAGTTGTGCCACCATCCCCACAATCCAGGTGAAGAGCATTTCTGTCATCCCCAGACGATGCCTATTACCCAAATGCATTCACCCTCACACCCGCCCCCAGCCCCTGGCAACCACTGACCTACTCTTCGTCTCTCTGGTTTGGCCTTTTCTGGACAGTTCGCATAAATGGAATTGTGCAGTATATGGTCTCTGTATCTGGCTTCTTCAAGCATAATGATGTTACGGTTCACCCAGGGCAATGGCACGTTTTGCTGCAAGGAATTGTATATCTAATCAATGGGGGTCTCTCTTTTTTTTTTTTAAAGATATTTATTTATTTGACAGAACACAAGCAGGGGGAGCAGCAGAGGGAGAGGGAGGATGCAGGGCTCCATCCCAGGACCCCAGGATCATGACCTGAGCCGAAGGCAGCCACTTAACTGACTGAGCCACCCAGGCACCCCAATTAATAGGTTTCTTAATAAAATTAAGCCACAGACCACACACCTAAGAAGCAGAGTTCGGGTTATTTCCCTAACCTTTGGCTTTTTTTTTTTTCTTTATATTTATTAGGATCACATTCCATAACAGCTCAAAAACCATGGAAAACTCACTGTGACCTAAAGTTCAAGGATTTTATTACAAACTAATAAACCACCTAAGAGGGCCAGTGAGTGATGCGTCAGAGCCAACGACGTCTCCATTCCTGACACAGAAGCCCCTTTATCCCAGAGGAGACTACGGTAAGAATGGGTGTAAAGGCATCATCAACTGGGGACCGCTGTTCTCTGATTTCTTTTTAATCAGGGGATTGAATTCTTTCTTCAGGATAAATAGTGATGCAAATCCTACTGGATTTCAGAATCATTTACATGGACAAAATAATGCTTTCTCCACACACACACACACACGCACGCGCACGTGCACTCGCCTGGCTCTGTGCCTGTTTCACTTTTCCGTCTTGTGGCCATCCCACCCCCTCCCCTGGGTCCTCCCCCACACTGCATCCTTCTCTTGGCAGCTTGGTTGAACTCGGAGCTAGGTGTCTAACTTAGGCTAGGCTGACTTATTTTAAGTATGTACAGTTTTTTTTTTTTTTAATTTTAAAGATTTTATTTATTTGAGTGAGAAAGCACAAGCAGCAGAGTGGGGGGAGAAGCAGGCTCCCCGCTGAGCAGAGAGCCCGATGCGGGGCTCGATCCCAAGACCCCGAGATCATGACCTGAGCCAAAGGCAGAGGCTTAACCCATTGAGCCACCCAGGCGCCCCAGTTTATTTTACTTTTTAAATAACTTTCATTTTAAACTTAAAATCCTTCTTATATAACTATACCTTGTATACACCAGCAAAGTGGCTGACCTGAGTCATTCTTAGTGTATTCAGACCCGGCTTTCTTGCAGCTTCTCACTACTTAGATAAACAGAACGTTCAGGAAGCGTGCGTCAGCCTGGCGCTATCCAAGCCCGTGATTGTCTGAGAGGGAAACTACTTCGGTGTAAGTAGTACCGAGCCGAGAAAAAGAATAGGTTACCCTTGTGTTACCCCGCAGGCGGGGCCATTAGCCCGTCCACGTAAAGTCCTTTTACTGTCTCAGGAATAGTTCTCCGAGCTTCCTATTGGCACGGGTTCCTGCCGAGAGGGTAGAGATGGCCAGCTCGCAACGATGACAGGAGGTACCCCAGTGGGGACACGTGTCTGTGCATGAATTCGGCAGCCCCCCAGAGGCATGGAGAGGGGCCATAATTTGCCCAGGGGCATACAGCTGCTTGGAATTCGAACCCACGGCGGGCAGCAACACAGGTTGTGTGCTGCACGACTACTGTGCTATTTCCACATAGCTAGAGGGGTGAGGCTGAGGCCAGAGGGATGGAAGCCACCTGTCCCTCTGAGGGACAGAAGGACCTGTGGAGGACCAGTGCTCAGAGTGGCAATTTTGAGGATTACTGGGGATGTAGAGAGTGTGGGGAAGAGGATGAAGGGCCCCTAGCTAGAGCCAGAGGAAAATGCCACAGCGCACAGTGCGGAAATGAACCGATCTCTCTGGGGAGTCCCTCCAGGGTTCAAATGGGGACTAGCCTTCAACGAGCTGAAATTCTTGGGTGAGAGGTTCTAAAACAAGCTTCCAGCAGAACATGACCCTCGGGGGCCTCCAAGCTCTATGCCGTAGAGCGAGTGCCAACAATAAAGCCCTCCAGCTCGCCGTCAGAGCTTGCTCTGATGATTTCCGGGCACAGAAATGGAAGGAAACATCGAGAAGGACATGGACAGATTCATGTCTGGGAAAGAATGAGGGAGGCTGCCTCTGGATTCTGTGGCCATTCACGCACACACAGAGGGTCGGCATTTACTGGGTTGTCTTTATTGAGCAGTTACTATGTGCAAAGCACTATTTTTCAAAGCTATGTGTACAGTCTATACACATACATCACAGAGTTCACGGTGGCTGTCCCTAGGGTGTGGAATTTGGAGCAAAAGGGTTCATTTGACTTTCTACTTTCACCAGTTCTGCGTGGTCCAAATCATTATAATATGCAGAGTTTACATAACCGAGGGGCAGAATAGAGCATCTCCCCTCCGAATACACCAAGCTTCTCCTGCCTCTGTGCCTCGGGACAGGTGCCTCTGTCCACGCCGTTCTTACGTCCTTGGCAAATTCCTACTGTGCTTTCGGGTCCAGTTCCCATGCCACCTCCTCCAGGAAGCCCCGTTGGTGCGGCCCCGGGCTGAATCTGGGCTCTTCGCTGTGCCATCACGGTCTCCCATCCTCTCTTTTATGAGAGTCCTTACTGCAGCCTGTTACAGTATCTGAGCCTTTCTGCTATTCCTCCGGTGAGCAACTGGAAGGCAGAGTGGGTTTCCTTCTCTGTCTTTCCAGCTCCCAGTTTGGGGCCTGGCATTTAATAATCACTAACCCATTTTTTAAAAATCAGTTGTTGTATTGATAGATACGCTACTGTCTTTCATGTGCTTTGGAGCCAGTTTTTAGTTGCTATCGTCAGCTTTGGTGATTTGGGGGCCCGGCAGTGATCCCGATGGCTTGACTCGAGCTCATATTCTGGGCCAAGACCCCGGGACTTACCACTTGGGGGCATTAACGTGTGACTTGGTGAGCAAATACCAGTTTCGGGTCCTGTATTGATTTTCAGCCCCCACACAGCCCCGGCTCAGGCTCAACTACAAGTGGCTGTTGTCAGGCTCTTCCCATGTCATCGACCTACATTCTTCATCCGTAATTCATCATTTAAATTCACCTGGCATTCTGTTTAAAGAAGGGCGCGGCAGCTTGTTGAGGCAGAAGGCCCCAGCCCTCTGCTGGCAAGGTCTGTCCCAGCAAATCCTCCCCGAGGGACTCGATCTCAGCCTCTTGAGTTAATCCCTGGGGTAGAGCTCGAGCTCTCTCTGCAGGAAGCAGGTTAGGAAGAAAGAAAGCACGTTTATTTGCAAAGGAGGAGCCCACTGACAGGGATGGACAAGCTGGAGCGCAGACGTGCTTATTTTGAGTGATACAAATCCTCAGGGACCACAGCCTCAGAAACATAGAAAGTAGCTAAGAGATACTTAGGGAGCGGGCCTCGCATTGAGCCAAATCAGACTTCATTGTCCTCATGAAATTGTCAAAGCCTGTGCCATCCATCCGATACAGTAGCCACTGCCCACGTGTGGTGGTTTAAATGTAAATTAGTTACAATGAAATGAAAACATTCGGTTCCCGGGTTGCACTAGCCTCACTTCCCGGGCTCAGCAGCACTCTGTGGCTAGCGGCGACCCTGCGGGACAGACCACTTGCATCCTTGCCGAGTTCTAGTGCCCAACGTGCGTCTAAGGGTACCGCAAAGCGGTGTGCTGTTCTCATCACGAAATATGCCCTAGAGCCTTCTTTCTGGTGGTTTTCCAAAACTTCTGAGGGCATCCCGCTTGTTATTAAGGCCAGATCTCCGAGTGAGCTGCAGGGGAGCCGCGAACCCCGAAGCAAGCAAACGCTGTCAAGGACGAGCTCTTCGCCGTCAAGTTCCGCCGTTACCAGCCGACCCCCCACTGTCCTTGGCACCCACTCACAGGGCCTAAGCAGACCCCAGCCGGCCTCGCACGTGCTCTCTCCACCAGGACACGTTGCACACAAATGAAAGCAGATTGCCAGAGAGAAGGAAAAGTGAACACTGCGGGATGGGATTTTAATGGCTTCCTCCCCAGATGCGAGGCCGAGGCCATTCCCCTGGGAGCCGCCTCAGATGGTGCGGTTTCCAGCTTTTCGAAAGTGGCTTTGAATACCTCTGGATATTTTATAGGCTGAGGAAATTTTACAGTGTATTATAAAGGAGCTCACCAGCGTGGGGAAGAAAATAAATCCAGATTCAAAACAGATATTCATAGAATGCCCTTCTCTTACTTTTAGAGAAAATGCATGTACCATATAAAGTACATACCACATGGTCAGGAAATAGGAGTAAGAAGGAATAGAAGAAAATACAGTTTATACAATGTGTGTATGCCAAAATGGAAAGTTTTTGTTTCAGGACTCCCTGTTAATACCAAGAAGATACTAGGGACACTGATGAATCAGATATCACTGAGAATAAGAATCTAAAAAAAAAAAATAATAAACTCATCAGTTGTTACAAATTTATCAGTCATTTACAAGTATTTCAACTGCTACATGTACACTTACACATTGTGTCAAGTGTACCAATTATAAGTGATTTCAAATATATCTACTGGAACACGTTTAAACGGAGATAAGGTTAATTTTAAAAATAAGCAAAGAAATTAGGCAAAAGACAACAGAGTGAACTGCTCAGCATCCTGGCTGTGACCGCAGATTTGGTTCTGAGCTTTCAAACTGCCAAGCCCAAGAGAGGAACAGTCAATTACACCATCCAACGTCCATCCAGCATAAACTAATTCTTAGGGGGAGGTTCCGTTCTCTCTCAGTGCTAGCGAGGGGAACAGTGTACAAGTGAGCAAGGACTTCATCAGTGACCCTGTGACAAACAGACAAGTTTGATACTCATGTTCTTCTAGTAAGTCCAAAGGAAATGTGCATCTCCGAGAGTTTCACACTTGATCTTAGCCAAAAGGCTGAGAAGTGATGTCTCTGAGAGTTTCAAGAACCAATTCTTAAACAAGGACTTGGGATCAAAATGTTTTTGTCCAGCGAAACTGCTTTCCGATGTATTATTTAATCCAAGGATGAATTGTAATGCTGTGATTCTTGGTGTAAGTAGAAAATGAGGAGTCCTGTTTGAATCAACTGGGGAGATTTTTCAAAAAGACCTCTAACGTCTGATGTTCCCCTGTTGCCATCCTCCCTCGGGATTTGATGGGATTTTAGAAGGTTTGTCCCCAAATTTATTAAGAGTGAGCCTGCAGGGACTCCCTCACGTGTGCTAGGGTGGGAAGCACGTGGAGAATGGAGGCGTGGTGAGAGGGTAACCAGATGTAGGCATGAAGACCACGTAGGGAGCTTTCACCACGATCTGCCTAGACCTCCCTAGACCTAAGAATCAAGGAATCTTGGCTGGAGCCATGTGTGTGTATTCTTAACTCCCTTACCACATGCTTCTGCTGCAAAAGTCCTTTGAGAAGGGCTAACTAGATTGATGGACAGAACATGTACTGTTTGGGTGAGCTTTCCTGAATATTTTTAAAGAAAGTTTTTCAAAGGATGGGTGAATTCCAAAGTTTATTTCCCGGTGAATACAACCGGAGCACCACTCCTTTGTCGTTCCGGTCGATCAGTCCTATGATGGATTGATCAGATAATCTCACCCCAACTCAGCACAGGCAACTACTCACTAAAGAGGGGAAACTGACAAGGAGACAATCTCCCTCTGCCTACTTACGTGTCTCTGGACACAGACAACACGTTCTTTTTTTTTTTTTTTTTTTAAGATTTTTTTAATTTATTTGACAGAGAGGAGAGAGATCAACAAGTAGGCAGAGAGGCAGGCAGAGAGAGAAGGAGAAGCAGGCTTCCTGACTGAGCAGAGAGCCCTATGCGGGGCTCGATCCCAGGACCCTGAGATCATGACCTGAGCCGAAGGCAGAGGCTTTAACCCACTGAGCCACCAGGTGCCCCGAGACAACACATTCTATTGGTCAGAGTCCAGACTTTGTTTCCTTAAATCCTTGGCCTTATGAGATGCCCTGTGGTTTGAGAATCTGCTTCTGTACACCTAAGCCCAACAATGCTATTGATAGAAAAATATCCTATTGGTGTTACATTTTTTTTTGCTTAAAAAATTCTGATGTGGAAAATTCTCAGTGTTTACTGAATTGATTTGAATTAAGTTCATAGATAATGATGATACCAATGCCACTCCTTCTCATTAAACAATATAGACAAAGAAACTACCCACCCAGCACAGGTAATTTGGCATGCCTCAAGATTCCTGAACCAACCCCAAATCATACAATTTAATTTCTAAATTACAAAAAAGAAAAAAAAAAGGCAAATGAGAGTGGAAAGAAAAGGAAAGGAAAAAAAAAAAAAGGCAGAGCCCCAGGTTGTTGTTAAAGCAACACATGGGCTTGGACTACTGACAGATGCATAAAAAAGCTCCAGAAATTTCCCCTACCTTAAACTCTGATCTATCCCCCAAGTGTTCCAAAGACACTTTCATTGGGGTTCTTCTTTCCTTGTTGCCTACCCAGTTTTTAAACAATTATTCCTAGGGCGCCCGGGTGACTCAGTCAGTTAAGTGTCTCTGTCTTGATTTTGGCTTCGCTAATGATCTTAGGGTCATGAGATTGAGCCCTACATCGGGCTCAGTGCTTGGCACAGAGTCTGCTTGAGGTTCTCTTCCTCTCCCTCTGCCCTCATTGCCCCCCCATCCCCCGCTGAACATTAGCATGCGTGTGCATTTGCTGTCTTTCTCTCAAAAAAAATTAAATTAAAAAAAAAGATTATTCTTGGAAATGAGAGTGAGGCATAACAGGAAAATAAGCACAAAGGGAATTCAGCTGACTTTAGGGGATTGACTGAAGGGAAGAAGATCAAGAACTGGTTTCTCTCCACCAAAAATGAGTGGCCTCCAACTTGTAACAGCTTCTAGAAAATTCAAAGATACCCCATGGGACCTATTCACTCAACCACCCACCAGTAGAAATAATCCAATTTCTAGTGCAAACTAGTTTTCACTTAAGAAAAAAGATGATTTTCGATTTGATTTGACTTTTTGTTTGAGCAGCATAGCTAAGAAATTACTTGGGATTGGGCTGCTGTGTTTGCTTTTCTCTTCCTCTAGGGCTTTGTGAGGAAACATGAGCACTACATCTTTTGCTGGGAGGTTATCTCTGTTAATATTTGGGATAACTCAAGCTTCTAGACAGAGGAGGTAGGGAGAGGTGGACTTCTTTCTTTCAAAAGGCACGCCTGGGATACTGGTGCTGCTTGCGGTAGAAATTCCTTTCATTCCATCACATCCAATTTCCTACTCCCATTCCAAAGACAATAACGTGGATTTGAGGACAGAGACAGTATTTGTGCCTCTACAGTGCATGAGAAGCCATTTGACAGTCCTTATTTACTACTTCGAAGAGGTGTGGGAGGAAAAAAGAGTAGGAATGTTGTAAACGTGTTGGCATGCTTGCGTTTCATTTCATTTTGTACTTTTGAAAAAGATCTTTAAAAAGACCTATGTTCTGGCCTCCTAATTTATAGTGTTCTAAGGAACTGTGACTTGTGCACGAAAGTCCCAGCAAATATCCTCGGGAGGATTTAACATTGCACCTCAGGGCTGAGATGTCTAATTTTTTCTCAAGTATTTTCATTGTAAAAGGAAATAGATACGGGAAAGCACATAGTGAACGCATGCCTTAGTGAAGGATTCGAACTTAAGTACCCTCGTCACCACCACCAGGTCAAGAGAGCATGTTGCTAGCCACCCCTGAGCCCCTTCTAGGTACCCCTTTCTGGTCCCTTCCCTCCCTCTCCCTCTGAGTAACCATCGCTCCATCCTGTTAGCCCTCATTTGGTCTGCTTTGTTTACTATGGTAATCACTAACTACATGTGCCAATTAAACACCAGAAATGTGAGACGAAGGAATTTTATTTTCGTTTTAAATAGCCATTTGCCTTTGAGCGCTTGAAATAGCTAGTGTAGCTGAACTGAATTTTTAAATTTTAATTTAAACTTTAATTGCCATGTGAGGCTAGTAGCTACCATATCGGACGGCACAGATGGAGAGAGAATGAGAAATGAACAAATCTACAAGGGTGGCAAAATTAAAGACAAATCAGTTCGTCCCAAAGAACTCCCCAGAGACTTTGAGCTGGAGGATTAGAAGGCTTGAATGTAGTAGTGCTCAACTCTGCAACAGTCGGTCACTTGAGGTGGCCGGGCCCTACCCCCAGGTATTTTGACTTAATTGGCCCAGTGGGAGCCTTTGATCACCAGTATTGTTAACAGTCACCACCCGGTGATTCCGTTAAGCAGTCCAGCTTAAGCGTATAAATGTGTGATCCATTCATCCTTTCAACACATGTGTATGAAGGTCTTGTAAGCCTTCCGAAGCTCTGCCGGACCTTCCTGACTTTATCCCAGAGATTCTGCTTCTGTAGCTCAGGGCGGTGGGTCCAGGAATCTATTGACAAAGAACTCAAATTTGCAGAAGAAAATGGAAAACCATTTAAAGTTCCCAGGACAGTAGTAACAGGATTTCGGCTGTGTTTTCAGAATGATTCTGCTTGAGTGTGATGTTACGGTTTATAAATAAATATATATTTGGTCTATGGCCTCATTTCCTGGCACAGAGCTCCTAAAACCCTTGGAATCGCCCAAGAGAGGAGAGCAGTAAAGGTGCATTTTGTTACGTTAAGGGGGTACTTTTGGAGAGCACCGAAGGATGGGGGCTGGTTGCCAATGATCCATCAATGACCGATGACGTACTTAATCATGCCTGGGGAATGAAGCCTCCGTAAAAACCCCAAGGACGAGGAACACCTCGTAGTGAATGCGCGCCTGTGCAGAGGAGCTGAGTGTGTGCCCGAGAGGACTCGGAGGCTCTGCGCCCTCGGTCCGTGCGTCTCTCCCACTGGGCCGAGCCTGGGTCACGGAAGGTAAGAGTTTACCGTTGGAATCTAAAGACAAATCCAACTGCTGGGGAGATGGTGCACTGGGTGCATGAGGAAATGCAGGCTACTAAGAAAAAGGCAGATTTTTCGATCCCTGGGTTACTATCTGTAATAGTTAAAATGAAATTTAAAGAGTGCTGGTTCAGGCTTCGATGCTAGACCGTACTGAGATTTCAGAGAGTCTGAGCTTTGGCCACGAACCTCGAAGCCACCCCGAAAGGGGAAAATTCTGCAGGGATAGCACAAAGTCCCTCTAAGACCCATGATCACCAAGAAGGTAGTCAACGTGATGGAAAGGCAATGCTAAGAAACTGTTGAAACCCGGGGGTGTAGTGTGAAGTTGTTTTAGTTTGTGGATTGGCCACCTCGCTTTGTGAATCCTTGGCTGACCCGGTTGGCTGACCCGGTTGATGAAAGCCACTAATTAGCAGCGGCTTGGGTTTTGCAGGCTGCAGAGTAGAAGGGCGTGTTTGGGTTGATACGGACCCCACAGCCGCCCACGGAACTGTCAGAGATGGCTTTGGGAGATCGGACACAGAGGCGGGCCTTCCTGAAGGAACAGCAGGCCTAGTGCACCAGGTAAAAGCCACTGTAGGATCTGTCAACCCTGAAAAGGGGGGCTACCCATCTCCCTTTATGAACACCAAGTGGAATACTCCGGATAAAGCAGCTCAGAAGTTCCTCAGCAAGCCCTGTGGGACCAGCTTTATGATGAGCAAGATAGTCGCTCACTGAGTATGCTTATTACCCGGGTCATGGTAACTGTTGCGGTTAAAGGGGCTCCCTTCCCAGGGGTACCCCATTTAACCTTACTGTTGCAAAACTAAAAAAGAGTTGGGGGAGCCTTATCAAATTGGCCATCTCTGCTTCCCCTCCAGGGTCTTACAAATGCTATAAAAACATTAGGTTAAGGAGAATAGGAGTAGGCTGAGGGGAGTCTAGGGACACTTGCCTCTAAGGTGGAGACTCTGAAACTTACTAAGAGATGGCGAATAAGAGAAATACAATAGGAGGGAAACAAAGACCCAAGAGAGTCTGGGGACTGCCCCCCCCCAACAGGGTGACAGTCTTGAGGCGGCTGATAAGAAATGAGATGCATTAAATGGACACAGATGGGGTTAAAACAAGTCTCAACAGGGTAAGGACTCCCTGTCGGTCCCCAGCATTAAATGGCCCCAGTTGGAAGGTGTTTAAGTCCAAAGTTACATCAGAACCCTTAAATCATCACTGTTGTGCTACATTCTACTTTTTCACTTTGAAAGAGGCAGATAATGATAAAACAGGTCATTTGTAACCTCCAATTTCTAAGGTAATTGCCTTGCACATTGTAATCACCTGGGGAGCTTTAAAAAAATCCCCCATTCTGATTTTGCTGGGCTGGGATGGCCTGGGCATCAGAATTCGTGAATTCTCCCCAGGGGATTCTACTAAGTGGCCGGGGGTGAGCAGCTTCTCAAACTTGAATGTGCTTGCAGATCACCTGGGGCTCTGGTGAAATGCAAATTGATTTAGTAAATCTGAGTTGGGGTTCCAAGATTCTGCATTTTTTTAAAGAACTTTTTTTTTACTGAGCAAGAGAGAGAGCAAGACTAAGAGAACATAAGTGGAGGGAGAAGGAGAAGCAGATTCCTTGCTGAGCAGAGAGCCCGACACGGGGCTCGATCCCAGGATCCGGGGATCATGACCTGAGCCGAAGGAAGATGCTTAGCCAACTGAGCCACCCATGCGCCCCCAAGATTCTGCATTAAAAAAAATATATGTTGGCCAGTGGGAGTGTAAATTGGGAGAGCATCTTAGAACAATCCAGCACTGTCAACCCAAGTGAAAGGTACCTGTGTGCCCTGACCCATAATTCCCCAACTAGGTATTCTCCTTACAAACATGGGCACCTGGGTGCGAGATGACGAACGGATGTGAAAGTCCTCACATGAGAGTTTGTGCAACAGCCTAAATCTCCATCCGTGGGGAACTGTGCAGATAAATGATAGGGTGTCCACAAAAGGCTTTAGAAGACCCCAGCTGAAAACACAGTGAGGCCATCCGCGGATGCCAACAGGGAATAGGCGGCGAACCACACTGTTAGATGGAAACAGAATGGTAGAGATGGGGCAAATGTTTACAGACCTAGTCTGTATTTACAGAAATACCTAGGGGAGGTCGGTAAGAAGCCAGGAATGGGTTGCCTTCGGGGAGAGGTGGGAGTTGGAGGTCAAACAAAAAACCCAGACTTGCCAGACTTTATTAGAAAGGACTCTGGCAGGAAGGGTTTCCCCTGCGGCCGGCCTGTCCTCTGGAGGCGGTCTGCAGGCTCGGGCTGAGGAGAAGCCGAAGTTCCAGCCTGGAGGAAGGCAAGGAGCTTGGTCAGACTCCTGTTAGCCAGCGTTGTGTTCTGATGGGTTCGTGGGGCATGACAGTTCAGCTGATCATTGTTAAGGCCAAAAATGGCCATCAGGAGAGTCTGTGTCTGGCTTTGGGGTCAACAAAGGGTTTCTCCACAAGTCTTCTCAGAGTCCTGTGGAGAAAGGTGGTTCTTAGCCATAAGCTGCTCCCTGGAACACAAGAGCTTGGGGAGACGGCTTCCTGCTGTCTTCCAGGAGCACGGGCTCCATAGTTCCATGTTGTTGGAGAGAAGGAACAGGATAGATTCTTCACGGCAAACCCTTTTGTCCTTTTGAATTACACCCCCAAATAAATGTAAATAGAAAGTTTTTAGGGGCACCTGGGTGGCTCAGTCAGTTAAGCATCCAACTCGTGGTTTGGGCTCAGGTCAGGATCTCAGGGTCATGGGATCGAGCCCTGTGTTGGGCTCTGCGCTCCATGGGGAGTCTGCTTGACATTCTCTCTCCCCCTCGACCCTGCCCCTCCCATTTGTGTGCCCTCTCTTTCTCTCTCTCTCTCAGAATCTTCGTGGAAAATGTTAAAATTTTTAAATAGAAGACCATGAATTCCAGAAACCCTTCTTGCTACAGTTTAGAGTTCTTCCAAAATGGTTCTGGATGGAGAAGCAAGTCTTGGGCTGTGTCTACAGGAACTTGGGCAGGAGTGCTGTGAGGCCAGAAATGTTCCCAGGGTTTTCATGACTCCGTTCCGAGTTTAACTCGTGCAGACAAGCGGGGTGCCGTGTGGGTCCAGCCGGCTGCACTGCAGAACCTGCCGCTACCTGTCTGCCTTCCACTTCCCAGGCAGGCCCTCTGTAGTCCCAGTGTATGTGGGGGGGGGGGGCATTCATATTCGGCTCATGCGATTTTGTGAGGCGCTGTGGCTTCTGCCCCACGCTTGAAGCCCCATGAAGGGCTGACGGGGAGGTGGCGGAGTTGGTGACCGGTCTTGACGGTGTGTCTCCCCCACTGCCATTCTTTCTGTCACGTTGAATCTGATTCTCATTTGCTGCTAAGGAGGAGGGAGTCAGTGGAAGACCGCCCCCCCACCCCAGCTTGGTTACCAGTGATGGTCAGCTTTCAGTTTGTTTTTTGTTTTGTTTGAGAGAAGCAGTGGGAGAGGGCCAAGCAGACTCCCTGCTGGGCTCGATCCCAGGACCCCAAGATCATGACCTGAGCCAAAATCAAGAGTCCGGCGCTTAACAGACTGAGCCACCCAGGCGCCCCAAAGATAGTTTTTAAAGTATGTATGTATGTATAGGCACAGAAGTACCTCGAAGGGAAAGTGAGTCCGTAACATTACACCGTTCTACTTAAAAACATGAGGGATAGTTTACCTTTCTAAAGCTGATGGCTTTTTAAGGGGAGGGGAGAGGCTGCTAACAGAGGTACAACATTTCTAATCCAACATATGGAAAATATTAGAGGCCAAGAAGTGAAAGAGTCCTGAATTAGATCCAGGAGATCTCCCTGGTTATAGTTATAAACACTTAGGAAATCACTGATGTATAAATGCAGCAAGATGAAGCCCTCTGCTCTTGGCCAGAGGCGAGCAAAGACTTTTTTTTCGAATTCCGAAGCCAGTGATTAATATTTATAACACTTCCAAGCTGAAACTAGCATTCTCATTACATTTATTCATGAAAATGATAAATGGGCCATTTCCTGATGAATGAGCAGATTTCCTACCATTCATTGGAAAATATAGTACAAAAGGGGGAAAATGTCACTTTGCAAGGTATCTATATTCCTTTTCTTTCTGGACCACTGAAAACGACATGAAAAATGAGTGTCTTGCGACTGTTTGAATTAGATCTCCTCTCAGGGCTCCCAAACTTGGTGCTGAGATAAAGCAAAGCACAGAGGCACCAAATTACTGTTGAACTTTCTGCACCGAGGCAGGGAGCAAGTCCTGCGAGGACAGCACGGAGATGGGCTCGAATAGGGAGCTAGCCCCTGGACGCCAGGGACCGGGGCCGAGGAGGTCGCCAATCCAGGATAATGGAGTGGGAGCTGCTGCGGGCAGACGCAAGGGTTGAGCAGAGTTAGAAGCAGCAGCTGAGTTGCAAGCTGAATTTACTTTTGGCCCTGGTAAAATGAGCCACTTTCCAAACAGCCATTCCTCATTGTTTTTCGGTACTGCTCTTATATTTCAGCTTCCACGCTGCCCTGTCTCTCACAATTCATTCTTTCCCACAATTCTCCGTCTCAAATTCTCTTCTCACAATTCATCCTCTCCCACAATGCCTTGCGTTCCCGCGATTCCCAGGCTCTCCTACAATTTGTTTTCCTTTGCAGTTCTAGTCTCCGTTCGCGTTTCCTTCCACAATTCTTATCAGCTCCCTCAATTCAACCCCCCCCCCAGGAATTTTTTCACTCTATTCTCTCAGAATGAGTGAGAGAATTTCTCTTCTCTCAGCCCTTCCCACAGGTCTCCCTGCTGCTCTCACAGGTTTCAGTATTGTAATTTCCATCTGCCTCATCGACATTCTGACGTTTTTTGCTAAAATTGTTGTATATTCTCTTTAGCAATTCTTTCATAATCAAGTGCTCCCACCAGCCACGGGTGCTCCCGTAATGATATGCAGCTTTTATAATAATCATCTCCTTCGCAATTCTCCATTGTCTGTCAATTTTATTTGGGTTCTCATAATTCTCCACTCTTACATCTCTCTTATACACTCAACTCCCCTCGCCTCCCATAATCCCCCCTCATCTCTCATAATCCCGCCCTCCTCTCCTATAATCCCATAATCCTCCCTTTTCTCCCACAATCCCCCGTCCTCTCCCACAATCCCTCTTGTCTCCCACAATCCCTCTCGACTCCCACAGTCCCGCCTTGTCTCCCACGGTCCCGCCTCCTCTCCAGTAATACCCTCACCTCTCCCGTAATTTGAGTGAATTTGGTTGGTGGAGATACTTTGTTTTGTTCAAATTTAAGAACTCCTTCAGAGATAAGTGGAAATAAATTGTGATTTAAAGAAAAAAAACAGGTTTGGAAATCCCAGTTGATACAAGTAATGAGGACTAGAGCAACAGCACCCGGGAATGTTTTAGTTATCAAACCAGTGCCCCACAAATAGAGAACCAATATTTTAAAAGTATTTTTTTCTTGCAAATATTTAAGTTCTATTATCAGTTAACTGTGATTAGACATTAAGATTAATTAAAGGACATTTTTCAAAAAAGGTAAAATCATGACTCTGATAAAAATAGAAGATGAACACATGATTAAAGATTTGATTTAACTCATCCCTGTGGGAACTAGTAAGATATTACAACTAGTTCGAAGGTGAAACCAAGAACAGACAGAGATCAGGAAGGTTGAAATGAACTTGTAAGTGGAGGCAAACTGGCCTCTTCCACCGTGGAGGCGGGACCTTGACCCCAGGGCACAGGGTGTGCACGTCTATAGATGTAAATGATTCTGCTTCGTTCCCAGTCATCTACACCGTGCAGTAAAAGAGCTCAGAGACTGTGACGAGCCTGAGGCAGAAAACCAGGAAGGGTGCGATGGAACCAGCACGGTGCTCGCCATTGAAGGACAAGCGTTTCTTGACACCACGTAGGAAAAACCCGGTTTTACTGCGTTCTCCCACTGGCATGGTCGTGAGCGTGGGCGATCTTATGTGGCTAAAGGATAAAACCTTAATGGGTTTCTTTGGGAGCACAGGAGGCTTTTAACAAACTTTGATGTTGGAAAACATTGGTTGAAGTCTCTCAATCAACACTGACTTCCCAGTTGTCATGCTGCACAAAATGAGGTCTCCCGAAGTGCATACCTCTTTGGTATGCCAAGCGGTACTATAATGGGGAGCTTAACTCCTGTTTGACCCCAAACTCCAGCATCAGTGTTGGTTTTGAAGGCGGGCCATAGTGTGGTGGTTTGGAAGTTGCTGGCTGTCAGTCTCGCTGTAGGCTTTGGACACACCTCCTAAAAAACTGTTCTGACCCTGATGACCTCTAACACTTGATGGGTTCTTACCACGCACCAGGCACCATGTGAAGGCCCGGGTTTGTGTTAACACATTTAACTTCGCGATGACCTTGGGAAGTATCTTCTTCCCAAGCTGAGGAAAAGAAGAAACAAATATAACTCCTGCCCCCCACCCCCACCCCATGATACAGCTAGTAAGAGGCGGGCCTTTAAATTCAGTTCTTTAACCCAGGTCATTCACAAGGTCCTATCTAGCTCTGATTTTCATGTCATAAAGTCAAAACAAAATAAAGATGGACGATGCTAGATAGCATGGGATCTACTTCTTTAGAAGTTTATTTTCCAGCACTTGTCTTTATAATTCCCCATTTTTCATATCCACACCTTTATTTTATTTATTTTTTTAAATTTATTTATTTGACAGAGAGACAGCACAAGTAGGGGAAGCAGCAGGCAGAGGGAGAGGGAGAGGCAGGGTCCCCACTGAGCAGGGAACTCGATGTGGGGCTCGATCCCAGGACCCTGGGATCATGACCTGAGCCGAAGGCAGACTCCTAACCGACTGAGCCACCCAGGCACCCCTTGTGTCCATACCTTTGTGACTAAGAATGGGAACTGGAGTTCTCAGTTGGCCTGGAATCAATTTGAGTTGGACAGAAGGGGAAAGGCACCAAAAAGGAATCCTCGCATAACCCACGGGTGGTGGGCTTTGACCCACTTCATTCAAAGGTAACATCTTAGATCTGTTTGTGCTGCCAGTCAAGCCAGAACATGAACCTTCACAATTGCTCGTCTCCCCAGAGGATTCCCATTAGCCCTCTGAGACTGGTTGAAGAGACCCCATCAATGACAGATTCAGAAGATTCAGCTCCACCAAAAATTACCAGTTTCAGATAGATCACTTGATTTCTGAGTCGTAGAAGTCTGGCTGTATTCAGTGTCACAAGTACACGTGTGTGACTCCTGGCACAGGAAAAGAGAGGGTGCAACGTTCCAGGTGAGGCCAGAGCGAGGCTGCACTTCAGTAGTATTGTTGACGTTCAGGTGACATCGTCAGCAGGCTTGGCTCGGGACTCTGGTTCAACTCATGAATCGGGAAGAAGAGATTCCTAGCTTCGCTTCCTGGACTGGAAGCAAAACTCAGCAATACACTGCAACTACTGTAAAGGCATTTTTCCTCCTTTGAGGAGGAGGAGGTCTCTTGCCACTTTACTGCTAAGGTCTGTGCTTGTATTTCTGTGCATTTCCTCATGTTGAGCAATCCTCTATCCTTCAGGACTTAGTAATAGGAAGCTTTAGATGGCTATCGTGCATGAGCTCCAGTGACAAATTTGAAAGGCACACATGCTATAATTGATACCCCTCACCATTTATCCAAAAGACACAGAATGTTTTGCTATTAAAAATTTTTTTATGGCACCTGGGTGGCTAAGTGGGTTAAACGACTGC
>CM053612.1:94846175-94861747 GCA_028646535.1 Procyon lotor | reverse complement strand
CAGTGAAATTTCATTCACGGGCAAGGAGATTTTTCTATATAGTCATGACTTTTAAAGGGTCATAGATTATAGACTCGGTCACTTAAAAATCAGACGAAAGCCATGCTGATCTTCACCGACATATGAAATATTCATTGTTTCTGGTGGTGAACTGACCTTACCCTGCCGCTACCAGGCCGTGAATCTCTGCCGTAAAGAATGAAGTGTAGCAGCAAAATTAGCCACCAGTGAATTCTGACTCCCAAATCCATGTTCTTTCTGTTCCGTGGATAAATGACCGTAGACGTGACGTAACTGCTCTAAACTTCACATGCCTCATCTGTAAAATGGTATGATAAGATCAACCTCGTTGTCAGGAGTAAATAATTACTCTGATGTAAGAATCACCCCACAAATAGCAATTTCTCTTCAATTATCAAGTGGGAGGTGCTACGAGCTGGCAAAATTTGAAGAAAAATGAATCACAGTGTTATTTTTTTCTCTTTTAATCTCACCTTCATTTTTTTCCTGCTCCCCAAGAGGTGTGGTCCGTTATGTTGAAGGCCAGACGTTCTAAGGACCACGTGTTAGCTGGCCGGCCCGGGTCTCCAGGGGGAAAAAGCTAGAGACTGTCCAGCGGACACATTTCTACCAAGTGGGCCCTACTTTGTAGGCCTGGCACTTTGTAGATTCCAGATAAACGTTTGAGCAATAATGGAGGAAGAGGACAAAGAAGGAAGTCGAGAGGTGGGGAAACAGAAGGGTAGGAAGACTGAAAATGGTTGGGATTTTTCTTCTACCATCGAGCTCCAAGGACAGGGTCCTTGACAGGCGCAGGATGAAGAAAAGCAGTGCATACCCGAACACACAGCTTCCCATGCAGATTGTAGCCATGTCTGCACTGAGAATCTCATACGTCTTCGTTGACTTCTTTCATGAAATAGGAAATGGAAAGAAAAACAGACTGGGAAAACCCATGCATTTCCAGAACGTGTCACTACAATTAACATAGACGATGAAGAATTAAGAGGTGCCATCTTCCTCTTTGGTAGGAATGGTGATCAAGGAAACATCAAGTTTGGGGCACCTGCATGGCTTGGTCAGTTACGTGGCCAACTCTTGATTTCTGCTCAGCACAAGATCTCAGGGTCCTGGGATCTAGCCCTGTGATGGGGTGGCCTCCGTGCTCAGGGGGGAGTCTGCCTGAAGGTTCTCTCCCTCTGCCCCTCCCCCCATTCATGCATGCCCGTGCTGTCTCTCTTTAAAAAAAAAAAAAAAAAAAAAAAACAAAAAACAAAACATGAAGTTTGAGGGGAGGACCATGTGATGGAAACAGACATGAACTCATCCTGTGCCTGGCCTTGGGCAAGGTGCCTCACTCACTGGAGCTGTTTTTCCATTTGTAAAACACTGGAGTCAGTCCAAACCAATGGCTCTCAATCTTGGTTTGCCATTAGAACCACCCTCGAAGTTTCTCCGTGTCCCTAAGCTCAAGCCATTGTTCATACATTAGAAACTCTGGAGGTAGGGTTGGGGTGCCAGCAGTTTCAAAACTTCCCGGATGATCTCAGTGTGCGGCTGAACTTGAGAACTACTCATCCAAGTGATCTCTAGATTCTCATTACCCTAAGAAGTTCCCAGACCAGCAACACAGGCATCACTTGGGATCTTCTTAGTAATCAAGCCTCCGGCCTTACTCCAGAGCTACCCGTCAGAATCTGCATTTCAACAAGACCCCCAGCTACTTTGTATCGACCTTAAAGTCTCAAAACTCTGGCCTAGCCCCTCTTGCTCTTTGATCTGATCATGCTTTGCTTCTGGTGCTGCTCTTTAAATATAATTTTGGATCTCAGTGCCAGGCACAATGTAAGTATTGAAAGTTCTACATGCGCGTGCCGGGCATATACCCCGAAGGCACAAAAACATCCCATCACACCTGTACCACGCAGGGGGCTGGTGAAAATAGATTGAAAACAAAAGCAGCGCCGTAAAAGGTGCGGATGATTTTATGAGATCAAAGATTGCTTTTCCTCTGTAGAATGCAGCGGGGCCCCCTGAAGAGCCGCGCTCTTCAAAGTCGGCATCGCCAGTGTGATTATTAAAAACACCTGCCTGTCCATGGCCGTTTGGATCCAGTGTCTTCTCACCTGGCCACACATCGCTTCCAGGCGCCTTTGTCCACAGCTCCCCCGTTGCCCCCAGTGATGACCCGATACATACTTGCCAGTTTCCTTCCCTTCCTGGTTGATTCCTTACTCCCCTGCGGGGGTCCTCAGAAGCTGCAGAGAAAATCACTTCCCTTCCGCCCCTGGCCCGTGGTGTGCCTGTGGGGAAAGCCACACGAGGACACATTTTAGACTCCATTTGCTTTAAGGTATTTGCAGGTACGCGGTTCATACTTTATATTCTTTTACTTTTAATATTTTCAGTAAATCAAACCAGTTTTGGTGTGAAGAGTAATGGCCTGGAAGAGGTCTTTTTTTTTTTTTTTTCTTAAAGATTAATTAATTTATTTATTTGAGAGAGACAGAGAGAGAGAGAGAACGTGAGAGGGGATAAGGTCAGAGGGAGAAGCAGACTCCCCACAGAGCTGGGAGCCTGATATGAGACTCGAACCCGGGACTCTGGGATCATGACCTGAGTCGAAAGCAGTTGCTTAACAACTGAGCCACCCAGGCGCCCCCCCCCCTTTTTTTTAAGATTTTATTTATTTCACAGAGACACAGCGAGAGCGGGAACACAAGCAGGGGAGCAGCTGGGGGAGAAGGAGAAGCAGACTCTCTGCCAAGCAGGGAGCCCAATGTGGGGCTCCATCCCAGAACCCTGAAATCATGACCTGAGCTGAAGGCAGATGCTTAATGACTGAGCCACGCAGGCGCCTGGAAAGGGTCATCTTATTACCTTATTCGTAAGACTCATTTAACATCTGAGGCCACCGAGGAGTAAGAAGGTCAGAAAGAGGGTTTCTAGAACAGCGGAGTCCAGTGGAGAAGGGCCCTTCTTTCCAATCCCAGTTCTACACTTGTCCGTTGTATGACCTCGGGAGAGTCACTTAACCTCTCTGACTCCGTTTCTTGACACTTCAAGAATGGGGGAGCCACCGATCACTACCTAGAGTTGTGGGTGTCGGGTAAGGTGATGCATGTAGACTGCTTAGGGCAGGGCCTGTCACTCTTCTCTAAGACGGCTCAAGGCCTAACCGGTTACTAACCAAGGACATGGAATCCATTAGGATACCTTCAACCATAAAACTAAAGACCCAATTAAACATGGCTTAAGCCTGTAAGGAGATCCATTATGGTGAAAATGAAGACTGCAGCAAACCTCTTCCCCATCTCCACTTCTCACATTTTCTTGGCTAGAATTAAGGCATATACCCATTATATAACCACGAATCAAGCTTAGCAAGACAAACTTCCTCCTTCTCCATACTCTTCCTTTTGTATCTAGCCCTAGGTCACAGGGGGGTCAGAGAGCTATTGCTGTGTAATGGATTGTCACAGGCCTGGCGGGTGCCGCTGACCTTGGCTGATCTCATTCGTGGATCTGTGGGTCGGCCGGCCTACACTAGGCTTGACTGAGTGGCTCCGTTCCACCTGTCCCTCCTTCTCCTTGGGCTGCGGTGCTGGCCGGGGGCCTGGTCTTCAGCATCCGGGAGAGAGGCTCAGGTGTCTTAGGACCTATGCTTGGAACTGGCAACTTTGTTAAACTTCTGCCCTTCTGCCATTGGTCAGAGCAAGTCACAGCCAAGTTCTGAGGAACATTGTGGGGACCTAGGCTCTCCCCACTGTAAAACCAAAGGGTACGGATGCAGGGAAGGGGTGGAGCGGGGACCCGTCGTGTCTCTGCCACTAGTTTCTGCACTGGGAATTCCATTACAGTATCGTCCGGTGGTCCCCTGTGAGTAAGCTTGCGAATGAGCGTGCCCGGGACTTGGTGACCTTCCAGCTCTAGCAGCCCAGCCCTGCTCTGCGGTTTGTGGAAGAAGACGTAGCAGAGTATGAGAACCGAAATGAAAGTAATATAGAATTGTTCTGAACCAGCATCTTTGGTCCTGAAATCCGAGCTCAGGTATCACCGAAACCTGCCGCAAAACAGCAGTCCGGAACAGATGGCACGATTCGGTGACTCTGACCAGAGTGGAGTGCACAGAGTCCCGGGTTAGTTTCTGTGCTGGTGAGCAGAGAGCGCGCAGGACGATGCGCGGGTTGTGCTGGAGGCGGGTCCCAGCCAGATGTGCACGGCCCGCCCCGCCCTCCCCTCGCGCGCCGGGCTCCGCTGCACCCGGAGAGGAGCCGCCGCGCGCCTCGCCAGGGCGCCCCCGCCGCCCGCTGGGACCGCGCCCGGGAGGAGCCGAGACCCCAAGCGGGGGGAGGAGAGTGGAGGCGGCCGGACCGCAGCACCCCGGGGCCCGCGCCCTCCCGGGAGGGGACTCGGGAGGAGCAGCAGGCGGCGGAGGGAGGCCCCGCGCGAAGATGCCGCCGCGCTGGGCCCTGGCGCTCCCGCTGCTGTTCTCCTGGGTGGCAGGTGGATTAGGGAACGCGGCCAGGTGAGTGTCTGCTTCTCGCCGGGCCTGAGCTCCTCGCGGCGGCTACTCCCCTCCGTCCCTGCAGGCACCCCGCGGGGGTGTGCGCCCTCGTGCGCGTGTGTGTTTGTGCGTGCTGAGACGGGATTTCCCCAGGTGCCAGGCCCCGGGCGCGCACGGGCTTTCCTCCCCGCGCCCCTTTGGCGAGGCTTGTTCCCAGTCCCTCTGCACCAGCTGCACCCCACCTGGCGGCGTCGGGCGGGTTTCGGGAGCAGGGAGGCTCTGCGCGCAGCCGGGTGGGTGCGTTCTAGCCGGGTGGTGGGCCGGCGGGGGTGCCAGTGGCGGTGGGCGGGTGGGTTCTGTGCCTGTGTAGTTTGTGTTTTCCGTTCTAGCTGAAGGGCGCCAACTGATTGTCCGTCGCTGGCTTTGCCGGGGGAGCAGGGGCAGAAGCAGGACAGCAAAATAGGCGTTTGCTGGGCTTGGGCTGAGCCCGCTGCGAAGGGACTTGGTGCCTTTGTGATTAAGGTTAATGCACTGGAAAGAGAGGATGTGGTTGTCCGATGAAATCGGGTCCTTTTTCTTGCCATGGCAAGTTAGAATATGAAGCCGTTTCTCTACTCTTCTAAACTCGTCCGAGCCCTGAGATCAGCAGAGCCGCTTAGTAAGTGCACGTGTACCTAGTGCTGTGTGTCTGGCACTGTTCCAAACACTTGAGGAGCCCGTAAGTTCTGCGCGATGAGTAGTAGTATAATCCCTGTGTGGCGGAGAGGAAAAATGAGGCACGGAGAAGTCGAATAACGTGCCCAAGGAGGCACGGCGGGTAGTAAGTGATGGAGTGCGCGTTCAAACCCAGGCAGTCGGCCTGGCGTCCTGCTCTTCTCTAGGGCAGGAGGGCAACCTTTTAGGAATCACTCCGTGCAAAGGCTTTCCCGATTCTCTGGCTGTGATCTCTTGCCTTCTGAGGTGTCGGCTGGAGCAGCCTTTCTACTGTGGGGCTCTGTTGACCTTTCGCGCTGGGCTGCATCGTCACTGGTTGGGGATGGTCCGAAAGCTGTCCTGTGCATTGTAGGATTTGGAGCAGTATCTGTGGCCGCCCCCAATAGATGCCGGTAGCACCCGCTCCGCCAAAAGTGTCTCCAGCCGTTGCCCGAGGTGCGGGCGGGGGTCAGTGGCTTGCAGAATCACTGCCTTGCGGAGATTTTTTTAGTCAACAATTCCTGGGGAGAGCAGGCAGAGAGCCTCGGTTTGGAACAGGCTTCTGAAAGGTGAGCCTGACTATCTTTGTTTGACTTACAGGAAAAAAAAGCTTTCATCAGTCAGCCACAGTATTAAAGGATTTCAAAGTTCAAACAGAACAAACCTCAGACCAGGTTCTTAGAATGTAGGATCGTAAGTTTCAATTTCCTTTCCACAATAAAAATGTACGCAGATGCAATTTGCTCATAATCACATTCTCCTTGAACGTGGGAGGCTCTCGTATTGTTAGAAAGCCCACTTGAGAAAGACCAACTGCTTTGGGAGAGGGGTTAGCAGTTTCCTAGCAGCCAGCAAATGAAACTCCAAGAGCTTCACTTTCAAAGCACCACCAAATTAAACGGAAAGCCCCCCAATAAACCAAGGAATATTAACATGAAGAATCTCTTGTAAGGATTCTGCAGTTCTGTGGTTTTCAGGATGTGAAATGCGCTTTCTTGATGCAGTGTCTGGTTCCCAGGCTGATGTGTTTATTCTGTGGTCAGGTCCTCGGGAGCTGCCCGAAGCCCGTGTTCCATCAGCTGCAGCCTCCCCATGAGGCTGATACCTGTTTCCTGGGGCTTCGAAGCTCACGGTGAAAACTGTGACTGCTGTGTGGAGATTTCTTTTCTTTTCTTTTTTTAAAGATTTTACTTATTTATTTGACAGGGAGAGAGAGATCACAAGTAGGCAGAGAGGCAGGCAGAGAGAGAGGGGGAAGCAGGCTCCCCACTGAGCAGAGAGCCGGATGGGGGCTCGATCCCATGACCCTGAGAGACCATGGCCTGAGCCGAAGGCAGAGGCTTTAACCTAACACTGAGCCACCCAGACGCCCCTGTGTAGAGATTTCTAACGTAAGGACTGGGGGGTTTAAAATTTTTGTTTAAAAAAAATTTTTTTTTAAGATTTTTCAAAATTGATTTGTCAGAGAGAGGGCGACAGCAAGCCAGGGTACAAGGGGGGGAGGAGCAGAAGGAGGGAGAACCAGGCTCCCTGCTGCGCAAGGAGCCCGATGATGAGATGCGGGACTCCATCCCAGGACTCTGGGATTGTGACCTGAGCCGAAGGCAGAAGCTTCACTGACTGAGTCACCCAGGCGTCCCGTGGGTTTTTTAAAAAATAGAAATACTGCACCATAATTTTAGTGTTGTAGAAAATGGCATGCCACCTAAAGGATGCTTAGTGCCTAGCAGATGGTTAGGACTCGTCGAATGAATAAATCGGCGGCAGCAGCATACATTTTCCTGGTCATAAGCATCAGAATTTGGCTTGAGCCCTATGCTTTTTGTTTTTATTTCTATGTATTTATTTTTTTACTAGGCAAAGGACTCTATTAACCTTGTTTCAAACTTTATTCCCAGGCTCTTTCAGCTTGATTAGCTGCAAAGAATGAATTGTGTCTACGCAAAAGCTGAGAGGAGCCATAGGGTCCAAGGGGCTTGGGCTTAAAGATATTAGAGATCGAGGTTTTATCAGATCCGTGAGCAAAATCTTAAAAAACAGTCATAATATAAAATAGCAGCTCCCAGGAACTTCTTCGAGTTCGGGCTTCTTCCGAAGGTAACTCAGTTCCATTTGCTTCATCAAAATTCTCCCCCGGGTCCGCAACTTCGCCTTTGCCCCAGCCACCCAGTCTTCCTAAACGAGTCAGGCAGTCTGCACCCAGTTGGTGTAAGATGCCGGGTCGCCGTCCTTGTCCCCTGCTCTGTCTCAGCACAGCGTGGAATGGTGCAAGTGGGCGCTTGTTCCTTGGCTCGTGAACACATTCGCTTCTTCGGCACCAGAGGTATTATTTGCCCCCAGCTTCTTTAGTGAGAACTGAAGTGTTTTATCTTGGACCACAGCCCTTCCCTGAGCCACCTTCTTTGGGCGAGTGGTGCCTTTCCCACCACTGTGTGCTCGAGCTTGCAGTTTGGGGAGTTTCTTCCGGTTCGGGATAGTTTCTTTCATCTCATAGGAGCGGAAATGAGACCGTGCAGGGGAGAGTTTCGCGCTCAGGGGGTGTCGGGGCGGGGGGCAGCTGAGATTGGGTCGAACCCTAGGCGCTTTCAGTGCCCTTTGGGCATGGGGACCATTTGCCAGTCTGGAACATTTATTGATCTGAATTCCCTGTCCACAGGGTTCCAGGACCTAATGCTGGCAACTGTTGGCCTTGAGCACATAAGATAAATAGTAATTTTGCTATTCTTTTCACGTTTGGAGCAACTCCCTGTTTATAACGTATTTCTGTTAGACATTTTATTTCCTCTGCTGAATCCAAGTAAAAGCAACGTGAGGTGAAGGAATGACGGGGTTCGTGCTGGGCGTCTGCACTCAGGGAAAGCCGCTTGCTTTCTGTAAATCACACCTGCATCGAGAACGGATTCCTCTCAGAGCCCCCCTGAGGAAGTGCCGTTGTAATAATGTTCCACAAACTTTGTGGCTTTAGAAAAACAACAACACGGATTTATTCTCCTAGAGTTCTGGAGATCACAAATCCAAAGTGAGGCTTAAGGGGCTAAAACTAAGGTGTTGGCAGGGCTGTTCCTTCTGGAGGCGCGAGGACAATCCGTTTCTTGTCTCTTTCAGCTTCTAGAGCTTCCAACAGTCCTAGGCTTGCGGCCACATCACTTCAATCTCTTCTTTGTCACCTTGCCTTTTTTCTCCTTAGTGTCCTTCCTCTCTTATCTACGAAGAAACCTGTGATTATGCCAGGCCCACCCAGATAATCCAGGATGGTCCGCTTATCATAAGACCCCTAATTTGATCACATCCACGAAGTCCCTTTTGCCATACATGGTAACATTTACAGGTTTTAAGGATTAGGTAGGACCTGGACACCTTTGGGGAGGCCATTATTCAGCCTTGCACAGGCGCCGCAAGTCGGTTGTTCTTAGTTTTATGGGTTGGATCTTATTTGAAAACATGATTTTAGTGATTTGTGAGTGGCCGAGATATCATTCATCTCTTATTCTTAAAAGGAGAATTTGTGGGTATATCCCCAAAACTCAAGAGCTGAGTTTTTCTAGAAAATAGTGACCCTGAAATACTCAGTTACAACATAGAAATCACTTCTGAGCAAACTTATTTCAATAGTTCCATTGGTTTAGAAGATATTACAGATGATTTATGTGCATATGGCCAAGGTTGCATAAACATTAAAATGAAAATAAGTATATTACATAGTCTTCGTAAGTCAGATTGGCGTTCAACAAATATTGGTGAGAGTCTACTATGAGTAAACACTTTCCAGTGTGATTTCAGTCGCTTTTCTCATCACCCCTACAAAACAGATAGTGTACCTATTTGACAGACAGTGGGATGGAGAAACTTGAAAAAATTCAATGAATTTCCAAGAACTTTATTTGATTTGATTTTCTGCTTTAAGAGCAGTGCCATTCCAATGTTCCACATTTTTTCCCCAGAAATATTGGATATGTAAAAGCTGACATTTTTGCAAAATGCTTTTTCATATGTTATCACTAATGATCTTGTTTAGCTTGACTCCTGCCCGGTATAACCCAGGGATGAGTATAGAGTAAGTGAGGGATTTCTGAGGCTCCACCTTCCCCAGAACCACCTCCTTCCTCTAAGTTTACATTCTCTCAGAAGCACACTCTGAGATCAGGTTTTGAGGGTACATGGCTTATTTGTGAGATGACCCCAGAAAGTTCTAGTAGGGAAAGAAATGTTATGCAAATAAGTTACCACTGTGATTCAGTCCTGCTGGCGAATTCTACAAGATGGTCGGCCACAAGGCTCAGAGCTAAGCCCCCCAGTGCAAGGGAGCTGGGGTATTTATACTCCCATCAGTCATTGTTTGAAGGCTTCTGAGGAGGGGCCATGTGATAGGGGTCTTAGGACTTAGAAGGGGAGAACAGATACTCAGGTACCACTTGAAGTCGTGTACCAGTCAATGGTACCACGTGTACCATCGTGTTTACACACGATGTCAGTCGTGTGTAAACTGCAGATCAGATCCCATTTACTGATGAATAAACTAAGTTTCAAAAGATTAAGCAAGTAAGTGATTTGCCTAAAATATCACAGTGAACAGGTGGCAGATTGAAAAGCCATGGCTATCTCCCAAGGATAATTAGATCACTTTCCACGGGGTGGTTTGTCCTGGCTAATCAGCAATACTTCCGGTTTCATTGGTTAACTTGCTGGGCTTCAACGTACTAGTTCCAATAACCTGTTTTATTTATTTATTTTTTACTTTTTTCCCCCCAATAACCTGTTTTAAATCTGAAGGTCTTGCTCATGAAAACAAACAAAAGGCAAAAACCCAATATTCTAAACGTAGTTAAAATTAAATCACTTCAGGTTCAACGTTAGCGGAACAAATGACACACCCAGACCGTCTCCTGAATTCTGGAGATTCTTATCTATATGCCGCCCTGCCAAACAACTTGGGAGGGCAGGCAACATATCTGCCTCTTTTGGTGAATGGGGTGCAGGGCGAGGGTTGTAATTCTAGGTCCTAGCCCAGTTCCTGGCACATAGTAGGTGTTGAACAAAAAACTTGGTGCATTAATGAATGCCCACAGGACTCTGGTGGAGAGGCAAATAATGTTACTTACATATAAATAGCATGTGTTTATACTTTTATATATAAGCATTCGAAAGCATGAATATTTATGTTTTTACATATTACACTTGACCTATAATGCAGGTTTGAACTACATGGGTCCACTTATACATGGATTTTTTATAGTACGACACTGTGAATGTATTTTCTGTTCCTTCTGATTTCCTTAATAACATTTTCCTTTCAGTAGCTTACTTTATTGGAAGAATACCATATATGATACAGATACAAAGTATGGGTGAATCAACTGTTTTCTGTTACTGATCAGCTGTGTATGTTTACATGTATATATGCATGTAAAACTCTGTGTGTGTGTGTATGTGTGTACTGAGAGAGAAAAGATAGATCATATGACCCATTCCATAGCAATCAGTTAAGGGAAATTACATCTGCATGGGTCAGTCACAAAAGTGGAGGACAGGGGATGACATTGAAACTGTCCTTGTGTAATGAACGTGAACCTGCTGGATATAAACCAGAGGGGAGAGGGCAAGTGTTACAGTGCTTACTTCCAGTAGGTACTGCATAGGAATAAATAAATGACTGACTAGGTCGATACACAGCTGCGAAAGGGCCGTAAAAGGAAGGCTTCAGCCCCAGAGAGGAAGTGCCCTGGCCGGCATCTGGGGGCACGAGCCCAGCGACAGCCAAGGCGGTGAGCTAGAAGCAGCCTGCAAGGAGCCCTGTATGTTGAGCCATGGAGCCCGGGCTTTGTCGTGGGAGCAGAGAGCAAAGCAGGGCGTTGCAGGCAGTGCTCTATAAAGATAACCCCATGGTGACCAACTCGAGCTCAGAATGATCCCGCAATCGCACCGAATTATCTTTAAGATAACGCACCATAGTTTAGTGAAATTGGCAGCCTTTCTCCTTTGCGAAGGCAACACTATCAGTGTGCTTATAATCCACGGTAGCTCAGATTGGATGAACAACAACCATCTTCACAAAGACCGTCCCCTTTGTTCTTCGAGTGTTCCCTTTGCTCCGTTTCTGGGCACCGCATGTTGCCATTCAGCAAAATACTCCAAAGCTCAGAGATTTAAGACAACATTTACTTACTGTCCATCACCATTTCTGTGAGCCGGGAATTCCGGAGCACTTTAGCTGGACGGGGGGCTTGCAGTTTTTCACCAGGTTGCGGCCGGGTCGTTGGCCGACGCCGTAGTCCTCCGAGGGCCTGACCTGGGGGGCTCTCCCTGCAAGGCGGCGTGCTCACCGGCTCGGGCAGGAGACCTCAGCTCCTTGCCCTGTGGGGCGCCCCTTGGGGTTGCTTGAGCGTCCTCGTGGCCCCGCAGCAGACTTCCACGTCGCAGAAATTCGGGGAGAGAGAGAAGGCGAAAGTAGCTCTGCCTTCTGCGCCCTGATCTTGGGAGTTACCCTCCATCCACTCCCCCTGCGACCACTTCCTGTGAAGCCCGGCGCTCGGTGCTCGGTGCAGTCCCACATACGGGGAGGGGAATTGGGCTTCAGCTCTTTTGCAAGGTGGACTATCAAAGAATCTGCGGGCATATTTTAAAACAAAATCACACCTTCCGGTTTTCCTTCTCAGCCTCTTTTCCCAGCCTCCGTTTCCATAGAGCTCTGTCTCTGACCCCATTTCCTAGCTTTTCCCCTGCCGTCTGCATGTGGATGGCTTCGAAATGCGAATCTCCAGCCCCGCGCTCCCCCTGCCGCATTTCTCACCTGGCCATGGGGGTGTCCCTTTGAGCTTCGGCCCTCCCAAACTGAGCTCTGGATCAGCTCTCCAGAATTCTCTGCCCCCCCCATCTCACCCATCCTCCCTGTTCTAGAACAAACAGCGTCCAAACGGGTTCAAGCCAAAAACCTGGGCATCCTTCCTGACGACTCACTCTTCCCCCACTCGTATTCACTCTGGCGCTCAATCCTATCGCAGACCGAGCCTCAAGCCCATCTGCTTCTCTCTCCCCTGCCCGCCACCAGCCAGCCACGCGCCATCATCCCTCACCTGAACCCCCACCACAGCTGCCCTTTGCTGCTGCTTTGGCGCCTTCTAGTTCATGTTCCAGAGGGGTTCCTCTTAAATCACTTCACGTTAGCCAGCTCCTCAAAGCCTTTCAGTGACTTTGCATTGGGTTCAGAATAAGATCTGTTCTATTTGAGATGGCATAAAAGGCCTCGTGGGTCCGGCATTGCCGGTTTCTCTAACTCCCCGTTTTGTGTCACCCCGCCCCGTGCTCACGCGGGCGGGCGCCACAGGAGCGGCCTGGAGGACGCTGGCGTTACTGACTACCTTCTCTGCCTCGCCTCGCCTCCCCAGTCCCCACCCATGTGCCCTCACCTCGTAGACACAGCACTTACGCTCACCTCCTTGTCTCGGTCTGCTTCTGGGGGAGCCCGCACTGAGACACTCCCCACGCCAGATTTCCACCCAACTCCCGAGCGTGGAAGGTAAGCGGGAGAAAAGAGGAAGCAAGGGAAGGTGCTGAGTTTTGCTCTACCATCGACGACAAGGGAAACTTGAAGATGGAGAACACACACCGGTATGCACTTGATAGGCGTTTATTTATTTTTCAACATTTTATTTATTTGAGAGAGAGAATGAGAGAGCTTGAGAGGGGGGAAGAGGGAGAGGGAGAAGCGGACTCCCCAGTGAGCCGGGAGCCCGATGCGGGACTCGATCCCGGCGCTGCAGGATCATGACCTGAGCTGAAGGCAGTCGCTTAACCAACTGAGCGCCCCAGGCATCCCAGTAGCCAGGCATTTGTTGACGAGGCTCTTCGATGCCTACACGAGCAGGCAGCTGAGACGCTTTAGGGCATCCCTGGGCCTGTTGGACCTGGACTCTGTATGTTGAAGACGAGTGGGAAACCAGAATTCATCTGAACCAGTAAGGTGCAATGGACTTGCCGGACTGGGAACTCTGATGAAAACAAAAGGAAACAAAACAAAGAACTCTCGTGGCTGGACCTTATGGTCCCTATTTAGAAAAAAATGTATTTCGCTCGTTTGGCCACATTTAAACATATTTAAACATCAGCAGAAGAAGTTCTAACTTCTCGATTTGTCTTAGAGAAAGACTATCATAAAGTTTCCTGGAACCTGACCATAAGCAAGCACACTAGGAATTCTGGCACAGTACGTTTTTGCAGAAAATAAGGAATCCCGTGAAGAAACACTATACTACTTACACAATCCCTGGAATGTTTTTAAATTAACTTCAGCTGTGGAGACGGCGATTCGTGATTAATTTGATCAGTGTAGACAGCAAGCTGTATAACGCGTTAAAGGAACTGGGACAATTGAGCATTCAGCTCGACTCCCCCAGCTCGGGGCCGCCTCTGCAGAGCCTCGCTCAACTACACGAACACTTCCCCGCCTCGGGACCAGGCGCCCCCGGCCTCCTGTATGCCGAACGGGGCTCAGCAAGACAGCTCAGAGAGAGCGCGCTGCTGGCTGGCCCAGCCCGACCTTCTGAGACGGCAGAGGGTTGCTGGCGTCATTTCCATCCAAGATCAGGAGTCCTCTTTCTAGGTTCCTAAACTCCTTTTGATTGATTACCCCCACGTTTATGGGGTCCTGTGGGGTGGGGTCAGTCCAGCCCAATGCGCTCCCAGCTCGTTGTACTCAGACATGTGTTACATTCCAGTGACTGGTTCTCTGCCAGCCCGTGCCTTCTTGGTACCTCGGAATGCACCGCTCCAATTTTATACATTTAAAAAAATATGTGCTTCACTAAATATGGAACTAAATGCAATTCATATGGATAGTTTTGTGAGGTGTTTTTTGTTTTTCAAGAGAGGTAGAGAGTGGGGAGTGCAGAGCAGAGGGAGAGACGGAATCCTGAGCAGGCTCTGCTCCCAGTGTAGAGCCCGATGAGGGGCTCCATCTCACAACCCCATGATCATGACCTGAGCCAAAACCAAGAGTATGACGCCTAACCGACTAAACCACCCAAGCCACTTGTAAGATATTTTTTTTTGTATGAATAGATTCACATATGAGGAAAAAGATCTTGTGCCCTAGACTTTAGGGAAAGAAATGATTCTTAAAATTCTACTCTGTTTGGGGCACCTGGATGGCTCAGTGGGTTAAAGCCTCTGCCTTCGGCTCAGGTCATGATCTCAGGGTCCTGGGATCGAGCCCCGAATCGGGCTCTCTGCTCAGCAGGGAGCCTGCTTCCCCCGCTCTCTCTGCCTGCCTCTCTGCCTGCTACTTGTGATCTCTCTCTCTGTGTCAAATAAATAAATAAAATCTTAAAAAAAAAAATTAAAAAAAAAATTCTACTCTGTTGAGCAGGGTAGGCTAATCTATACATCAAACCATCTCAAAATCGCAGTGGCTGAACACAATAAATTGTAACATGAAATTATGAAATTACAGATGTTTGGTCATTTTTAACTTACACAAGTTTTGTGTAGTTTAACCTCATCATTTATGTCCCTTATCCAGAATACTCACAACCAGATATTAAAGTAAAAGAATAATGGAATTGGTGATGGGAACGTTAGTGATTGGGCAGGAATTAGAACAAAGAACAGGTAGAAGGAGAGGGTGCTGGGGGAGTAATCTGAATAATTGGTTACTATTAACTTCCAATGCCATGCAAGAGCTATGTATGGGACTATAGATTAAAGCTTTTTATGCTGTTTTTAAAAAATTTTATGAGATAGCACGCCGTATTATTGTCAATCTCTTGCTTGCCTTTCCTGGATTCCTTCCTTCCCCTCAATAATATTGTTTCGACTTAAGCAGAAATACTTTAATATTTACTTTTCTTTTTTATCCATAATTTTAAATGACTGCATATGCGCATTAAAAAAAAAACACGGCAGGCTTAGAATGCAGAGCTGGATGCTTGGTGTAATAAATCAGTTTCCTCTGGCATCTACAAATCAGCAAGTGATTATTAGCCATTTTATCCACCAGAGATTCCCCCCCTTAAAGCTGTTTTTCCATTTTCATGGCCAGATGTAGAATTTGATGATTAAACCTCTAAAACCCCATCAGTGGCTGTCCCTCGGACGCATCTCTCAAAACTGGGTGAATACAGGGATGGCACATCCATCGATTAAAAGGCATGTTACTCATTTATGGACTTGCGTGGTTCTCTGATGGTTTTTCCTATGATGTTGCAAGCTGCTTGCTCTTCTCTAGGAAAAACGCGCAGAACATGTCGCTGCATCTACGCAGCAGCTGTGGGCTGAACCGGTGCTTTCTGGTTTGTGTAGTTGCCCAAACATCAGAATCTACTTTATAGTTTTCAGTCATGAGTCGATTCTTGATGATTGTGTCCTTTTTTTTTTTTTT
>CM053612.1:94835963-94846075 GCA_028646535.1 Procyon lotor | reverse complement strand
GGTGCCTGGGTGGCTCAGTGGGTTAAGCCTCTGCCTTTGGCTCGGGTCATGATCTCAGGGTCCTGGGATCAAGCCCCGCATCGGGCTCTCTGCTCAGCAGGGAGCCTCCTTCCCCCTCTCTCTCTGCCTGCCTCTCTGCCTCCTTGTGATCTCTCTCTGTCAAATAAGTAAATAAAATCTTTTGAAAAAAAGAAACCTTACTTGATTAACGAGTTTTTGATGGCCCAAGTGTTAGTCATTAACATTTTGGAGAGCTTTACAAGTGATACTTTGCACGATGTCAAAAATGATGATTTGGGAGGAATTGATACACCTCAGATTTCTCAGTTTCACCTTTTCACCTAGAGACAAGCATGTGAAAGCAATAAAACTTGAGAAAGAGGATTTCTCTGGAGAGTTGTGGTAATGTGCAAACAGTATATGAATTTCATCTTTTGGTAACTTTCTCCTGTTAGTTAACCCCAGCCAGTGTTCTTTGCTATCAAAAGTAATTCACTTTGACCAATACATATGAAATGGGTTTGCCCACCTGTACAGAGGACCTTGGACTCCTTCACTAAAGTTTTTAATTAGGCTTTTTAAAAAATACCATATTTCAACCAATTTCAATTTTTTTTGTTGTGATTTCACATTTAACAGTTTCCATAATTTTTTTTTGAAGTGTAACCGACATGTAACATATTAGTTACAGGTATACAACATAATGATTCAATATTTGTATATATTGCAAGATGATCACAATAGGTCAACTTACTGTCTATCACCATACATAGTTATAATTTTTTTTCTTATAATGAGAACTTTTAAGATTTATTTTCTTAGCAACGTTCAAGCATGCAAAATGGTATTGTTAACTACAGTCACCATCTGTACATTACATCCCTATGACTCATTTTACACCTGGAAGTTTATACCTTTTGACCCACTTCACTGATTTCATCCCCGCCCCCCACCTCCCTGCCTCTGGCAACCACCAGTCTGTTGTCTATATGTATGAGCTTGTTTTTTTATTGTTCTTTGGTTTTTAGATTCCACATGTAAGTGAGCTCATGTGGTATTTGTCTTTCTCTGTCTAACTTATTTTACTTAGTATAATGTCCTCAAGGTCCATCCATGTTTTCACAAAAGGCAAGATTTCACTTTTTTTTTTGAAATGACTGAACAGTATTCCATTGTGTATATACCACATTTTCTTTATCCATTCATCCATCATTGGACCCTTAGGCTGTTTCCAGACCTTGGCAATTGTATATAATGCTGCAGTAAACATGGGGCGTGCATGTATCTTTTCAAGTTAGTGGCTCCATTTTCTTTGGATAAATACCCAGAAGTGGGATTGCTCGCAAATGGTAGTAATTTTGTGAGAAATCTCCATACTGTTTTCTACAGTGGTTGCACCAATTTACATTCCCATCAGCAGTGCACAGAGGTTCCCTCTTCTCCACATCCTCACCAACACCTATTATTTCTTCTCTTTTTGATAATAGTCATTCTAACTGGTATGAGGTGATATCTCATTGTGGTTTGGATTGGCATTTCCCTGATGTGGAGTGATGTTGAGCATCTTGTCAGGGGTCTGTTGGCCATCTGGATGTCTTTGGGGAAATGTTTATTCAGATCATCTTCCAAATTGTTAATCAGATTGGTCTTTTTGTTATTGAGGTGTGTGAGTTCTTTCTGTATTTGGAGTATTAACCTCTTGCCAGATACATGATTAGCAAATGTTTTCTCCCACTCAGTAGTTTAACTTTTCATTTTGTTGATGGTCTCCTTTGCTGTGCAGAAGTTTTTTGGTTTGCTTTCCCACTTGTCAATTTTTGCTTTTGCTTTTGGTGTCAAGTTTCAGTAATGTTGCTTATTGAGTTCTTCCTACTCTTCCCGAGGCTGCTTTGTTTGGCAAAATCCCTGATAATTCCAACTGCTTGAAATCCTTCTATAACTCCACGGAGCCTTCAGGATGGACAAAATGTTTTACGTGGTCACGGGCCTTTTCTCTGTGGCCCCTGCTACCTTCTCCCCTCTCTTCTCTCCACTTCCCTTTCCCCTTCCCACCCCCTGCTCTAAACACACACCACCTTCTATGCTCTAGTTTATAGGCCACCAGCTCCTCAGGTTCTCGGTGGCTCCCTCCTTGGCACAGGCCATTTTCTCTGCCTGGAACACCTTCCCACCGAACAGCCTCCTTTCATTTACCAGGAAATGAAGGACCACCAGTCTCCAGGATTCCTATCAGGCCCCATTTCCCCCAGAGAACCCCTGACCCGCCCACCCCTAACCTAACGACTCCTCCATCTTCCCCTGGCTCCTGAGAACTTACTCCTTTCATGAGATTTGTCATGTTGGAATATAATTATCTGTTCACTGGCCCAGCTGCATTCCTAGACTGTAAGTTCTTTGTGGACAGGGGCTGTTCTCATATATGTCTAGAGTCGCAGCGCCTACTATAGTGCCGGACGTGCGTAGTTCCCTAAGACATTTTGAGCGAACAAATGGATAGGTGGATTCATGAGTAGTGCAGGAGAGGAAAGATAATTTCCCCTCTACCCTTCTAGGTTCTTGGCTGAGGGTCCCTTTAATAAAAAACAGATTAATAGGAGAAAACCAAACAAGTAAATAGCTTATATACATGCCGTACATCTGGGAGATACCCAGAAAAACCGAGTAACTCAAAATGGCACAAGCCACCACCTTAACACCATCTCCAGCTAAAGATAAAAGATGCTGTTGGAGGGGGAGCAGGTTATGGGACATGACCAAGCAAAGCACAGTATTAAATAAGAGTAAGGTTGTTATGCAGATTTAAGTCCTGGCCTTCTCCACTGATAACAGTTTCTTTTCTTTTTTTTTTTTTTTTTTTAAGATTTTATTTATTTGAAAGAAAGCACAAGCAGAGGGAGAAGCAGGCTGCCTGCTGAGCAGGGAGCCTGATGTGGGGCTCGATGTGGGGCTCAATGTGGGGCTCAATTCCAGGACTCTGGGGTCATAAGCTGAGCCACCCAGGCGCCCCACAAGGGTAACTTCTACTCAGGTTTTGAGAGCTGCTCCTCTGGCCACTGTTTCTTAAAAATAATCAGCCCAAAATAATCCTTATGCCAAAGAAGCATGTTTTGAGGCAGCAAATTCTGTTCCCCTTCCAGACTTTGGTCAGCTGTATTCTTTCCTGTCTGACTTCTAACACCAATGTAAGGTCACCTGGTCTTTTTCTTGGCTCCGGTTTCTCCGTGTGTAAAACGATAGGTTAGAACTGGCTCATGTCTAAGGTCACTTTCTTTAAGGTGAAATTCTACAATAAGCTCCCCTGGCAGTGAAAACTGATTCCTACATACATTAACACATAAAGTCACGTGGAAATTGTGGCAGCCGCGAGAATTTGCCTTGCAGACTTCCAGCCGCCGGGAGTGGGATTGACCCAGGGCCCCCACTACTCTGCTCTTGGAAAGCCATCACCACGTTGAGCAAGGCGGTGCCTTGCTAAGTGCCTTCCAGAAGGAGCGTGGCAGGGATACACAGCGGGACATTTTGTGGGAAATACCACTCTCCTTGACGGTCAGTTTTGGCTCCCGGACTCCCCCTCAGTTTTGCCAAACCCTCCTTAGTCTACACAGCAGCCTCGGATGCCGCCACTCAGCCTTCTTTGCGTCTCTGCTTGGCGTGGAGTCAGCCTCCCATGGTGGTCCGATGGCCCTCCGGGGCTTCCCCAGCTCTCGCGCCATTTTCTCTCACAGGTGTTTCCTGTAATAATATCCTTGCACGTTTATTCCCCTCATGGCTTCTGCTTCTCAGAGGACTCATACTAAAGCCGAAACCTGGTTCAAACTGCAATTCATTAATTATGAGTCCATGGCAGTTTTAAACTTTATGCCTTATTCAACACATCTAATAGCAATCTTAATCCTACTACTGGTACTTCTAGAAGTGGTGAGTTAGGGAACATTTCCTGTGTTACTGTTCCAAGCCCTTTATATATATTGCATCATTCCGTTGTCACAAAAACCCTTACAGTAAATCCCCTTTTTATCCCCATTTTACAGATGAGATAGTTAAGGCAAAGAAAGACGAAGGAACTTGTCGCAGGTCACAGCTTCGTGTCTAATAGAGCCATGATTCAAACTCAGGAAGGAGACCGTCGTCCTAACCATGATGTTTTATAGCCACTCAGCATCAGAGCTGATCTTGCTTTTTCTAGAAACATTCTGCATTTGGCTTAACCCAGTGTGCCTGTTATCTTTCTGGTCATTGCCTGGGTCTCTTTCTGGACCTTTCTCCTCCATGGCACCCCTCTCACTCACTAGTTTCCTTGGAGCTGTGCCCTCAGCCTTCTTTTCTTCTTATACTACATAGGTTCCCATAGGCTCAGTACCCAGTCCCGCTTCCTGGACTTCTGGCCCAAATAGCCTACTTCCTACTCAATATCTTCTCTTGGTTGTCTGTCTCATGAGCCCTCAAACTTAGCGTGTCCCTAAAAGAGCTCCTCATTTGGCCTATTCCTGCACATGGCCCTCCGTCCATACCCCCCATTCCAGAAATCACAGCACTTCCCTCTACCTGATGTGCCACCCCACTCACACTGGTCCAGTTGACTAGAATATGACCCCCATGAGAGCAGAGATCTTACGTTCCTCGTGGCTGCTGCTGACCCTCTGGAGACTAACCCGGTGCTTGATACGTTGTAGGGTTTCCGTAGAGAATGAATGAATGCTCTAGTCCATTACCAAGTCTTTTGGTTCCACCTTAAATCTATCCAGTTTTCCTCACTGCCTCTGCTACCGCTCTAGTCCAAAAGAGCGGAATCTTCCAAGCCAACTGGTATCCCTGCTGCCATCTGCTTCCATCTCATCCATTTTCCAGACTGCTGCCGTGATAATATTTTCCTGAGGGAAAATGTTATCAAATAACCTCCCTACCCAGAATCCCTCTGGGCTGCCCCATTACCATTCAGCTATCAGGCCTCATAGCCCTGTCTTGACTGACATGGCGCCTAGTGCTCTAACCTGCTCCTCTCCCTCCTTTTGCTCCCCTCGTCTGGTCTGTCGGCCCCTCAAGCACAAGCATGATGTCTCTTGTCTCTTACCCTGCCCTCATTCCATGACTTCTGCTTAGAATATCCTTTCCCTCATTTCACGTGGTTGACTTCTGTTCATCTTCCATTTCACTGAAAGGTGCACCCTCAGGGAGAACATCGTAGATCCCTTCAACCGGAGTGTATTTCTTTGCTTTAAGCCTCTCTAGCTGACTGAATACGTTTAGTGCCTCTGTGACCCTCACCTTCTTGTCTAAAAGCTCATAGTCAGGGACCCTCCACCATGTTCCTCTCTGTATCCCCAATACCTAGCACAGTGCTCGATACATATCCGTGTCCTATTGAATAAGCTGGGGCTTGAGGCATCAGGAAAATAGGTAAGGTCCTCACTGGGAGACCTATGGTCAAGGAGTTGGCAGGTCATCTCCAAGGTTTTGATAGATTGAAATCTTAACTAAATGAATCCCCTGTTACATATAAAAATATGGAATTAAGGGGGCACCTGGGTGGTTCAATTGGTTAAGTGTCTGCTTTCGGCTCACGTCGCGATCCTGGGGTCCTGGGATCGAGCCCCATGTTGGGCTCCCTGCTCAGCGGGGAGCCTGCTTCTCCCTCTTCTTCTGCCCCTCTTCCCCCACCACCTCCTGCTCGTGCTCTCTCTCTCAAATAAATAAATAAAATCTTTAAAAAATATATATGGAATTTAAATCCCAGAGGCAGAATTGTCCCCCATATAGCTTTCCTCTGTATCATTTTAAACCCAATTTAAATCCAATTAAGTCCGGTCTTTTTCTTTTTAAATCCAGTGCCGGTGTCAGCATACTCCTTCCTCTTCTTCCCCAGGCAGGGTTAGCTCCTCCCTCCACTCTGCTCCCCAAGCGGCAGTTCCATGTTGTTAAAGAAGGAGAAAGCGGATGTGGGTGCTTTGTCAATGTTTATTACAGGCATGTGTAGTCAAGAAGCTGACTCTGAAGATCTAGGTGGAAGACTTTTTTGCAGGGTGAGACAAAGTTGCATTACCTTATTCACCAAGGTTTGGGGATAGCTGTTTTTACCAACCAGTTTCAGTCTTTGTGTTCAAATCTTAAGGACCTCAAGACAAATAATCCAATTTAAAAATGAGCAAAGGACCCAAGTAGATCTTTCTCCAGAGAAGATACACAAATGGCCGATAAACAGGTAAAAGATGCTCATTAGCCATCAGGGAAATGCATATCAAAACTGCAGTAAGGGGGCGCCTGGAGGGTTCAGTCTGTTAATGTCTGTCTTCGGCTCAGGTCATGATCTCCAGGGTCCTGGGATCGAGCCCCGCATCAGGCTTCCTGCTCAGGTGGGAGCCTGCTTCTCTCTCCCTCTGCCCCTCCCCACCGCTTGTTCTCTCTCTCAAATAAATAAATCTTTTAAAAAAAATTAAAGATTGTATTTATTTGCTGGAGAGAGCATGAGTGAGCAAGAGCGTGGGATCACAACGGGTGACACTTACCATGGTGTCCTCTACTGCAAAGTATCTGTTTATAATGCTTTGGGAATTCAAGAGCGTCAAGACTGGGTCTTTTTCATCACTCGACGTGCCTAAGACCGTACTTGTGATATCGCGAGTGCTGAATAAATGTTTCACTTGCAGTAGGACTTGACAAGGGACAGTTGGCAGCGCCTAGAGACGTTTCCGCCCGCCCCAGCTGGAGAGTGGGGGCTTCCGGCGTCTACAGGTAGAGACCAGGGATGCTGGGGGCTGTCCTGCGATGCACAGGACAGCCCCCGCCGGCAAAGGTTTCTCTAGCCCCGAATGTCAGTCGTGTAGAGGTTGAAAAACCCTGTTCTAAATGGTTGAGCTGGACGCCTTGGTGGCTCAGTGGGTTAAGCATCTGCCTTCGGCTCATGTCATGATCCCTAGGGTCCTGGGATCGAGCCCCATGTCAGGCTCCTTGCTGAGCAGGGAGCCACCTTCTCTCACTCCCCCTGCTTGTGGCCCCCCTCTCTCAAATACATAAATAAAATCTTTTAAAAAATAAAAAAATAAATGGTTGAGCAAATGACTTACGAGTCCCCCAAATTAGTTTCATCAGAAGACGAAAAATTAAGGAAAACTAAATCATGAAAGTACCCTTGCACTTGGTGTTCTCAGTTAATGAAATGTCCCTGACCGTATCTTTGTGGCTCTTGACTGAAGAAGCACGTGGGTGGGAGAGGCAGAGCGCAGGGGAGACCGACAAGGCTGCGGCACTTGCCGACCTTGACTAAGGATTAACTTGCCAAAAATTCAGTCCTGCAGCAGAAAGCACATGGCGCATTCCTTGTCTGTTAAAGAGCCCAGGAACCTCTTTGCGTTGCATTTCATATGCCCAGAGAAACAATCCCAGCCCTCCACAAAATATACCGCTCAAGTCTTTTCTTCCTGAAGCTGGTGGCAGCCTCGCCTACTACCAGGTCAGTAAGTTTGTAAATGAGCAGCAGGCTTCAGTCATGGCCCAGAATGCTGAGGGGCACTTGGTGACCGGCCTCACTCCTTTGGGTCCCTGGATCAGGGGTCAGCAAGCTAAGGCCTGCAGGCCAAGGCTGGTAGCCCTCTGTTTTCACATGACCCGTGAGCCAAGCCTGCTTTTACCCTTTCTTTTTTTATTTTTGTCTAAGATTCTATCCGTTTATTGGACAGAGAGAGAGGGAGAGCGCCCAAGCAAGGGTAGCGGCAGGCAGAGGGAGAAGGGGAAGCAGGCTCCCACCTGAGCAGGGGGCCCAATGCGGGGCTCGATCCCAGGACCCTGGGATCATGACCTGAGCCGAAGGCAGAGGCTTAACGACTGAGCCACCCAGGCGCCCCTGGCTTTACCTTTTCAACTGGTTAAAGTTAAGCCAAAAGAAGAATGCTATTACAGGACATGCGGGAAGTATATTAAATTCAGAAAAGTTTTGCTGAACCCACTTATGCCCATCTGTTTGCTGCTGCCCACTGTTGCCCGTCTGGCTGCTCTTGGCCTTGGACAGAGACCGTTCAACACTGTTGATAGCAAAGCCTGAAATATTTACCATCTGACCCTTGCTGAAAAGCATCTGCCAGCCCCTGCTCGGCAGTGAGGAATGAGATCGCGCCCTGGGCCTGCACGTGGCTCTGCTGGGGACGCAGCTGTACCCCACCGGGCTGGCGCGTCCTCATCTGGGCACGAGAGGGCTTCGCTGGGGGCTCTCTAGAGCCCTCCCAGCTCTGAACTGTCAGGGGTGTGCAGAGAGTCCAGTTTTGGGTAGTGGTTCCCAGGTGACCGATGAGGTGCACGGCCAGCGTTCTCGTCAGGGACAAAGCCACGGGGCCGTGGCGTCGCATGACCACGCTCGGCGCCGGAGCAGACACACACCTGGACCGCCCCTGTGTCTGTCCAGAGCGGATTGGAAATGTGGCACTCGACAGGGTTCGGAGAGAAACTCTTGGCCCCTTTCACGCGCCCTAGTTTTATAGATTATGTAACTGGATTCTTTTAAGCCCAGCAAAGAAAGAAACGGACAACACTCACGACTGGGGACGGCTGGCAGCCCCAAATTCAGGCTTTCAGAATCTAATTGAGCCCTCAGGGCCGGTTTATCGAATTTCACCAGGCGCTTGTCACCTCTCCTGTTCACTTACTGACAGGAACGGTCTCTGTTGCCCCTTTCTGTGTTCCCCATACTAACCTGCGACTCTTTATCCCCAGTCCAAAGGATCCTGGGCTGTCCCCGTCCGCAGTGCAGCCCGGGCTCTGTCGCTACGGGACCAAGCTGGCCTGCTGCTATGGCTGGAGAAGGAACAGCAAGGGAGTCTGTGAAGGTAACTGGGAAAACTCGGACCACCGAGTTCGAGTCATAGGCCAGTGTCCTTGGGTTCATCCGGGACACCATGAACTGTCACCAAATTGGCCACGACTTGTCACCAAATCCCTTAATCGGTTAAATAGGGTAAACTCACACCTGCATGTCTGATACACTTTAGGTGCTGGCATCGGTCGTACTGGATTATACACGTGAAAGGGCAAACATGTTAGTTTTTTTTTTAAAGAGTAACAGTACTACCTTCTTTCTGTTTCTCCCAAGCTCCTTCTCTCTAGCTGGTTCAAAAATAACTGGATAGACCACAGGTGAAGACAGACCTTGATAATATCTGGAATCTATAAACCACTGAAAGGCACTGATAACTCTCCTCCGTGTCACCTGCCTTCAGTTTCCTGGTGACACGATGACAAGAGTATCAAGATACTACAAAAAATATTTGAGGAGCATTATTGCCTCCCTAGATCAAGAGAGTTAGAACATCGCCCTGGGGCTTTGTCAATTCAAAAATAGGGAGAGTGCTCACACCGACTGGGTCTGTAGTGTCATGGTCACGGGCATTGTCTTGGGAATGTCAGAATGTCAAAGTCAAGGTAAGCCAGCTGAGGCTCCACTTCCTCTGCAACTTGGAGAGATTAATCCCTGCTTCAGAAGGGAGGGAGTGTAAGCATGCTTAGAAAATATCCCCTAAATCACCCTTGACTCGGAAAGGACCGATGACTCTCCTATCCCTTCAAAAGCACATGGGATGCGGGCATTAAATGTTGCTGCATTCTTTTTCCAGAGACAGCACATTTTTATGTGAAAGCAGTCAGGTGGAAAGGGGCAAAAACCACGTGGACTGCATGATTTGGAGTCTTAGAGCTGCACGAGCCTGAGCACCTCCTGCCATAAAACTTACATGTCTCTGGGGAATAAATGGGGGTGAGCCCTGGGTTTCCGTAATGCCTACTCTGTAACTACACCAGAGCAATCTGGCCATGCCGACAGCCTGTCGCATTCTCAATGCTTCTGTAGACGGTGTAATACCGCAGGCAGGAAAGAATGTAAAGCGAGCAGTTAAAAGAGCAGGTGCAATCTTGTAACACTGAAAAAAATAAATAAATAAAATTTTAAAGATAAATAAATAAATAAAAGAGCAGGTGCAAAGGGTTCAAGCCCAAGGCTCAGTACGCATGTTTGGCGAGCCCAAGAGCTCATCAGCATCCCCGCCGCTCCAGCAAAATTTTCAGGTATTAAATTGCAATGATTTTTGTATCTAAAATCTGTATTATATCCAATTTGCATTGCCCTTTTTTTT
>CM053612.1:94772312-94835463 GCA_028646535.1 Procyon lotor | reverse complement strand
TTTTAATGTACTCCTTTGTCTCCAGCCTCTCCCATTCACTCTCCCGGTTGTGAGCTTCATCCATCGGGCCTTGGAGCTAGAGTTTGTTGGGCCTTATTGCCGTATAGTATTCCTTTGCTCGAGGATACAAGTCCTCTCTCCTGCCCTCTGTTGGGAGACGTTGGGATTCTCTCCAGCCTGGGGCTATTAATAGTGCTGCTGTGATCATTTTAGTACGCGGCTTCTTGACGGGTGCACACCCGTGTTGCTGCTGGGGGTCCACGGGGGAGTGGAATCGCTGGGTCACGCGGATACGTGTCTCTAGCTGCAGCAGATTCTGCCAATGAGCTTTCCAGAGTGGTTCTGCCTCTGCCTCCGCGCCGCCGGTGCACGATCGTCCCTTTTGCCCCACATCCTCATTAGTCCTGCAGAACGGAGTTTTACTGCTAATCAGAGAGGATGCGAGTCATTGCCCCGCGTTCGCACCCCCACCGGCAGGGTCCAGGGAAGCCAGCCCACCTCTCCGTCTCGATGCTTACCGATGCAGTCAGCCTCTCTTTGCGTTCTGCCCGGCCCCTGCAGATGTGAACGAGTGTGGAACGAAGCCCCGGCCGTGCCAGCACCGATGTGTGAATACGCACGGGAGCTACAAGTGCTTTTGCCTCAGCGGCCACGTGCTCATGCCGGATGCCACGTGTGCAGGTGAGCTCCGGCAGCCAGGCTGCTCGCGCCGTCCTGCCAGACCACACGTTTGCCATGGGGACAATTTGTTTTTAAAAATCACAGTAAAATAAATATAACATGGAAGTCACCATTTTAAACCGTACGACTCATTGGCACTTGGTACACTTACAGTGTTGTACAACTACCACCGCTATCCAATCCTAGAACATCCTCGTCACCCCAAAAGAAAACCCTGTGCCCGTTAGCAGTCATTCCCCGTTCCTCCTGCTCGGCACCTCGGCCCCCCCACCACACCCGCTGATCTGCTCTCTGTCTCTGGATTTGCCTATTCTGGACACCTGCTTTTGAAAGAGGCTAACTGTGGAGAAAAATAAATTTCATCTCTGTACATGCAGGGCATATGGGGTTTCTTCATGAAAATAAGCATATTGTCGTAGGGAGGTGATACACTTAGATTCCGCTTTGGGACATCAGTTCTTCCTACCAACTGCCTTTCTCACGCCCCTTGCCCCGAGCCCACAGATTACTGACTTTTGTTGGAAATACATTCCGATTCACATTCCTGAAAGAAAAGCCTTTCAGCGATAAAGAGAAACCCATGTCCTATGGGAGGTAAGAGTATATCCATTCATTTATCCAGAGGGAATCAGGTTTAATGTTGCAGCTGAAAGGCAAACCCATCCTCCCTGCCTGTCTCCGTCCCTCCCTCCCCTCCTCCCCTCTTCCCTCCTCCCCTCCCCCCCCAACCCCGCCACCTCTCTTTCCTCTGTTCTGCAGCCTCGACCAAACCTGGAGCTCATGGCTTCTGCTAGCTTCCTATGGTTACGGGGTTAAGGACTCCCTAGCCCATCTGGGCTTTGCCACAGTTACACAGTCTTGGCTAGTGCACAGTTTGCTGCTCCCCGGGCTTGTCCTTGTGTTTTCCGCCCTTGGCGAAGGGCCCCAATACCACCAGTCACCTAAATCCTCTGTTGGCAAGGAGGCTTAAGAGATAAAGCAGACATTTGAAGTCTTTTTAAAAAATCCTTATTGTTAGAAATGAAACAGAAACCCACAAGAGACAAATACATTTATAATATATATGATATTATATATAACATAGTATGTACTTGAATGAATTCTTGTAAGGCGAGCACCCGTGTGACCAACTATCAAAGAGAACTTTGCCGGAACCCCCCTCCCTACCCCATCACGGGAACCACTGTCCAGGCTTTTATACTGATCACTTAACATTTTAAAAAAGATCTCTGCTAATGGATGTTTTAAAACATTCCATGAAGGCCTAATCAGTGCCAAAAAAGGTATGTTTTCCCAAATGGAAAGAAAGAATTAGATAAATGTTGAAGACTAAGTTTAAAAGAAGACAACTCAGAGAAGAGAGAATGAATGAGAAATGTTGCCATTGGTAGGTGTTTGTAGCCTTACCTTGACATGTGTATCTATCCTTGTACCTTCTTTGTTTCTGGATATAGAAGGGTTGCTTGGGCTTCCCTGTTTAGAGCTCAAAGTGTCCAGGTCAAACCTGGACCTCTCCTGATTTTATGTCACCTGACTCCTGGTGGTTTCTTTTGTCCTGCTGGATGATCGGCATATTACGGATGGCGCTGGATAAAGGGAGCATATTCACTGCACTTCCCTGTTGGAGATACCTGTGACTTTCGCTAAGGAAATATATTTTTGTGGTATAAATTGTGTTTATTAACAAGGGACAGAAAAATCCACCTAAATTATCTCATTTACTAAAAAAGCTGGAGGCAGGAAGTTCCAAAACAGCTCAGCAAGGAGTCACTCTCTGCCATCCTCAGGGTGGTGATTTTATCCTCAGGCTTGTGACCTTATAGTCACAAGATGGCTGCTCCAGCTCCAGATATCACACATACATTTAAGGGAGGCCTGACAAAGGATAGAGGAGTGATGCCAGTGAATGAATGACTCTTTCATGCTTGTCCCTTTCATCATGCAGCAGCATCTTTTCCAAAAGTCTTGCTCCCTCTAGCAGACTTAATCTTTGTATCTCTTTGGCCACAGCTGGGTCCTATGGCCACACATTGTTGCTGCAAGGGAAGCTGAGATGAAGACAAGTCACTGGCTTTCCAGCCTCAATGATGGGAGTGGTGAGGGGAAAAGAGGTCCCGGATGGCTCTGGGCAGCCAGTCAGTCATATTTGCCACGTGTTTTCATACAGGCATGGAAATGACCAGGTCTCGTGACTTGAGTGGCTCTCATTGAGGCTAGGTATGTATGGAGAGATCGGCAGAAGGGATTTTTTTCCCCTAATGACTCAGATTGGTCATCTCCCATCTGAGGTTGCATTTCCGCCTAGAGAGGCCCACAGGTGACAGAAAGGCGCAACGAAGGAATGTACAAGAGGAGGGAAGGATGCAGCCTTTGGTGACCGAGGGGTGACTGCGCTCAGCAGACCGTGGCGTCACCGAGACGCCACCTTGACCCAGATGCCGTGTGGGTCTCAGACCATGACGCTCATCCTGTAGTACATTCTGTGTACGACCCTGAATGTCCAAAACACAGAGATCCTTTGTCAGTGAGGGTTTTTTACCAGCTCAGGAGGGGAAGGCTAACGCTTGCGTCCATTTTCAGACTCCAGGACGTGTGCCATGAGGAGCTGCCAGTACGCCTGTGAGGACACGGAGGAGGGGCCGCGCTGCCTGTGTCCGTCCTCGGGCCTCCGCCTGGCCCCCGACGGGAGGGTCTGTACAGGTAGCGCTACCCAGCCCGCCTCTGTGCCTGCTCCTTCCCCCTCTGCTGTGTTCCTTCTCTGTCGTTCGACATAGTCTGCTTGTTGACTCGACTGAAAGCTCCTGAAAGTACAGATTGGTGCCCGTGTCTGAGCCAATTGGCCACATAGACTCTAGACACACTCTGTCCCTTGGGGATTGTCTAAGGCCCTGGTGGAAAGGGATAGAGGTAATTTTACTTTAACATATTTGCCCCACAAGTTTTGCTTCTGTTACCATGGAAACCTACTACTTACTGTCATTCAGTGAATAAAATCCCAAGGGCCACTGGGCTCCATTTTGGGTTCCAGCTCATACTTTCCTACAAAAATGCAGTTACTTATTTTTTGTTTTTAGATCTAAGACTATTGAGAATAGTATATCCTTTCTGTGTGGTTTCAGTTAGCAAGTAACCGACTTCCCATTGTCTTTAAAGGTTGCTCTAAGTGATCTGAACTAAGTATTCCAAAATCATTTCTGCTTGGAGGGATGAGCAAACTAAGTCCACAATATGAAAGGAGGAGACAGAGCCCTCCTTTATAGCTTGGAATTCAGTCAAATCAGTGGATTAGAACTTCGGTCTCTTGCTCTCCCCTGTCTTATTTTGTGTCTCAGTTTTGGGCCCCGCAGAAGCAAGTAGTTGATTTTGGAGGTGACCCCGGGGAACGGTGCTTAAGGCGGAGGTGAGGGAAGGCCCCAGCGTAGGGTGAGTTCAAGGAATAGGTCAAGCATCTGTGCCCCTCTAGGAGACAGGAAGCGGCCTCTGAGTTTTCCTCCTGGGTCAGGGGTGCGGGGCATTTATGCACCGCCTCCGGTTCTTTATTGCCTGGGCACGTGCTGCTCTGGAACCTTGACTCCCCGGCACACCCAGCCCAGCCTGGATGAGGGTCACTGCACAATGTCGCGGGTGCCGCCTTAGGCAGGTACAGAAAGGCAGAGTGTCAAGGGAGATGGGAGGGGCAGCCACAGAGCACCCTTAAGACTGATGCAACCTTCCTGCCTTACTTCCCTTGTGGATCTGAACTATGTTCAGTAACCAAACTATATACTCATCATTCCGTACTTATATGCAGGTGAGCACGTAGCATTAATAAGGGATATCAAACCAAATGAGAATGTTGAAAGAGTTATTAGTTTTTTTTTATTTAAATAAGCAAATATCTGTGCAATTTAATATTCTTTGTTTACTGCAATAGAAATATTTCTCAGTGCTGGATGTTTATTTATCCCAAATGGGCATACCTTGCTGCATTTACATTTAGATAAGCTGCATTTAGAAAGTTTAGATAAGCTGCATTTAGAAAGTTCAGCCAAATAAGTCCTAAATCAGTGAAATCCTTTTTTTTTTTTGAAGTCCTGTAAAGGGGCGCCTGGATGTCTCAGTGGGTTAAAACCTCTGCCTTCGGCTCCAGTCATGATCTCAGGGTCCTGGGATCAAGCCCCGCATTGGGCTCTCTGCTCAGCAGGGAGCCTGCTTCCCCCTCTCTCTCTGCCTGCCTCTCTGCCTACTTGTGATCTCTCTCTCTCTCTCTGTGTCAAATAAATAAATAAAATCTTTTTAAAAAAAAAGCCCTGTAAAATTAAAATTTTAAAATTTTAAAATAAAATTTTGATTATTCTCAAATTGCTCTTTGAGAATAATCTGATTTTATTAGATTCACAGGGTGTAGCATTCCTCAGTAAAATAAGACTTATAGGACAAGGTTCATTCTTGACCAAACTGAAGCCAATTTTTCCCGACCTCTGATTTGACAGATGTTATTTTTGTTGAAGGGAAAGATGATCTGCATGGAAGTGGTTCCTGAAAAATTATTTGATCAATCCAAAACATATTTAGTCTTTTAAGAATGCAAAGAGACCAGTAAGCCAGCACCAACTTGCATGTTTATCCACAAGTCCAAATTAACAACGTAAAACATCTATTCAATCTGATAGCTTAAAGTGAAAGTGAAGCCCAAGTCTGGATACTTGGGTCCGCGTCACCACCTGCCGCTCGGTAGCCTGACTCTCAAGGAAAGCAGGGAAGTCTATTGTCTCCTTAAGCTGCATCACAACATCGTTGCACTTGACCCACGATTTATGACGATTTTTGACGCACGTGCACGTGTGTGTATCTTGGATAGAGAGTCTTTTCTTGCCGTCACTGACACCTTCTGGTTCTCTATCCTAGACATCGACGAATGTGCCTCGGGTAAAGCTGTCTGCCCTTACAATCGAAGATGTGTGAACACGTTCGGAAGCTACTACTGCAAATGTCATGTTGGTTTCGAACTGAAATACATCAGGGGCCGCTATGACTGTGTAGGTAAGAGTCGGTGGAGTCTTTTCCTTTTCCCGTCCCCCCACCAGACCTGTAGGCTTTGTCTGCAGGTATTTGGATATTGATTGAGTCTAGTAGTTGAACAATGTACTGTACTGACCACTTGAACAATACAAAAGAAGTCACGTTTTGTTTGTTTGTTTCTTTCTGGCTTTTATGGAACTCTGGTGAGATGAAGTACGTGAGGCCGGCTCAGTAAAGATCTAAAGTAAGGGACTGCCATGGATCAAGTTCTGCTTTGCGGGCAAATATCTTGAGATGATTTTTGTGGATTTTTTTTTTTTTTAAAGATTTTATTTCTTTGACAGAGAGAAACACAGTGAGAGAGGGAACACAAGCAGAGGGAATGGTAGCGGGAAAAGCAGGTTTCCTGCCGAGCAGGGAGCCCGATGTGGGGCTCGATCCCAGGACCCTGGGATCATGACCTGAGCCGAAGGCAGCCGCTTAACGACTGAGCCACCCAGGTGCCCCAATATTTGTGGATTTTTTGAAAATTCGGTTGGTTTTCTTTTTAATTTCGAATTCCCTAGATACATATCTAAAAATGGGGACAAGAAAGCACAAAAGGAAGAATAAAAAGGCCCGTTTGATCTTGATCTCAGTGATCTGTTCATAACAGTTTCCTTCGTGGGTGGCTTTAGAAAAATGTGTGAGGGAGCTGAAGGCACAGTCTCTTCCCTCGTTCAGCCCTGTTGTGGTTCAAGCTCCAAATCCCCTAAAACATTCCCCTTCTGGGTCGCCGAAGCCACTCTCTGCTAAGATTCTGGTCTCAGTTGGCTCTTGGCCTTATCTGTGTGAAATAAAATATTTTGGCCTTTAGTGAAGGGATTCCAAGCCTGAATGAGCAAGTGAAGGGGGGGAGGGGGTGCCCGGGAGCCCTTGGACGCACTCACCTCGCCCTTGATACAACGCAGGATGGGGCCTGCCCTAAGGTCAAGGGAGATCCGGGCTCCCTGTAGACACCTCTTCATGTAGCTCGTGGAGCACATGTGTGTAATACGGGAACGCTGGCAGGTTGAGGGGCAGTAGGATTTCATTCAGCCCTCCATCCAGAGCGTCCTAGAGCCTCCACATCTCTGCACTCAAATCCTTTGAAACACAAAGGCTGGCCTACACAGGCTTAGAAAAGCCATGTTTCTTGTGGGCTTGGCCCCAGGCGCCGCTGCGGACCCCCAGCTCTGGAGCGCAGTGAGGCTGCCTCATGGGCAAGAAGCCTGTTTGCTGATACCGGGGGGGTTCCTGTGGATGGGATGGGAAAGCACGGAGAGCTTCCAAGGGAAACGCATCTCGTGATTCTAAGTGATTAAGATTAGCATCTGAGCTCCTTCGGTGGGTAAATTCAAAACAATGGACTATTTTGCAGGCACACGTCTCCCAAAGCGTGGAGAGCAGGTGAGATGGAGAAGAAAGCTAATGAGCTGCTTGCTCGGGTAGGATTTGGCCAACTTTCCTGGTCTCCGTCCAGCAGACGAGCTCAGGCCAGCCTGACCCGGCTCCTGGCAGCCTTTGAACACAATGCCTAGGAGTTCAGATGATGTCAACGGTTCAGAGCCCCCCTTATCCTTTGTTGCTTAGGCGTCCTAAGCCCTTCCCCGTGTAGAATTTATTTTCTGATACTGTTATTTAATTCTGAATTAGGTGGATGGAAAAGTTCAGAAAAAACCCTGAGCGTCTTACAGATTTCAGTGGTGTTGATAGGCAGTCAGGGTTGCCGTGGAGGCGGTGGGCTGCAGGGAGCCCCCCAGCTCCCTGCCGTGGGCTGGTGTCACGCAAAGGCCGGGCTCTGCGCCAAGGCGTGGGGAGTCTTGAACACCTCTCGGTTCTCAGGCCCCACTCGGTTTGTTTGGCTGCCACCAAGTTGTTCATGGACCGTTCGCATTTTTAGATATAAACGAATGTGCCGCGAATACCTATACGTGTAGCCTCCACGCCAGTTGCCTCAATACGCAAGGATCCTTCAAGTGTAAATGCAAGCAGGGATATAAAGGCAATGGACTTCAGTGTTCCGGTAAGTAGCATCTGCTCATGGTGTCTTAGCTATCCGCAGTAAAGCGTTCTTGCCGTAGCTCCTTCCTTCCTCCCTTCATTTCTCTCTCCGTGTCTCTCCACGTGCATGTGTGCTAGCTTGTGCGTGCCATATTTGAAAATTTTCACTCTGCCTCAGTCTTCTCTGCTAATCAGACCACATCTTCATTGCTCCCTGGAGTTGTGAGCACTAAACTTAAAGACCAGCAAAGGTCGTGGATATTTCTGTGGTCAAAACTGACTTTCAGATACTGAAGATAAGCTTTACGGACAAATGGTGCTGTGCGAATGCCGTCTGGCAGGATGGGGTAGGTTACGGTGCGGTAACAAGCCACCCTAAAACACCGGTGCCGTAGAACCGCATGCTTTTTAACCACGTGAATGTGAACCTCTTCTAGAATGTGCAGCCAAAAGAAAGTAGGATGAAGTACGTTCACTTGTTCTTTAAAGATTTTATTTATTTATTAGAGAGTGAGGACTAGCAGGGGGAGGGTCAGAGGGAGAGAGAGAAGCAGACTCCCCGCTGAGCAGAGAGCCCCACACGGGGCTCCACCCGAGGACCCCGTGATCATGACCTGAGCCGAAGGCCGAGGCTTAACAGACTGAGCCACCCAGGCGCCCGTGATTCACATTTTTAGCAAAGAGTCGCGTTTTTCTTGATGGTGAATTCCTTAATGCTTAGGTGGCAGAATCTTCAATTGATAAACCAAATGTATAAGGAGAAAACGTCCCTGCTGTGAACAGCTGCGCCAACAGTAATGATTTACTGCCCACTCGTACTGCGCCCAGAGCTCCGGGCTTCCTTCTCGAGGCGGCCACGTGGGCGCCACCCCGGCGGAGTGTCAGCCTGAGGCCCTGGGTCTGTCCCGGCGGGGAAAGAAGCGCGGACAGCCACACGGCCGCTCTCGATTCGGAACCCAGCTCAGCTCGGAAGTAGGGCAGACACTACGTCGTCCCGCCGTGTGTCCGAAAAGGAAACCGGACGTCCCGAAGAGGACCGGGATGTCTACCAGGGCAGGCCGGCAGGGAGGACGGCGCCGTCACTGTCCCGCGGTGCCAAGAGTCACGCAGGTCGGTCGGGCTGCCCTTGTCCCTGTTGGCGCTGGCTTACCAGGTGCCTGGGCCTGTTGCCGGCGCCCACTCCGCCCCCCTGCGCGGCCCTCAGCAGACTCCCCGCGTCTTCCGACACGCGTGGCCGCAGGCTGGGCCTTGACCTGTCCCATGCCCTCGGGCGGCCGTCGGTCCCGATGACACAGCAGAGCGGCCAGTCCGATGGCAAACCGCGGGTCCGCGCCGTGACCCACCTCGAGCAGCCGAGGCTTGAAGGGCTGCCGGCGCCCGGTGCGCGTGGTTGAGCGCCGCCGGACGGGGGTGTGTGCGGCAGGGCGAGGAGGCGGGAAATCACTCTCTCCGAAGAATCCCCGAAGGACTGGGCAGCATCTCGTCTGGAAGAAACAGTGTGGGAAAGTGTAAGTGGTGCCTGTAGAATCACATTTGAAGGGATGTGGAAGAAATGTGACTCCCCAGGGGCGCCTCGGGGGCTCAGTCGGTTACGTGTCCGCCTTCGGGTCATGTCGTGATCCTGGGGTCCTGGGATCGAGTCCCACATCCGGCCCCCTGCTCGGTGGGGAGTCTGCTTCTCTGCCTGTGTGATCTCTCTTGCTTTGGCTCTCTCTCAGATAAGTAAATAAAATCTTAAGGAAAAAAGTGACTTCCTAAAGCAGACTAGGACCAACAGGTGGAGGCAACATTCTCTCTAACGACGGCCAGGCGTCTGAGAGCGGACCCCCGAGCCCCGCCGAGAGCCACACTCCACCCCGCAGCCTTCCAGGCCTGGCTCTCGGCTCTCTCGGCAGGAGTCCTGCCTTGGGCTGGAGGTGGGGTTATGGAGCAACCCGGCCGGGGCCTCTAGTATGTTGTCTTCACCTCTCTACACTCAGCTCTCTCCTGTGCAGCTTATGATGAGCCGGGCGCCAGTCCCCGGGCGCTGCCTGGTTCCAGCAAGGCAGGGTGGAGGTTCACGCAAGTCCTTAGCCCGAGTGCCCCAGGCTCCCTGCACACAGCCCTGCGCTTTCTCTGGAGCACTGCTCAACCCCTTGGCAAGGACAACCTCAACCACTGGGCCCCGGGAGTCTGGACAGATACCCTGAATGGTCACAGGATGGGACAGTTGTGAGGTGTGTTCTACATTGGTTCCCACATGTCCCCTCAGGACTGAGCCCCTTACCCACAGTGATTTCCTGCCCACTGAGGCACCATCGTTAGCTTTTGCCCCCTCCCTGTCTTGCTCTCCTCCTTCCCCCACGCCTGCCTCCTGGGATCACCTCCCAAATAAACCCCCTGTACCCAAATCCTTGGAACCTGTTTCAGGTTCTGCCCGGGGGAACTCTCATTCGGGCAGGTACCTCTCAAGTACATTGCGAGGTTCAAACTGAGGTGATCTAGGTAGAGAGCTTAGTTCTGCTGAGCACATAGTAGATGCTCAATAAAGTTAGTTGTGGTTATTGTTATTCGTGCCAAGGGCCAGCTACTCCTCCGTCCGAAATTCTGTGATGGTAAATGCACAAATGCCCTGCCTCGGGAAAACACTTGTCTCGGAGCGGGCAACTCACCTCCGCATACCCACCCCTGGCCCCAGGCCTAACAATCAAAGCTAGAACTGCCCAGAATAAACCTAGGGTCACCTTCCTTCCTGCTCATTGAACCCCCTTGAAACCTCAATGTGGGTTTGTTTTTTCTTTAAGATTTTACTTGTTTTAGAGAGAGCGTGTGAGCAGGCGGATGGGCAGAGGGAGAGAGGGAATCTGAGGCAGACCCTCCCCCCACCCCCCCGCTGAGCGTGGGGCCCAGTGTGGGGCTCAGTCTCCTGACCCTGAGACCATGACCCGAGCCAAAATCAAGAGTCGGGCACTTGACTGACTGACCCCCTAGGCGCCCCCACAACGTGTTATTTGTGTCCAAATGAAGGCAGTGTCCCTAAGCCTACAGTCGGATAGCTGTTGGCAGCCCACGTTTTCTGTGTTGTCCCCCAGCGCTTTGAAATGATAAGTCCCACGTTAACACAAACATTTCTTGTGTCAAGAAGACTTCTGCTTTCTGTGACCATCCAGCTTTAGGCACATTCTGGGGTAAAACAAAATCTTCCTGTGTTTTTTGAGACCTCAGACCCCTCACCATGTTCTGTTTGGTACCTCGAAACCACTCATTTTGTTCCTACCCATTCTGCCTCTCTGAATAGTTTGCTTTCATCTCTCACCAGAGTGTTTGTGTAAAAGAAAAAAGCGTCTTTGGGTCCTTCACTGTATTACTTGCCCAGCCCTTTCCATCCTGCTTTGATTCTTTGTAAAATAAATAGCCGTGTCTCTGTTGAAAATTGATCTTAACAGACTCTTAACCACACTGCTGAGAGAAATGGCTCCAGCTTCGCGAATCTCATGTGCAGAGGAAAGTCATGCAAACAAAATTGAGAATCCCATTCAGTTAGCTTGCAGCATTATCAAACGTTAGATGGTAAATACATTTGTGAATTGTACTGATACAGTAACTTTTATTATGAGTTCATTGTCTTGGAAAAGTCCAGACTCCATGTTGCAAAACAGAAGAGGAGTTAGGGGTGCCCAGGTGGCTCGGTCAGATAAGCGTCGGATTCTAGATTTCATGGTCTCAGGCTTCAGATTCTCTCTCTCCCCCTCCTCTTCCTGCACCCCCAAGGGGGGAAAAAAGAAGAGGAGCTAGTAGACTGTCCTTATGTACATATGTACCCAGAGGCTGGAATACCCTAAAAGTGGGCATGTATGGTTTTTTCGTGGTCTAATATATGTGAGTATTAATACTACACCATTAGGTAATTTGGCCTTAATTCGACAGTAGCTCTACTCATTCTAAGCAAATCAAAACTTCATTATTACCCAACTTGAGTAGTGAGTCAGTTTAGGAAAGGAAACGATGTCATTTTGTTACCAGGAGCATGGCTTCTGGAATCCCATTACCTTGGCTTGACTCTTGGCTCCCTGGCCTATTCCCCGTGGGCTGTAAACAAGTGATTTCACCCTCAGTGCTCCAGTTTCCACATCTGCAAAACACAGATAGTGGTATCCGGCCCTTACCGTTCTTTTGCTGATTACATGAAATAATCCATACAAAATAAATAAATGTCCGTATAAAGGGTTTAGTTCCAGCCCAGAATATATCAAAGACTTGATAATCATGCACTAGTGGTAGGAGTGATCATGGCAATGGCTTCTTTAGCAGAATTCAACAACTGTTCCCATTAAAAGCAGTTTCCTTGGTCATTAGAAATGTGCTCTTGATTTAATTCAATTTCTAGACCACATAGTCAAGATCACAGGCATGGCTACAACGGGCCATTCCAACTTTCTTCTTTCAATTATAATGTAAACATTAGATGTTTGGAGGGGTGGCCTAGAAAAATATCTTTTTAACTCAGTACAAGATTTTCAATATTCTGGTGATGAATTTTTAAAAATAATAATAGCAAACAGGAGCGCCTGAGTCGCTCAGTTGGTTAAACGTCCGACTGTTCGTTTTAGTTCAGGTCATGATCTCAGGGTTGTGGAATCGAGTCCTGCATTGGGTTCTGTGCTCAGCACGAAGTCTGCCTCAGATTCTCTCTCTTGCAAATAATAAATAAATAGATAGATAAATAGATAAACAAATAAGTAAAACCTTTTTATCAATAAATAAGAAGAACAGGGGCACCTGGGTGGCTCAGTGGTTTAAGCCTCTGCCTTCGGCTCGGGTCATGGTCTCAGGGTCCTGGGATCGAGCCCCACATCGGGCTCTCTGCTCAGCGGGGAGCCTGCTTCCCCCTCTCTCTGCCTGCCTCTCTGCCTACTTGTGATCTCTCTCTCTGTCAAATAAATAAATTAAAAAAAAAATTAAAAAAAAAAGAATTTATTAAAAAAAATAATAATAAATAAATAAATAAATAAATAAATAAGAAGAACAGCTAACAGGCAAACTATATGTTGGGCTCTAATCTTAGTAATTGACATATATTTGCCCATTAAAGCTCACAAAAATCCTATTCTTATCCCACCCTTATGGGCAAACTGAGGCAAAGAGAGTTAAGTATTGGTTTGAGGACAGATGCCCAGAGGATGCAGGAACTAGGAGTCAAACCGAGGGGGCTGGGCTCCAGGGCTGTGGGCTTAAACCCAGGTTAGGTGCATCCACGACCCGTGGCTACTCGTCGGGGATGGAGGCCTCTCATGGGCCCCCCCACGACAAGCTCCCACGGCTCAGCCTTTCTGCCGTCCCAGCCCTGACCTGATGCCCGGGTCCCAGGGTACAGTACCGTCCTCCCCCGTGAGTAAGCCTCTCCTCCCAGCACTGTGCACAGAGTTCAGGTGAGAGGAACCTTTCTCCCGCCAGGTTGTTTGAGATCATCTGACGAACCGAGCCCAGGGGAATGAATGTCAGAGTCCTAGTCCTCTTGGGAGAGATGTTCTCACATCACAGTGATCTTCTCTAAAGTTAGGATTTCCAGGTAGGTAGAAGATTGTGACGATGTGGATATTTAGAGAACTCTCTAATCTCTCCCAAGAGAAACTGTCAACAGAATCCTGGACTGTGATTCTGAAAACTCTGGAATTCCCTGTTTTTAGGTCCGCAATCCCCATCTCCTACTGCAAGTTCTCTCACACATTTATATTCTCAAGAAGATGGTACATTAATCAAGAAATGTTTAAGAGGCACAATCACTGGTTGAGTCAAGTTAGAAACAGCAATGTCTGGATAAAGCCACATCTATCCATTCATAGTCATGTGCACGCCTAGCTTTTTTTCCCTTGCTCCAGCTCTTTTTACAAACTGAAGCAGTGAAATTGTTGACACCACAAAGATTGTGATGGTTTGACTTTTTTTTTTTTTTCAATAAGAAAAAAATCGAAACTTCAAAGCAGAAACTGAAAGCAGATGTTTAGGTTCGCCTGATGTGGGCTGAAACCCTCTTCCCATTATTTAGTAAAGGTCCTTAGCTTTCTGTTACTGATTGCATGAAGGAAATTTCCAGGGAATGGGTGTTTCCTGTTAATTTCTCATGTGAGGTCTTGGGAAAAGACTCAGGGAACCGTTAGCAAAATTACCCAGTGGGACCTCCAGAAGAAGGTCCATGTGGTCATTGCCTTCCGTCAAAACTTAACATGCGGCCTCTTGCAAAGAAGCTGAAACAGGCCACCTGAGGGTCAGGAAAATGAGTAACATTACTTGTGTTACTAGTAGCTGCTTTCCAGCCCGTAAGTACGGACTGTCACACTGATAAACGGCTCGAACATTTCGTTGAAAAGGGAAATGCAGCTCTTGCCACCACAGCTTTAGATTGATTTCAAACTGAAAGCAATGTGTTAATTAAGAGCATATATATTTTCAAAGCATTGTTCCTCCTCCTTCTGATTATCCCAAATATTGTAGACTTCTCGTTTATTCTTCTACCACTTTAGTACAGATTGAATCAGCCAAATGGTGGAGAAGGAACTGAGTGCGAGACAAGATTAGAAGATTGCCAAGACAAATATTCTAACAAAATCCCAGTCCGGTTTATATTACTGGCATTCTGTATAGGCACTGAATTTAGTGCTCGCTTCGGCAGCACGTATAATATAGGCACTGAATTTAATGTCTCCTCCCTCATTTCATTTTCCTCTAAACAATGTCCAAGTAGGAGCATTGAGTGAATTGGTTCAGACGTTATTAGACCTTTTCTTGCCTAGTCTTAGACTGGCACATGCGTAGGTATTGTATAAAAGGACAATATATCTGATTTTAGAGATCACTGTTTTTAGTTCTTTAAAAATTATCTTTTTGGGGGCACCTGGGTGGCTTGGTCGGTTAGGCATCTGCCTTCAGCTCGGGTCATGATCCCAGGGTACTAGGATCAAGCCCCACATCAGGCTCTCTGCTCAGTAGGGAACCTGTTTCTCCCTCTCCCTCTGCCTACTGCTCCCCCCTGCTTGTTCTCTCTGTCAAATAAATAAGTAAAATATTTTTAAAAATAAATAAAATTAAAATTACCTTTTTTAGTATCAGTTGGATATTCTTAATTATCATGAGGAGGTCCCTGGAAAAGGGGCATTTATCTTTGGACCCTAGACCTCAAGGAAGTTGAACCAGTCTAGAGAAGAGTAATCTTTAACCCTAAAACAGGAATAAAGCTGCCATGGAAATAGGACTGGGAAAGGAGTCATTCGTCTTCTGGATCCTCAAATTCTAACTTTGTCCCTGGTAGCTGAGTGACTTTAGGCAAGTGACTCAACAACACCCAGTTGTCTCATCTACAGAACAGAGATGTTGGGCTAAATGACCACTCTTCTACCTCTTGTGTTCTTCCATACAAACATATTCCACCCACCCCCCCGCCCAGGGACATTGGTTCATGGGTTGGGGGGTAAGAGGAATCAACCCAGAAGTGTTGGTAATATAATACATATATTATAAGTGTTGTAGTAATATAATACATATATTATATATATAATATATGTGTGTATATATATATATTTTTAAGATTTTATTTATTTGACAGAGTGAGAGAGGGAACATAAGCAAGGGGAGTGGGAGAGGGAGAAGCAGGGAGCCCGACATGGGGCTCGATTCCAGGACCCCAGGATCATGATCTGAGCCGAAGGCAGATGTTTAGCCGACTGAGCCACCCAGACGCCCTATTTTATATTTTTGAGAAGTGCATTTCTAAAAGTAATTTAATTTAGTAGTGAGAAATTAAAAAAGAGTGTAAGATAGTAAATACAGAAGCCTCTCTAAATATTCAATAAATAAAATCATTTAGTTTTACATAGTAGTTGATTGAGGTAAGGAGATTCAAAGGGGAGAGAGAATGGGTAAGAAAAATTGGGTCTGTATACATTGAGCCATAAATCAACTCTTTTGGAGGTTATAAGTGGTCTGTTATTGGCAGTTTATATGGTTCAAGCTATCGCGATAGCTGTAATCATCTTAGATCATCAAATTTGGACAAATCAGTAGGTTACCTGAACAACACCAGCTTTGAAGAACACCAGTATGAATGCAGAAAGAGTAGAGGACCCTAGAAAACCCATCACCGTGGGATCTGTGGCCCACCTTGGGAGGAGCAGGCATTTATTTCACTGTAGTAATTTCTGAAGCAAGACAAAAGTATGTCCTCTAACGAAAGGTAGCTAAGATAATACCATAACATTGGAACTGCTTTAAATAGATGCAAATATAGTTCTTCCTAAAATATCAAGTGGTAATGGGGCGATTGGCTGGCTCAGTCGGTAAAGCAGGAGACTCTTGATCTCAGGGTCGTGAGTTCAAACCCCATGTTGGGTGTGAAGCCTACTTCAAAAACAATTAAAATATCGAGGGCACCTGGGTGGCTCAGTGGGTTAAGCCCTCTGCCTTCAGCTCAGGTCATGATCTCGGGGTCCTGGGATCGAGCCCCACATCGGGCTCCCTGCTCAGTAGGGAACCTGCTTCCTCTCTCCCTCTGCCTCTCTGCCTACTTGTGATCTCTCTTCTGTCAAATAAATAAATAAATAAATAAAATCTTTAAAAATAAATAAATAGATAGATAAAGTGTCAAGTGGTAGAGCCTCATGTGGATTTATTCTGGAAGCATTCATTTACTGCACTTTAAACGTTCCATTTTTTATGAGTGACCTAATTAACAGCCAATGTGAAACGTCCCTCCTTGATTATTTCTTTTAGTTATCCCTGAAAATTCTGTGAAGAAAGTCCTCAGAGCACCTGGTACCATCAAAGACAGAATCAAGAAGTTGCTGGCTCACAAAAACAGCATGAAAAAGAAGGTAAAAATTAAAAATGTCATCACAGAACCTTCTGGAACTCCTGCCCCTAAGGTTAAATTGCAGCCCCTCAACTCTGAAGAGACTGTTTCCAGAGCCAGGAACTCTAATGGAGGTAAAAAACAGAATGGAGAGAGAAAGAAAGAAGGGCTTGAGGAAGAGAAAAAAAATGAGAAAGCCCTGAAGAACCACGTAGAGCAGGAGAAAAGCCTTCGAGGAGATGTGTTCTGTGAGTAGCACTTTCGTTATTTTACACTTTTTATGAGAAGTGAATTGTGACTTCTGGCAAGTGAAAGAAGAAAAGACAGCTTTGTGCCTGAAGTAAAATTAGGTTCAGTGCTGGTCCTTGAGAAGCAGGGTTCTCTGTAAGGTCTGGAAATCAACATCTTCTGCAAATCCCCAATCAAATTTGCTGCTGTGGGAAACAGGAGGATAAGTCCTTTCCCCTTTGGGGTTAGGGTGGGGGGTAGGTTCCTATTTGATGCAGACCCTCTCTCTGCTCCCCACCAAGCACTCTTGCTTGCCCTACAAGCATAGTTGTCTGGCTACCCGGCTGTCCACGTAGCACACCCCCCAAACCAGAGAAACCCCGGATCCAAGCAGATCTGTCAAACTCTGTCTTTTTACTTCTTGAAGGCACTTTTAATTGGCCCGCTCATTGCAAGGGGAATTTCACAGTAGCGTGGCTACAATTTAAAAAGCCCAAATGACAGTTGTAGGGAGGAACATTCTGTAGAAGAGCTTAAGTTTTCTCCATGAACTGGATTACTGCCCTTCTCACTTGTTGCTCTGTGGGACCCCACCATGAGTCTCAGCCCCTCCAGGGTAGTTTCTAGATTAACACCCCCCCCCCCGACCCCCTGCCACACACACACACACACACACACACACACATTCCTATGCCAAGACTTTGGATTTCTTTCTCGCCAGGCGTTTGTTGTTGCCTCTCTTTTTTTGTCTTGTGTGTCCTTGGCTCCGTGGCTGTTAGATTTAACCAAATGAAAAGTAGACCCAGGCCCACCTATCCAAGAGCTACCATACCAATGGCATTATCGCCTCTAATAGAGAGTGAAAATATCAAGAATGTATATTTCCGGGGCGCCTGGGTGGCTCAGTCATTGGGCGTCTGCCTTCAGCTCAGGTCATGATCTCAGGGTCCTGGGATCAAGCCCCGCATTGGGCTCCCTGCTCAGCAGAAAGCCTGCTTCTCCCGCTACCATTCCCTCTGCTTGTGTTCCCTCTCTCGCTGTGTTTCTTTCTGTCAAATAAATAAAATCTTTAAAAAAAAAAAAAAAAGAATGTATATTTCCAAACCCTGCTGAGAAAGGGCATGTTACTAGCATAGATGCTTAGGACATCTTTGGAAAATGATGTTCTAGAAAAGGAAAGTAGAACCAATGCAAATACTTTGGGAACGTTAAGGAACCTCTGCTCTAACATATAATTAGAATACATGAGAAAACTCTTTGTTCAGTCATTCATTCATCTCCTCCTTAGCATGTGAGGGTTCAGGGTTTTTCTTAACTGATCAAGTGTTCTTTATTAGCCCCTAAGGTGAATGAAGCAGGTGAATTGGGTCTGGTTCTAGTCCATGGAAAACCTGTAACATCCAGATTCGAATACAAAGGTAAATAATACCTTCTCCCAAGCATCTGCTCTTTGACAACGTCCTATGTCATTTAATGTCTTCGTACGATGAGGTGATTGTTTATGAATCACTGCTCCATTCCTAAACACCCAAGGGAAGAATCAGAATGTCTTGACACATAGTGCGAGTATGAAAATAGTAGGCCATTACGTGATTAGTACCTGTGATGACAATACAGGAAGGCTGTCTTTTCTCCACCCCTCCTGCCTGACACTTAGAGTGATGGGTTGAGGCGAATAGTATATATTTGAAGATGGTAGAAAATGACTCAGTTGCTTCAACTTCAACACATGAGGGCCCACAATGTGAAAATTACCATGTGCTGGATTCCGGGCCCAAGCACCAGCATCCCTCACCCATTGCCACAGTAGTGCTGTTTAACAAACAACCGCAGACCCTCGGTGGCCTCCAGCGATAGATATTTATTTTTGCTTAGGAGTCGAATCAGCTGGGTAGTTCTACTGATCTGGGTTGGCCTGGGTGGGGCTTACCCATCAGTCTACAGTCAGTGGTGGCCCAACTCAGTGACTTGGCCGATCTTAGCCGTGCTCTCTCGAGTGCCTGGGGCCTCAACTGGGACACCAGGGCTGACTCAGTTCTATTCCAGGTGGTGTCTCATCCTCCAGCAGGCCAGCCAGGCTTGTTCTCGCAAAGCAATGGCAGGATTCCAAGGAAGCGAGTCGAAGCACCCAGGCCTCTTGAGGTCTAGGCTCAGGACTGGCTTAGCATCACTTCCGTATTCTGTTGGCCAAGGCAAGTCAAGAGGCCCAGGCAGACTTAAGCTTTGGGAATGAATGGTGCTACAAAGTTAAATTGTGAAGAGCATGGCTACCGGGAGTCTTTTTTTTTTTTTTAAGATCACAAAAGAATTTGTCCAGAAGGACTGCATAGATTTAAATTGAAAAAGAGTATTTGGTTTGATGCTGTCCTTAAGGCCATTTCGTTTGCCATGATCTGTGCTCCATGCAGTTGTTGTGATTTTTTTACATTAATATTTGTTAAGTTCAGCCCCTGAGTGCCAGATGGTTCAATAAAAGACTACTAGGGAAGTTGAAATGGAGAAACGTATTACTCACAGGTCCTGGAGGATCACGGCACACACGGAGGGCCGCACGGGGAAGTTGAGGCAGGGTGCTTAAAGAAAGAGAGACAGGACCTGGGGCACATGCCCTTATTAGTGTTCGTGTATGGAGTGCTTTAGGGTTCCCAGGCTGAAGCTGGATTAGTCAGTTTGAAAGACCAGGATCTTATTGAGTTCCGAGGGAGTCTTATCTAAGGAGTACACTCTTAGAGTCCCTTAAGAGCATGGACCTGGAAGACAGGGGAGACTGTTGATCACAAGAGCTGTTGGGAAGTCATGTCAAGAACCTACATTTCCTTGTGACTGAGCGGGCTTGCAGTCGCATGAGGGGTGAAGGTCAGTTTTAGGCTCCCGTAGGCTGTTTGGCCAAACAAAATGGCTGCCAGGGCAGTAACGCCATGGAGTAATTTAGCTCAGTGCTCGACAGCAACAGAAAATATGGCGTGGCCTTCCCGAGCTCCAAATGTTAGACATGTTTCTACTATTAATGATTATGAAATGTACCCTTTTTCTTAGCAGATTTAAATATCTCAGTTGACTGCGGCTTTGACCATGGGGTCTGTGACTGGAAACAGGATACAGAGGATGACTTTGACTGGAATCCTGCTGACCGAGATAATGGTATTTAGATTTTACTCATTTGTGTTCTGTGGTAGGACACAGGTAAAGAAGGCTCTCCAGTGATATAGGGTTCTTACTCTTATCTCTCGTTAGGTCAGGGTTGCTTGTCATGTTTGGAAACTTAGACCTTCCTAAAATCTCCCCTGACCAGTGGCTAAGTTGGTTCAGCATCTATGCTCCGACTTATCCCTCTTACCCCCACCCACCCACACCCAGGATGTTCCAGCAAAACTCTTCCATTCTCGTTCCTGCTCTGAGAGAGAGATGCTGGAATTCATGTACTTTTTTTTTTTTTAAGATTTTAGAGGAAAAAAATGTTTTTAAAATAATCTCTATGCCCAAAGTGGGGCTCAAACTCCTGACCCCAAGATCCAGAGTTGCATGCTCTACCAACTGGGCCAGCCAGGAGCGCCAAGTTCACGTGCATTTTAAAAGTATTGCGAGAAAGGTAGAAAGAAATTGTTCCTTTTCCCCAGTTTTCCAGCAAATGGTGCGCTATCGCTTCTGTCTTTACTTTTTGTGGGAAAAATAAATCTGGAAAGGAAATATGACCTCTACCTGTACCTGAAGTTTTAGCAAAGTCACCCCTCAAAGTATCAATACCATAAGGAGCCATCACATCAGCAACCTGAACTTTCCCCTCGATTGCTTGCAGATTTCTTTCTGGCCACTTAAACTTGGATTTTTTTTTTTCAACTTCAGCTCTGAGCTGTGGCATTCCAGCCCTTTCCACTTCTTGGTTAAACGCTACAGATGGGCCCCATCTTTTCCTTTGGGTAGAGCATTTGACTCGCAGCTCCCATTTGGAGCTTTAATTGAATCCCTGTCTCTAAGGCTATGTAGTTAGAGACAACTTTGAGAAAAGACAATAGGAAGTCCACTGTTTACAAACACAATTCACAAATGGCCCCGGGGTTCTCAGCCTTTGAGTCACTCGAAAGTACTTTCTTTCCTCCTGCGCCCCTTTCAGATCCCTAAGTGGGCTTGCCTTTCCCTACAGCATTAAATAAAAGAAACACGGGATAAATCAGCATTTTTAGAAGGATAAAATCTCAAGGACAGGTCAACATAGGCTTTAGCTGAGGGAGAAGAGGAAATCTGCCACGGTGGATCACAGAGAGAGAGTGTCACTGGTAGGGTGGCTAGGTAAATGCAGGATGCCTACATTTCAGATAAGCAGGTAATAGTTTTTGGTATATCTCAGACATGCTCCTTAACTGAAATGCAGACTCTCCTGAGAGTCCTGTATCTTTAGTTGCTGAATCTGGCAACTTGACCAGCTGGGGAAGAAGACTGGACAGTCCTGGCTTCTGCAGGAATTCCTTCTTTTCATTCAGACCCCATTCTATGAGACCCCGTTCTATGAGACCCCATTCTTTTTTTTTTTTTTAATTTTATTTATTTACTTGACAGAGAGAGAGATCACAAGTAGGCAGAGAGGCAGGCAGAGAGAGAGGGGGAAGCAGGCTCCCCGCTGAGCAGAGAGCCCGATGTGGGGCTCCATCCCAGGACCCTGGAATCATGACCTGAGCCGAAGACAGAGGCTTTAACCCACTGAGCCACCCAGGCGCCCCTATGAGACCCCATTCTATGAGAATTTTTACCCAGGTTCATCAAAGCCACAACCAGAGAATTGGAGATGAGCCGTGTCGGCTACCACTGGTTAAAAGATACTTCGGAGATGGATCATAGAACTAGATCTGTTCCTGTCATCCTAAATCAGAACTCAGAGTGACACTCTACATGTGGTTGAGCTCCATGAAACCATTATGACAAATTCATGTATGTTGTGGATGAAATGCCATACTACCTAAGAGCCGGCCATCATACATTTCATTGACTCCATGGGAAAATACGTTCCGGCAACCAAGGTGGAAAGTTCTGGAACACGGGTTCTCCATCAGCTGCAAATTTCCTGCAGTGCTAAAAGACTGTTTCATTAGATTCTTCCTGCATATCTGCTCCTTATAGGAGACCATCATTCATGTTCTCCTTTTTTTTTAATGGTTTTTAAAATTTTTCATTCCAGTTATCATTCATTTTCTATGCTATTTTAGACACTGTAGCCTGACAAATGGCTTCATTAACTGGGTGCTTTCTTCTCTCGCAGCTGTTGGCTACTATATGGCAGTTCGGGCCCTGGCGGGCCGTAAGAAGGACATCGGCCGCTTGAAACTCCTCCTCCCTCACCTGAAGCCCCAAAGCAACTTCTGTTTGCTCTTTGATTACCGGCTGGTGGGAGACAAAGTAGGGAAGCTTCGAGTCTTTGTGAAAAACAGTAACAATGCCCTGGCCTGGGTGGAGACCGGAAGTGAGGACGAGAGGTGGAAGACTGGGAAAATTCAGTTTTATCAAGGGATCGGCACCACCAAAAGTGTAAGTGGAAAGCCAGTGTTAAATGAGATACTAACGTTCTTTTTCCATGATTCAGCAAACAAAGCAAAACGCTCAAGCACCTAGGCACTGGGGCCACAGAGATAAGACTTTTTTTTACCCTACAGTAAAAGAGTTTACATTCTGGAGCAAAATAGGCAAGACAATGGGTCAGCCCAGCTGGTGCTGTCCGGCGCATGCGCATCGCATGCCGTAGAGACGATCTGTCCAATCTGTCCGATCTGTCCGGGGCGTCTGGCTCCTCCCCCGCAGCCTCTCACACCACACTGTAAAACCCTTAATATGTAAAAGAATGCCTTGCTCATTCATTCTGTGCCCAGCACTTATCCCAATGAATGGAAGCTAGAGGTCATTTTTTAAAAAGATTTTCTTTATCTGAGAGAGAAAGCGCATGATGCTCCAGTAGCCGGGAGGAGAGGGAGAGGCAGGCTCCCCTCTGAGCAGGGAGCCCGATATGGGGCTCGATTCCAGGGCCCCGAGACCATGACCTGAGCTGAAGGCAGACGCCCTACTGACTTAGCCACCCAGGCACCCTAGAAGTTCATTTTTTACATGTTTTTTAGATTAAACTGAGATTGTACCTCTTGTCTGAGGTCTCAAGACCATTCGGGTTCTATGGTTCCCTACAAGGACTCACAGAATTCAGAGAACCTGTTATATTCATGCTTACAGTTTATTCAGTTTATTGCAGTGAAAGGATAGTGGATAAAGTCAGCAGAGGGAAAAGGCACTGAAGGCAGAGTCCAGGAGAGAGCAGGCACAGGCTTGCGGCATCCCTCCTCCAGTAGAACCGTAAGACAGCCCTTCGTTCTCTCAGCGGCAATGTGTGACAACACTCACAAAATGTTGCCCACCAGCGAAGCTCACCCAAGCCTTGGTATTCTGGGTTTTGTTGGGGGTTAGTCTGCCCCCATGACGGCCTGCACAGCTGGACTTTGTTACTCAGTCTCCAGCCTCTCCAGAGGTCAGACCGTTTCTTTGTGACCCAGGTCCCCCACTAGAAATCACATTGTTAGCATACATTATCTGGCAGGGGCAAAAACAGTCTTAAGGGGCAAAATATTCCAAGGACTTAGAGGTTATCTCCCAGGAACCAGTCCAGAGCCACACCTTTCTTAGAATGTTCAGGGTTTGGACAGCCCACACCTTCTGGATCAATCCTTTACTGTCCGGTGGGTTTAAGAAAGGAAAGGGGAACAGCGTTTAAGAGGAAGTTGCTCAATGAGATGAAATACTGAGAAAGAACAAATAGGGTAAAAATGACAAGAGTCTATCAAGTTTGACCGTCAGGAAGTGGCTGGTGCCCCTTGCAGGGCTTGTTTGGAGGGGCGGGGGAAGGCCGCCCTACAGAGATGTGAGGGAGGAAGGGAGCAGAGCTTGGGAGGCAGCCACTGTGGCCCCTTGTGGAAAGCGTGGTCAAGGTGAGAAGAGAAGGGGAAGGCTGGAAGCTAGAAGGGGACACACGAAACGCTGAGCACCAACTGATGGTTTCCAGAGGAAGAGCAACTAGTAAGTCCATGAACTGGGATTCCATTTACGCTTTCCTTGTGGAAGAGGAATGATCCATGAACACAAGGGAAATCCTGGGTTGTTTGTTTTTTAAAAAAATAAACAAAAATGTATGTATTTATTTGACAGAGAGAGAGAGAGATCACAAGTAGGCAGAGGCAGGCAGAGAGAGGGGGGGAAGCAGGCTCCCCGCCGAGCAGAGAGCCCGATGTGGGGCTCGATCCCAGGACCCTGGGACCATGACCTGAGCCAAAGGCAGAGATCTTAACCCACTGAGCCACCCAGGCGCCCCAAATCCTGTTTTTTGATAATAAACAGTAATAGGAAGTCTGAGGTCTAGACATTATATTCAATATCTTTTTATTTACTCATCACACTGAAGCAGAGCATCTTATTTAAAATACATCCTAAGATTGACCATAGATAAAATACACATGGGGCTATAGATGAATTTTCTCACCATTCTTTCCCTATTTCCCGTGCTTGTATAGTGCTGATGAACACATTGGTTCTACTTTATGCCGATTGCAACAGATTTGCATCAATACGAATCCAATCCATATACTTACCTCGTTGTCGCTGTAGCATGGTTTGGGGACCGTGACGCTGGGCCGCACTATGGATAGTTGACATCCTGTAGGAGAATTGAAATACTCTGCACAGCATTCATCATGACTTCCGTGACTGAAGTTTCATACCGAGAAATACTTTATATAACACGGTAGCTTGGGGGCCGGTAGCAGCATGTGCCATCAAAAAAAACAGTGATTTTTTTTTTTTTTTAATACACATTTTTGCAAATATGCCGCCAAAGAGCCTGGCTAGAGGTGACACTGTAACACAACACAGCTCTGTCAAGAGGGACGCTCGGGCCCAGCCAGGCCCTGATACAGGCACCTACGCCCTGAACATTTTCCATACGAAGGCAACCCTTACTGGGGCATACTGGAGGGTGCGGGTGCTGAATAATCTAGACTAAAGCGTCCATACCAGTTTGTCAGGGTCGCTTTGGCTGTGGGTATTTGTAGCCGGTGCAGCTCTTCTTCCACAAACACAGGCACACAAGGTAAGGCACGTTGCTTTTGCTAAATCAGATTATATCTGAATCTAAAGCTGCATCCTTCATGTGGCTGGGGGTGGGATGGGATCCAATCTCGGCTATGTGCCCACACGCCATGGAGGGAGGGCGCCTTTTAGCCCTGCACCTCCGAAGGGCTGAAAGTAGCCCAGGTATTAAGAGAGGGCAGCACATTTTCACTTCATCCTGGGGGCCACGGATAGTCTTTGTCCCCATGCCGTGCGGAAAGTCAGTCATCTCTTCAACTTCCATGCCTGGCCAGGACACAGAAATCTTTACTGATTCCACCAAAAAACTATTAGAATTGACAAATGAATTCAGAGCATTCACAGGATACAAAATCAATGTGCAGAAATCTATTGCATTTTTATACACTAATAACGAGGGAGCAGAAAGAGAAATTAAGAAAGCGGACCCATTTATAATTGCACTAAAAATAAGAAAATACCTAGAAAGAAACTTAACCAAAGAGGTGAAAGAGCTGTACTCTGCAAACTATAAAATATTGATGAATAGGGGCGCCTGGGTGGCTCAGTCGTTAAGCGTCTGCCTTCGGCTCAGGGCATGATCCCGGGGTCCTGGGATCGAGCTCCGCATCGGGCTCCTTGCTCGGCAAGAAGCCTGCTTCTCCCGCTACCATTCCCTCTGCTTGTGTTCCCTCTCTCGCTGTGTTTCTTTCTGTCAAATAAATAAAATCTTTAAAAAATAAAAATAAAAATAAATATTGATGAATGAAACGGAAGATGACATAAACAGATGGAAAGATATTCCCATTCTCATAGATTTGGAAAACTAATATCCTTAAAATGTCCATACTACCCAAGGCAATCTACAGATTTAATGCAGTCCCTACCAAAATACCAACAACATTTTTCACAGAACTAGAACAAATAATATATTTTTAAAAAGATTTTATTTATTTATTTATTTACTTACTTACTTATTTGACAGAGAGAGAGAGATCACAAGCAGGGGGAGCAGCAGGCAGAGGGAGAGGGGGACACAGGCTCTCCACTGAGCAGAGAGCCCATTGTGGGGCTCGATCCCAGGACCCTGAGATCATGACCTGAGCCAAAGGCAGAGGTTTAACCCACTGAGCCACCCTATGAAATAATAAATAATCTTACAATTTGTATGGAACCACAGAAGACCCTAAATAGCCAAAGCAGTCTTGAGAAAAAAGAACGAAGCTGGAGATATCATAATCCCAGATTTCAAGATACACTACAAAGCTATAGTAATCACAATAGTATGTTACTGGCCTGAAAATAGACATGTATGTCAATGGAACAGAATAGAGAGCCCAGAAATAAACCAGCACTTATATAGTCAGTTCATCTACTACAAAGGAGGCAAAAATACAGAATGGGGAAAAGACAGTCTCTTCGACAAATGGTGCTGGCAAAACTGGACCCCTTTCTTACACCATACACAAAAAGAAACTCAATATGGATTAAAGACCTAAATGTGAGACCTGAAAACATAAAAATCCTAGAAGAGAGCAAAACAGTAATTTCTCTGACATCAGTCCCAGCAAGGGTTTCCTAGATGTGTCTTCTAAGGCATGTAAAAAATAAACTGTTGGGGCTACATCAAAATAAAAAGCTTCTGCACAGCGAAGGAAACAATTAAAAAGTTAAAAGACAACCTACTGAGTGGAAAAAAATATTTGCAAATGACATCCGATAAAGTGTTAGCATCCAAAATAAATAAAAAGGTGGTGGCTCAGTTGGTTAAGATTCTGCCTTTGGCTCAGGTTATGATCCCAGGGTCCTGGGATCGAGCCCCGCATCGGGCTCCCTGCTCAGTGGGGAGCCTGCTTCTTCCTCTCCCTTGGTTGCTACCCCTACTTGTGCTCTCTCTCTCTCTGTCAAATAAATAAAATCTTAAAAAAAAAGAAAAGAACTTATGCAACTCAACACCAAAAAAACAATCCAATGTAAAAAACAGATAAGGGCACGCACCTGGGTGGCTCAGTCAGTTGAGCGTCCAAAGTCCTGCGTCAGGCTCCATGCTCAGCACAAAGTCTGCTTGGGATTCTCTCTCTCTCTCTCTCTCTCACTGTCCCTCCTCCCCAGCTCACATGCTTTCTCTCTCTAAAACAAACAAACAGGTAGAAGATACTTCTCCAAAGAAGATACAGATAGCCAAGAGACACATGAAAAGAGGCTCAGCATCACTCATCATCAGGGAAATGCAAATCAAAACCACCGTGAGATATCCCCTCACACCTGTCAGAATGGCTAAGATCAAAAACACAAGAACTAGCAAGTGTTTGTGAGGATGTGGAGAGGAAGGAACCCCTGTGCAGTGTTGGTGGGAATGCGAACCCGTGCAGCCACCGTGGAAAACAGTATAGAAGTTCCTTAAACAATTAAACACAGAGTTACAGGGACCCTCGTGGCTCAGTCAGTTAAGAGTGCCTTCGGCTCAGGTTATGATCCCAGGGTGTTGGGATCGAGCCCCGCATCGGGAAGCCTGCTTCTCCCTCTCCCTCTGATGCTCCCCCTGCCTATACACTCACTCTCTCTCTCTCTCTCTCTCTCTCTCTCTGTCGAGTAAATAAAAATCTTTTTAAAAAATAAGTACAGAGTTACCATATGATCCAGTAATTCTACTACTCGGTATTTACCCAAAGAAAACAAAAATGCTAAACTGAAAAGATACATACAGCCCTATGTGTACTGTAGCATCATTTACCATAGCCAAGATATGGAAGCAACTTAAGTGTTTATCAGTTGACAAATGGATAAAGAAGATGTGGTCTATATACACAATGGAATATCACTCTGCCACATAAAAGAATGAAACATTGCCATTTGTAGCAACGTGGATGGAAGTAGAGAGGATCATGCTAAGTGAAATAAGTCCCTCAGAGAAAGACAAGTACCATATGATTTCACTCATATGTGGAATTTAAGAACCAAAACAAATGAACCTCTCCTAAAAAGAGAGAGAGAGAGAGAAACCAAAAACACCTAACTGTAGAGAACAAACCAGTAGTCACCAGCAGGGAGGCGGGTGGGGCGAGGGGGTGAAGGGGTTGTAGAGCACACTTACCATGACAAGCGCGGAGTATGGAATTCGTGGATCACTGTATTGTGCACTTGAAACTAGTATAACACTGTTAACTATACTGGAATTAAAATTTTTAAAAAGTTCTAGTAGTGGGAAAAAAAATCATTCAGATATTATTTATTTTAATACTAAATATTTTTGGATGAATGAATATAAAATAGTAACTGTAGGTCTTTAATTTTGTTAAATGAGTCACTCCTGTCATTTTGTGTCCAATTTCAAGATACATTTTTTAGTATCCATCCTCTCTCTCTCTGTTCTCTCTACATTAGATATTCTATAATATAAAGAAGTTTGCTGCTCTTTTAATTATTAATAGATAATAGATGTTTTATTTGATCTATTTTATCATGGATAAAAACGATAATAGCCTATTATGTAACATTTCTCAACACATGAAAACAATGACATTCCCAATAACTTCCAATTTTAAGCCAGTATTTTAAGAAAAATAGCTAATATGGCTAGTAATATTTGTAGTAATATGCTGCAAACTACCAAATCTGAGTATATCAAAATAATCCCCTTTCCACTATATAGTTTTACATTAGATGTTCACCAGGAATGTGAAATTTCTTCTAACCTGGTTTTTGGAAGGAACACCACATCATTTATTTATTTTTGCTTTTTTTCCTTTAATTGGAATCCCAAAATGTCCTCTTTCAGCCATACCTTTTTCAACTTTTCGGGGCTGTGCAGATACTTTTTCAGAGTGGTAGTGACCTTGTTTTCTCTGAATATAATCCACTTGGTGCAGATCCTGGCATCTGGAAAATACATTACTATATATGCAGCGTCGACGCCTGATCCTTCGCAGTAGGGGATGATGAGTTCAGTCCCTTTTTTTTTTTTAAAGTAATCTCTAGGCAGAGTGGGGCTCGAACTCATGACCCAAGATCAAGAGTCTCGTGCACCGATAGAGGTTCAGGCACCCCGAGTTCAGTCCTGTTTAATTGCTATTAAATAGTTAGATTATATCATTGACTGGAATGGTTAGAAGTAATATTTTTTTTTACCTTCTCCATTATTAGATCATTTTTGAAGCAGAACGTGGCAAGGGCAAACGCGGAGAAATTGCAGTGGACGGCGTCTTGCTGCTCTCGGGCTTGTGTCCAGATGGCCTTCTATCCGTGACTGGCTGAATGTTACTCTTGTCTTTTGTGTCTTTATATTTGGCTTCTCATGTCACTTCTCTGTTTTCTGACACAACATCGTAGATCGCCCCGCTGTAGAAATACAAACTGAAAAATCGTAACCTACCAACAGAAACCTTATTGTAAGATGCCTTTCTCGTAGAAGATGTGCCAATAGGTGCCTTTCAATATTGTACCACTAATTCATTTCTGAATTTATAAAATGTGGAAATGTAGAAAAAGCTCAGCTTTCCTCCCCTATTCGCCCCTCCCACCTCCAGTGTATCTGATTTGTCTCCATGAGTTGATGGACCTCTTTATAAGATTTTTAGAATCATGAAAAACAAAAACAAAAACGGATGGGGCACCTGGGTGGCTTAGCCATTAAGCCAAAGCAGTCTTTGGCTCAGGTCATGATCCCAGGGCCCTGGAATCAAGCCCCACATTGGGCTCCCTGCTCAGTGGGGAGCCTGCTTCTCCCTCTCCCCGCCCCATGCTTGTGTTCCCTCTCTCTCTTTTTCTCTCTCTGTCAAATAAATAAAATCTTTTAAAAAATTTAAAATGTTTTAAAAAAATTAAAAAATAAATACAAACAAAAACCCCACAGGGAATGGTTTCTCTGTTTGACTTTTCTGGCACTTCCTGGAAACTGATATCACAGGTAGATTTTTATCTAAGTGACTGAGCCTGATCTTTTATAGCCAAGCTTGTATATTTAAATTCTTTGTCGTAATATCACCTTGTGAATATGGTTTAAGTTTTTCTAAGTAAGAAAATATGTTGTTAATGCTCTGTTTCATTATGTGTAAATTATTTGCTTTACTGGAAAATGTGGGTTTTCTTCTTTTTCTTTGGAAATACTCTATATTCCTAAAAATTCCTAAAATTACTTCCTTTTATGGGAGCACATGACTGCTTCATTAGCCCCATAAGTACAATGCAAATGAGCTTAAGTTGTTGAACTTAAGGCCTCAGAGAAATAGCTAAAACTAAATCATGCAAGTATCAGGATTCAGAAGAAAGACCAATGCCTTCTTTTCTGTTTCTCTTTTCTTTAGAATTCAACAACAGCTTTGTGTGGTAATGAATCTTGAGTTATTCCCTGAGGATGAACATATATTATGTTTTAAGATTCTGGGTCATAAACAGAAGGTTCCCCAGGTATTTTCCTGTTGTCCCTTAAAGCAAGGAAGGCCTTGAGCTGTAGGAGGAAGGAAGGAGAGAAGGTGGTCCACTAACTAGTCTTTCATATTTGTAGCCTCACTCTGAAAGTTTTTTTCAAACTGAAACTCTTAGTAATCCCTTTTTTTTTTTAATTTAGTAACCTTTTTTTCAACAATGTTCTCTTTAATACAACCAACACATACAGCGTTTTAAGATGGTAGGGCAAAAACGTTGCTTTCCTTTAGTGTGAAATAATTCTGGCATACAATGTCTTGTCTTCAGGGGCTGTAGTTGTGTCTGTGAGGAAAATTGCCAGTTACAAGAAACCCGAAAAATAGTGTTTCTAGTAAGACCAGTTGAAGAGGTGCCTAGCTAAGTCCAATCAGCCTGCCGAATTGTGAGAGATAATAAAATGGTCGTTTTAAGACACTTTAAGATTTGGAGTGGTTTAGTGCTCGCTTCGGCAGCACATATACTAAGATTTGGAGTGGTTTGTTACGCAGCAAGAGCTAACTGATACAGGTGGTTTCTAAGACTGTGACAGAGCTTGAAGAAGAACCTGTTTCTTCAGTGACAAAGGAAATTTGAGAGCTCAGTTATGGCTTAGAACAAAGGAAGATGGAAGGGAGAGCTTGCAGTGAAGGACCAGCACCCCAGTGCTCCAGGTTAAAGGAAGAGATGTTGAGCCAGAAATGAAATAGGGAAGCCTGGAAATCATGTTATATATGGGTGGAAAATCATTGCACAAGGCCGAGTCAGGTTGAATTGAATAATAGTATTTCATGTTTCTCTAATACCTGTAGCAGAGGTTTCTAGTTGCCTACCCAATATCCATTCTTAAATTATTTCCTTAACAGTATAACTGTATAAATGTGTGTGTGTTTGTTTTGTTTCGTTTTTGTGGGCAGGGAGTGGAATATGCTGAATTAGAAGGCTGCGTTTCCCAACCTCTCTTTCACATGGAGAGTCACTGGTGGGGCTTCCAGGAAGGATCATTAAAGAGGGTGTCAGTTGGCAGCCTCTCCTGCCATTTCTCTTCCTCCTCCTTTCCCGCAGTGTGGTTGGTTGTGAAGGCAGGAGCTCTTTGAGCTACCTTGTGATCATGAGGTCAAAGACTGTACCTTATGGAGAACTGTTCCCTGTTCCCTCTGTCCCTGTTCCCAACCAGTCAGTGTTCAACATTTTATCAAGTGAGATAAAAATAAGCCCTCTCTTGGCCTATCTAGGATTTCAAACAAATCACAATCCAGACTCAAGTGATTACTCTTCCCTGACCTCTGGGGGCTGCCCCTGCCATTGCTACCACAAGACCATAGTCTTGGAGGACTAACTTTTTGGACTCTTAAATACTAGCATGCTATTTTGAATTCTAGTCAACCGGCTATGGTGACATGGAGCTCTAGCCTGCACTAGCTCTGAATCATTCTTGGGTTCCTTTTGGGAACCTAAGGTCAGATAACTTAGCCAGGATGCATATCTGTTGTCCCTGGCCACCACTCAGCTTGAAACCCCCTTGTCTTCCACCCCCTCCCACTCTCCTCCCCACGCTGTTACACGTGCTTCCTCTGGATACTAACTTCCACTGTTTCTGCCCTCTCCCCCATCACACACACAGCACTGTCTGGTAAACTCCGTCTTGATTCTGCCAACGACCTCTTCCCTAGCCGAGCTGAGCTCTCTCCTGGGCGACCTCTCCCCTTGCAGCCTTAGCAAATGAAGGCTGCTCGTCCTTGCTCACTGCACACATGCAGGGGCCAGTTGAGGGGGGCACCCTGGTTGCTCCACTCTTGTTCACAACCTCCTGTTTCTCTCTTTCCATGTGAAAGCCACTGTTCCTTGAGGGTACAGTTAAACAGCTCTACAGTCCCCTCGGCCCTTCGTTGCCATTGTCATCAACCAATCTGTTGACATGTATGCAAATGAGCCATCTGATGTCCTAGCCTCACTGTTCTTTGACCTCCATTCCAATTACCATCATCTTCCTGGTCACTGCACCATGGCCACCACCTTGGACTTAATCATCTGAACTCCGACATCAAACCGTCTAGTTTATCTGGCTTTCTCTTAATCTCCTACTTCTCCTTTGGACTTTTTGAAAATCCCACTCGCTTGACATTTTCATTTTCTTCCCATCTCTTGGCTTCCTATCTTGACTCTCTAATAAAACAACATAGAACCTAAGGCCCACCATCCCTTCAAAGACACTCTTGCCATTGCTCCCCAAGGCCCACACTCTTGTGTTCTTCCACCCCGGCCACCATACAGAGCCCCAATCTCGATCACCCCACTGACTTCTTTTCCCTATCCTGTCACCAGATTGCCGGGCAGTGTTACAAAAAATGATACACTGTGCAGATTGGTTCTTCAACAAAACCATGATCTTCAACCTTTCACAGTCCCCACGTGCTGCCCAAATTACCACTGAATGGTGCTCATCTCTACACTAGCGCACACTAGCAACATTCACCAGGACGTCCCACATCCTCAGGCCTCATGAGTTTACATTAACACAGTGAAATAACAATGGCGCGGGTCCCCATTTTTGCCTCTTCTCGCTCTGAATGTCAGTGGCTGACTAAAGCACCAAACTGATTTTGAGAACACATCCGGGCCTTTGGCATAAGCAGGGAGGGGTACTGGATGACACTGGAGTTCTCTGCTCTCTGGTTTGGGAAAAGCCTCCTTGTGGCCGGGAAGGTCTGTCCCTCCCTTACAGACCTCGGGAGACTTCAGGTCCCACGTGGGAGGTGTATCCTTCACCTCATCTGTAAGATGGCGGTTGGGACTTGGGCAACACCCAGAGCCCTTCTGTTTGGGCATTTGATGCCTTTCTACGACTCTCCCAATCTTGAGTCAGACCTGAGGTGGCCTGTAGGTCTTGTACTCTCTTTTCTTCTTGGAGGCACAGAATACTTGAGGGATGACGATGGAGTAGTTTCACCTGAAGTTGTTTTCAGATGTCAAGAACTGTTCTTACAAGCTGACAAGTTGGCCTATTCTGGTTTCATGCGTACTGGGACAAAGCACGAGACTCCTGGGTCACAGAGCTGGGCTTTATTACTCATGGGACAGCAGGCAGCCTGAGCTTCATGTCCACAGGGCTGCCCCGGCCTCCCTGCTGCACACCTCAGGACAGGGGTGCAGTACAGAGGCAGGCCCCGGGGGCCATGGTTTCCCCCACCCCGTGGCCACCTTCTACAGCATGGAGAATGCTAGAGCGAATGAAATTAGGCAAGAATTCATGCCTCTTTCCTTCTCGGTATTTTTTTTTTTTTTCAGAGCCCATATATTTATTTTGCTGACGATGTTGCTCGAAACACTTTTGAAATTGCCCTTTTGAGGTAGAAAAATCATGCAAGAGACTTTGTATCAGCAATTTAAGGTCATGGGTCCTTTATGACCCCAGACAGTATGACCGACCAGAATTCCACTCCTAGGTATACCCTCAATAGAAATGCCCAGAAGCACTATTTGTAATAGTCACAGTGGGACTGCTCAAATATCCATGATGTCCCTTGTGAGTAGAATGGAAAAATAAACCATGGTATATCCATCCGATGAAATACTATCAAGCAGTGAGCATGAAGAAACTGACGTTGCCCACAGCAATGCAGATGAATTTTAAAATATGGCATCGATCAAAAAGAACCAGAAAGGACATACTGTGTGGCTCCGCTTACCTAAGTTTCAAGATGAGGCAGGATTAATCTGTGCCGGAGAAGTTGGCGTTGTGTTTACCCTCTGAGGGGGTGCTAGGAGGAAGCCCGATGGGGGGACACATGGAGGCCTGGTCATTCTATTTCTTGATGCTTTTCGAATGGACATACTCACTTTGTGAGAGCCATTGAGCAATACTCTTACAATTTGTGCACCAGCATTCCTATGGGCTATACTTCAATGAAAATTCACTGTAGAAAGTAAAAGTATTGAGCCCCCCCGCCAAGCTGAGCCTCATCTATCTGACTGTGCCAATTGACTTGGGACACCTCGAGTGAATTCAGTTCAGTAAATACCAGGCAGGCTGGAACTGAAGTTCCATGGACTCATACATAACCCAGCCACCAATGACTCTGACACTGGGGATGTCCCCTGGCTTGCCCTCCAGGATACCAATGCACTCTGGACATCAAGCAGGGTGCGGGAGGTCAATGGCATTGGAATTTTGAGGGGCTGAGGCCTGAGGAAATGTGCCTGCTGCTCAGAAAGCCTGGAACCCTCACCTTCCCCACATCTATTGGTCTTCCTGGGCACCCATAAAAGCTTCTGCATCCCCCTTTCTCAGCCCTGTCACTGTCCCTTTAAATATCTTTTTCCTCATGAGTCCAAGCTGTAGTCACACCGCTCTCCTCCTGAAGGTGAGGCACTGGGTGCTCACATTCAGTTTCTGGATCCTTCTCAGAGTTCTAGCAGTGCCCTCTTGGGACAGCCTACGTGCCCGTGTGTGGCTGCCACCTGGCAAACAACAGAGAGGGCTGTCTGCAGCATCTCCTGCTCCCGCTTTGCTCCACTTCTCCCTTCCCCCGTGTCTTCTGAACTCACGCCTCTTTCTGGACACCTAGAACCTTCCAATTCAGTGACCCCTGAGATCTCGAAGAATCCAATCTTGCGGACCTCTCAATCTTTCCCATGTCCCCACTGTTAACATTTACTTGTCCTCTGTCCCATTCTGCTGGTCTCCGACAAGTGAAGAAAGGCTACCCTTCTAAGATAATGCTGGTGTAGGGAATAAGAGTTGCAAATGTAACCTTTCTGATATTTGTTCTTTAGAATAGCAGCTTCCGATGCTTTAATACGAAGGAAGGAGTAAGAAGGCAGTTTCAGCACCATCTATGATCGGGGATTCTCTTCGGATGGCCCTCAAATCATACAGCTACATTAAGATGGGGACTTTGCCAGTGTTTGCTGGGAGCAAGCACCAGACTCAGACCTCAGCTAACTTACATCAAAGGGAAGTTTTGGTAAGGAAACAGAAGTGTGCAGGTGCCTGGGAAGACCAGCAATCCCGCCTTTGAAATGGGCTCCATGGCTGGAAGTGAGCTGTGGAAAGAAGCCATTGCTGATCTGCATGCCAACGTTACTGGGATGGTCTCTCACCACACTAGTCTTCGCTGTACTCTGCTCAGAATTCACATTCCAGGGAGGGGTATGCAATGGGCCCAGAATGGTCCTGTGGCTGGCCCCTGGCTAGGGTAGATAGCAGCACCCAATTGGCTCTTCAGAAGGCGGGCTGAAAGCTGCGTGGCCCAAGCCCACCAAAGTCTGCCACTTGGACCCCGTTTCATAAAAGCTGGTACATGTAATTGCCCCAGCCAGCCTGCCAATTCAATTAAATTTACCCTTTTCCCCCCCTCAAATATGGTACTTATTTATTTGAGAGAGAGAATGAGCAGTGGGGAGGGGCAGAGGGAGAGGGAGAAGCCGACTTCCCGCTGAACAGGAAGCCTGACAAGAGACTTGACCCCAGGACCCCAGCCCAGGACCCCAGCCCAAAGCCGACGCTTAACCACTGAGGCTACCCAAGCGCCCCCAAGAGCCTATTCAATAAATTAGATTTATAGGTGTCTCACTTCGTTCTTGTGATAGAAACAACCTTAAAGCAATAGCCTTTTGAAAATAAAGTCTCTAGTTTTACCATCGCTTTTGATTTTATTGGACCCTTGCAGGGAAAGAACGTGTGCAGGTGAGAAGCGCAGAACGCACATGGCTGCTTAACGAATGTTTACTACTTTCATATCAACTGATGTGTGCTAGGGTTGCAATAAATACTTGTCGAATCAGTTACTGCATTAAGTAAATCGCATTTTTGGCCAAAGTTTTGTCAACATTTCGCCGAGCAATGTCTTGAATGAAAACAGAACGCAGATGTCGTAGAGTAGTTCAACAAACTCTGCAGCTGAAAAACATTACTGGGGGTACTTTGTTTCCACTAAGGCCGTGAGGCCAGATCATCAGCGAGGCCCGGGGTCCACCTGCCGCCAGCGGCGGGGGCGGACTCACCGCCGCTAGTCGCTCTGCGCAGTCGCTCTGCATAGCACGCATGCGCCGGGGCCGGGACAGCCTTCTCTAGCTCGCGGGCTTGGATTGGTTGAGCGTTGGTGGTCCCGCCCCGCGCACCGGAAACTCTCTGGACGCCGAGGTCTCCCGGGACTCCTGGGCTTCGGCGGTTCTCGGTGAGCGACGTGCTAGGTCCTCTGGTGTCCCAGCCCAGCGGCGCTGGGGAAAGCCCCCCACTACCCCGGGGGGGTGCCCTCGGTGCGTCCTGGGTCGGGTAGGCCCGATCGTGCCCTCGCCCCTCCTCTCCACCCGAAGTCGCTGGGGTGGGCGGCTCTCTCGGGACTGCCGCCCCTTCTATGCTGGGTGCCAGGCCCACCGCGACGGCTTGCAACCGGCTTCGCTTGTCGCCCCGCCCCACGCTCCGGAACCCGAAGCCCGGCCAGAGCGGGCCCTTGGGCAGGCCCCTGTCACTCGCTGAACCTGTGCCAGGAATCGTCCCAGCGGGAAAGGGCACTAGCGCAGTGCCGAGGGGCTGTTCAGAAACGGCGACGTCCCAACATTTGGGATCAGTTCTCTCCATTAGGGGAAGGGCCTCCCTGTGTAGCTGGAGAGGTGTATGTGGCTTATGACTAGAGACAGAATTTCTCTTTGATCTCCCCTCTCCCCGGGGTTTAAGCCAGATGTGGGCAGATGTGTGCAACCTACCCATATTAATTAATATTTACAAGCTTTTATATGCATTCAGTCAACAGATCCATAGGACCTACTCTTGCCGGCCCCATATAAACTCTTTGATACGCATTCAGAAGCTAGGGGTACAGGTGTGTATGTAAACATTATCCATATTAGCATATGCTCTAGAACTGTGTTGTCGGATGGGTGGCCACTAGCTGCACAGGCTAGTGACACTGGACATGTCCCCAGTCCTCGTGGAAATGTGTGGTAGTGTCAAACAGGGAATTTTGCAGAATTAGTATGAAAAAGAGAATGTAAAGTATCACTAATTTGTTTTTATCGATTCCATGTTGAAATGGCAGGATTTTGGACGCACTGGTTAGGTAAAATGTCATGAATTTCACCTATTTATTTACTTATTTATTTTTTTTCTCTTGGGGCGGGGGATGTGGTGGAAGCAGCCGCCTTATCTGCTGAGACGTCTGGGCCGGGCACCCAGGCCCCAGGAGATGGCCTCCAGAGGCAGAGAGCACAGCCCAAAAAGAGGGGGCCTCCGTGAGAACGCTCAGAACACAGAGGCTGTCTCCCGAGAGCCTTGGACAGAGCCCCCAGATGTCCCCAGTCCTCCCCACATCTTGTAGCCCACCAGCCCATTTCCACCCGTGCCTTGTTCCCGCCAGGCTGGCTCATATGGCCTGGGCTTTGTTCCTTCAGCAAGTATTTACTGAGCATCTTCTAGGGACCCACACTGTGCTAGATGCTGGGAGCCCAGCGGTCACGGTCCTATTTTTTAACATGGTTACTAGAAAACTAAATTGTACCTGTGGCTTGCGTTATATTTGAGATAGCACTGCTTTAGGAAGGGATCAGCAAACGAGGGCCTGCAGCCGAATCCAGCCTGCCTGTCATTGAAAAAAAGTCACTGGAGCAAAGCCATCATCATTCTTTTATGTATGGTCTATGGCTGCCGTTCCTGCTGCAAGAGCAGCAGGGCTGAATAGTCCGTACAGGAAGCGGATGGCCTGTGACAGCTGAAAATATTTACCGGCAACTGAAAAAGTTTGCCGGCGCCTTGCTCTAGACCAGTGCCTGGTATGGTGGATACACGTCATGCAAATCTTTTAATGATAGTCCTGTGTCATTGTCGGTCAGACTTAACTGTGTGACAGGCATGGCTCTATAAGGACTATCATTTATTTCCCATATGAATCCGAGGATGTGGAATTTCCCCGATTTTGTAGATGAGGAAATCAAGCACAGAATGGGCAAGAAACTTACTGAACATGCTCAACACCCCTCACTTCTGTGAACCATACCGTCTTGACCCTCCTTATCCTCAAACGCTTGATTCCTGGAGTCTGCTCGATTAGCCCACAGTGGGCACCATGCTGCTACTGCTGCCTCCCCCCCCCCCTTATTTTAAATGACTTTTGAGCTAGAATTGAGATGAGGTCGGCTCCCACGGGAGAAGCTGAGGGGCACTGGACTTCGGTGCCATGGGGTGCCAGGAAGCTGGTCTGTAGTGAAAAGCATGAAGCCCACGAGCAGAGAGGAGAGGGAGCACTTGGGATGCTCTTTTCTCATTTAACGACAACAACAAATCACTTGTTGAGTAATAGCAAGCACTGGCTAGGTGTTCACCAGGCATGTCTCAGCAAATGAAACAGACATTCTTTTACGGTCGTGTGGGGAAGGCAGACAGTACAAAAATTTTAATGTGATACACGCCATGAAAAAAAACCACTGCAAATATTTAATTTTTTTTTTTTTTAACAGGTTTCCTCATCTGTAAGATGGCGATAAGCCATCTCCCTGACTCGGGCTCACGGTGAGGATGGAGAGGACATGAATGTGGATGGCACGTGGAGTTCAAGGAATGCACGTGGTCTTCTGCTGTTAAGAGGTAAGGGAGGGAGTGGGCGCGGGGAATCGGGTGCATGGTGACATTTAAAACATGGCACCCATCGGCTGTAATTGTAGAGAAGGTTCTCAGGGGAGTGGAGCGCCACAGATGGTTTTAATCCCTCCCAGTGGGGCTCATCCGGCAAAACCCGAAAGCAGAGAGGTTCCGTACATTCAGTCTAGGAGCAGGTCCGGAGCCGTCTTTGGCCTGATGGCAGCGTGACTGAGCCGGTCCTGCTGCGGGAAGGCCTCGTGCCCGTGTGTACAAGGGCAGTGGCGGCAGCTCTGGTTTAAATCGGAGTCACTTGGACAGCTGGGACAATACCCAGGCCTCCCCCTCAGGGATTCTGATCCCTTTCTGTCTGGGACGAGGCCCTGGCCTTGTTTCTGTGTTTGTTGTTTAATTTCTCCAGCTGACTCAGGCTTGGAGTCAGGACCGACAGCCGCTGGCGGTGAGAAGTAGGCTCGGCCCAGGGCGCTGCTGACACCAAGGCACGGAGCCGTGAAATGGGCAGTGCCGGGTGGCAGACCGGCGAGGTCACGGCGGAGACTGGGAGGCGGCTTTTTATCACCTGGCCTCGGGCCTCGGGCCTCCATCCTGACAGTGGAGGGGAGCCTCCGAAGGGCTTTAAGTGGGAAGCTGAGGGGATGTGTTGGTGAGATCTGTACTAGAGGATGATGGCTCCAACGAAGGGCCATGAAGCAGAGCGAGCGCAGGGCAGAAGCAGTGGGAACCTGCCGGATGACAGGGAGCCCAGACTGGGTTCCGGGATTCCTCCTCTGAGTGGCCTCTAGCAGCCGGGTGTGTCCTTCGGAGACGCCCTGTGTTGTAAGTGGCCCGTTTCTTGTCCGTATTCCTTCCACTGGGCTGTCACCCCCCTCAAGGCAGAGACGATCTCTGTGTCCTCAGCATCTCCTATGTACTAGATACATAATAAATATTGAGTCGACTCTGTGGAACTATAAACTGGAGACACAGCTTACTTTGTTTTCTTACGGCGGTGCTCAAAATTTTGTATCTCAGTTGCTTTCACAGTGTACCCTCCTGGAGCAATAAATGCTTCATAACCACATCATTCTCCCACGGGGGAGCAGAATGTGACACCAGGTAATGCAATTAAACGTATGGGGGAGGGTGGAAAACAGTATGGCGGTTCCTCAGAAAATTGCCGTTAGAATTACCGTGTGACCCAGCAGGGCCACTTCTGGATGTTTACCCAGAAGCGTTGAAAACAGGGTCTCTCTCTCTCATTCTTTCTCTCTCAAATAAATAAATAAAACCTTAAAACAAAATGAAAAAGAGATACGGAGGAGAGGTAAATAAAAGGACGTATGAAATAAAGAGCAGACTGCTTATGCGTGAATACATCAATGTCTGTAGATTTACAGACGTGAGGAAAAAGTTTTGCGGGTAAGACGGACTGCTGTTCTCATTGCATTGAAGCCCCGAAGCTATAAAGTGTCCTTGAGAATCTCCCTGAGACTCTGACCACTCGGTGAGAAATTCTGACCTGAGTTAAATATTGCCTAACCTCCTTGTGGGCGCTCTAGACCTGTCTCTTATTAACTACCTGGCCAGCATCCAGCAAACTTCAAGCCTGATTTCTTCCATAGTGATGCCTCTAGAGTGAGTACAGAATGCAGGCAAGATGACTGTTCTTTGTTACGAAACTTCGCGACAAGTTGGGAGGGTTCAGGTGTATTAAGCAGCTTGAAACCTTATCGCAAAGACGTGGCTGCCTGACTTCCACCAGATCCCAGGATGTCAGGTGGACGATTCTGAGAGAAATGTTCAGCAACGGAGGCCGTGTATTTTTAATTTTTTGGCATTTTTACCTTGCTTGTTCTTTGTTTACTGAGCCTTTGATCTTCAGGGAGACCTCCTTCACTGTTTGCTGTTTGGAATTTTAAAAAGCTAAAACAATGATCTTGAGGTACTGATCCTTGATAATGATAAAAATAGCCTCTTAAGGGTGCCTGGGTGGCTCAGTGGGGTAAGCGTCTGCCTTGGGCTCGGGTCATGATCTCAGGGTCCTGGGATTGAGTCCCACATCGGGCTCTCTGCTCAGCGGGGAGCCTGCTTTTCCCTCTGCCCCTCATCCCGTTCTCATGCTCGCTCACTTGCTTTCTCTCAAATAAATAAGTAAAATCTTAAAAAAAAAAAAAAAAAAAAAGCCTCTTAAGATCCTGAATTGCTGGGGGCGCCTGGGTGGCTCAGTGGGTTAAAGCCTCTGCCTTCGGCTCAGGTCATGATCTCAGGGTCCTGGAATCGAGCCCCGCATTGGGCTCTCTGCTCAGCACGGAGCCTGCTTCCCCCTCTCTCTCTGCTGCCTCTCTGCCCACTTGTGATCTCTCTCTCTCTCTCTCTGTCAAATAGATAAATAAAATGTTTAAAAAAAGAAAAGACCCTCAGTTGCTGGCTCACCGAGTGACTGCTCAGGCTGTCTACATGCCAACTCCCTCTGGTGGCAAAAGTGCCAAACTCGCAATCTTGGTCATCCTTGAGCTGGTCCAGCGGTGGGGAAAACACCAGTTGGAACCTCACAGTTGTGAGCGAGGGTACTTAACTCTTATCTGCCCCAGGGAGCTGCTTTAGACTCAGCATTAGACCTTTTAGGAAATTGTCAATGCTGATCTGAAGACAAAGCCACAGGTCATGTGGCACCGATATGACATTCTGATTCCAGAGGGAAGGTAAAAGACCATTTATCATGTCATTTTCCAATAAGCAAATGTAAATATCCAGAGTTGATCAGGAAATTATATTGGACGAATCACTTTTCTGGTTATGAAAATAACACATGTTCATCACGCAAAATACGAGAAGGAATAAAAGAACAAACCAAAAATCATCTGAAATCTTGCCATTCAGAAAACGTCGCGGTCTAAAATTTTGTGTATTTGTTTTTGACCATTTCCCTTCACGTGGGATTCTTAAATGAAACTTGGATCAGACTCTATATGTTGTTTTTAAATAATAACTTTGATATAATGTATACACTGTGCAGTTCACCTCCTCAAAGTGTGCACTTCAGTGATTTTTAGTATGAAAAAAAACATTTGTGCAGTTCAGGACCACAGTCAACTTTAGAGAACACTGTTCACTTTCCCCAAGAAAAACCCCACACCCCCGGGGCAGCCAGCCCCCTCATTCCAACCCCCTGCTTCCCCCCATCCCTCCGCCCCAGCCCTAGTCAACCACCAGTCTATTCTCTGTCTCTAGATTTGCCTATTCTGGACATTTCATATAAATAGAATCATACCATAGGGAGGTCTTCTGTATTTTTCACCTAGTGTGGTGTTTTCAAGGCTCATCCCTGTTGTAGTATATATCAGAATCTCATGGGGTTTTTTTGTTTTGCCAAATACTGTTCCGTTGTAGGCTACATGCTTCTCCATGGGCATTTGGGTGGTTTCCACTTTTTGGCTATTAAGAATAATGCTGCTGTGAACATTTCTGGGCAAGTTTAACCATCTGGGACCTTATGGTTTCTTCAGAGTTGGGAGGAAATTCTTACCTGGACACCTTCCACATCTCTCATTTCCCTAAAGTCAATTTATAGAAGTAGAATCACCAACAAAAGGAAAAGGACATTGCATTTCGCAGAACTTGTCAGATGGTTCCTAAGAAGACTGTGTTGATCCTCTCTGTGCTCGCTTTGGTGTTATTAGACTGTGTGCTTAGTGGTGGGCATTTTTTTAAGCTTTTACTTTATTTATTTAGAGAGAGAGTGTGTGAGCAGAGGGGAAGGGAGAGGGAGACAATCTCCAGCAGACTCCCTGCTGAGCAGAGCCCGACACGGGGCTCGATCCCACGACCCCGAGATCAGGACCTGAGCGGAAACCAAGAGTCAGACACTCAACCTACTGAGCTGCCCAGGCACCCCAGCAATGAGCATTTAATATCAAGTGCTATGAAACAGAAGCCCGTGAGTTTTTGAAAAGACAGGGTCCTTGCCATTAAGATGCGTAAGTCCATATCTAGGCCAGATGGGCAGGTGTAGATCCAGGGGTATTAGGTAGTAAGGTTACGTACATTATATGGGGAAAATAGACTGATTAGATAAAGTAAACATTTACCTGCCCAGGAGGAGATTCCCAGAGATAGAATCATCAAGCAACTTTCTGCACCTCAGAGTTAAACAGAAAAGTTAATGGAACCAAACTGGCCTAGGGACCAGCTGGTCCAAAGTCGTAATTTGTCGAGATCGCTTAGTCTGAACCCCTGCCCTGCTTTTCAGAAGACTCCGATGTCAGCACGGTGCCCGTTGACTCCTGGGGCCCATCAGACCTGGTTCCGGCTGCCTTGCTGCCTGTACTGCCTTACGATTTCTTCAGATTCCTTGGGACATCTAAAGAGCGTCCCCTTACCGCCCTGTTTCTCATTCTGTTATTCAGAAAAGTACCACGTAAAGATGATAAAATCAGCAAGTAGCCCAGCTATATAGCTGAGCATGGGGGGCAGTGGTCCAGCCTTGCTCAGACTTACCCCGCTGATGCTGACCCTGGCCTGATTCCATGCCCAACGTGACCACCAGAGTCCATCCAAAGCAACTGGCCGATCCGGATCCGGAGAGATCATTGATTTGTAAAATTTGAGGTGGAGGAAGTTCTAGAGCTCTTCCGGCAGCCTTTTAAGCAACCGTTAATGCAGGAGCCGGTTGCAGTGCTGCTTTTCTTTTCTTTTTTTTTCCCCCAACGACCCAGACTCAGCCTTTTGAAACTGAACCCGACTACATGGCAGATTCCATTTGCTAACGGGTCCCGCCCACTTCTGTCACATAACTCTTGCGGAAAACGCCACGTAGGTGATTGGCAGAAAGCGCTCCGCTCCGATCAGGAAGCTGTGATTGGCAAGCCCAAGCTTAGAATAAAAACCCAGAAAGCTCTTTTCTCTTTTCTTTGCAGCTGCAAAGATGTCTGACCAGAGGCAGGCAGCTGCCAGAGCCTCCCTTATCGAGCAGCTGGTGTCCAAGAGGAATTTTGAGGATCTGGGCAGCCACCTCGCTGAGCTGGAGACTCTTCCGGTGACCAGAGAGCATCTCCAGGAGACCGTCGTGGTCAGGGCGGTGTACGGCGTCCTCAAAAACTGCCCTACGGTGGCGCTGAAAAAGAAAGCCAAGCGTTTGCTGTCAGAATGGAAAGCGCTTTATAAGGATCTCCACCTCACACCGACGGGTAGCCCTGCATCGTTCCCTCCGGGTAGAATCGAAGAAAACCCTGGACTTCCTCGTGCCCCAAGTCAGGATGAGCTGTCAGGCGGCTCTAGTTCTAACTCATCGCCCCACGATGCAGCAGGAGCCCTTGAAACGCTTGTGCCTGAAAATAGCACGGGTCACGTGGAGCCTAGGGAGGAGCATTTCAGGGGTGGTGACCCAGAATCCAGTGGCTGGAGATCCAGGGAGCCGCTGGATCCCGCAGTACCTGTGAGAGCGAAATGCACGGAGCTTCTCTATGAAGCCCTAACGAGGTCTCACACAGATCAGCCCAGAGCTGATGTGTGGCAAGACCTGGCGAGAGAAATTGAAGGGCACATTTTTACCCTGCACTCGAAGAACCTCAGAAAGTATAAAACTTGCGTTCGAAGCAAAGTCGCCAACCTGAAGAACCCCCAGAATTCTCACCTGCAACGGAACTTGCTCTCTGGGACCACGTCTCCGAGAGAGTTTGCCGAAATGACGGTGCTGGAGATGGCAAGCGAGGAGCTGAAGCAGTTGCGAGCCTCCTACACGGAATCTGGCATCCGGGAGCGCCACCTTCCCCAGGCCGCGGGGGGCACGCCGACGGAGAAAATAAAATGCAGACACTGCGAGAAGTTCAACTGCAGGGTCACCGTAATCGCCCGAGGAACGCTTTTCCTGCCAAGCTGGGTGCGGAATTCAAATCCAGATGAAGAGATGATGACCTACGTGATCTGTAACGAATGTGGGGAGCAGTGGTACCATAGCGAGTGGGTGTGCCTGTGACTGCAAAGAAACCTTCTCGTCACCAAGGACTGGAGCGGTACCTTTGTTTTTGGCGCCACCCTTTTCTGCTTGGCTTTTAAAATCTTACATGCACTATATTCTTTAGTGCTTCTTTAAAGAGTTTATTTTAGGGGCGCCTAGACGGCCCCATTGGTTAGCCTGTCTGCCTTTGGCTCAGGTCATGATCCTGGGTCCGGCGCATGGGCTCCCGCTCAGCAGCAGACCTTCTCCCTCCCGCACTCCCCCTGCTTGTGTTTCCTCTCTCGCTTTGTCTCTCTTTTTCAAATAAATAAAATCTTTAAAAAAAAAAAAAAAAGAATGATTAAATCTGAATGCACAGGGTGCAACCCAGGCTTTTTTCATTCCACGAGTTATTTTGAGATGCAGAGTTGAGAACTTCTCGCACACAGGCTCTCACTTGATTGTCTCACGGCTCACTTTAAGAGAAGAACATCGCTGTGCACTTTACACCCGAGGAAACAGATCCCCAGAGGCGCTGTGATATGGCTGAGCAGGACAGCCTTAGCTAGCCCGACTGGAACCGCTTGCACAGTCTCCCTCCAAACTCACCGTCCAAGACCACCTCAGCATTGACCTCCGAGAAATGAATTCCTGGCGATGTGGGACGAGGTGAATAGTGTCTTAGAGGAAAAAAGTTCTCCTAGGCTCTGTAGCTGGGACCCTGCAAATTAGATGGACAAAAGACAGATTCCCGGGAGACAAACTGTTCATTAACATGCGGGACATGATACATACAGGAGAAACTCACTGATGGAGATTTCAAATGGGTGGTTAGAACTTGGGCTTGTGTAATAGCATCTTAAGAAAGAATGATAAGGAGCGCCTGGGTGGCTCAGTGGGTTAAAGCCTCTGCTTGTGCTCAGGTCATGATCTCAGGGTCCTGGGATGGAGCCGCCCCTGCTCCCCTTATCGGGCTCTCTGCTCAGCAGGGAGCCTGCTTCCCCCTCCCCCCTGCCTGCCTCTCTGCCTACTTGTAATCTCTCTGTCAAATAAATAAATAAAATCTTTAAAAAAAAAAAAAAAAGAAAGAATGATAAATTTGTAGAGAAATAAGATAAAGGGGGCTTTAGGCTTTTAGGGGCAGCAAACTGGGAGGGTAAATATATGGGGGGGGGGGACTAGAGAACGTAATGATTATTTAATAAGGTTGGTTTGTGTAGACTCCTCGCTGCCGTCCTGAGGAGGTTGTTACCTTCTTCCTGGTACAGAATTCACAAGGGGAAATTTACACTCTGCTTTCAGGCAGAGAGCTCCTGTGTCTGCCTTTTCTCAGCCCAGAATGATCCTTGTACCAGGATGGCATATCTGGGGGGGTCACGTACTCTGAACCCTTTTAGATCTGAAGTCCCAAATCTGTTTATGTAAAAACAGACCTTGATCTGTCAGAGGTCATCATTTGCCTCAGCCTTTGAATCGGCCAACATTTCTAATAAATGAATTGAAGAGGGAATTCCTTCTTTCAGGCTTTTGTTGAACCAACCTATGCAATTGTTTAAGCACAACACGCCTTCTGTGTGATTGTAGCTGATTTTGTTCTCTTTTGAAAACTTGTCAAATGTTAATGGTTATGGTTTTTATAAGTTTACTTCTGAATTACCTCCAAACCTACACATTTTCACCAGTTCTTTTCTCCCACTGTTAGCAGCTTCCCGAGTCGGAGCTCCGAAGGCCTAACCAGATGCACAGTCCCCCTGCCTCCTGACACAATTCCCCAAACGGCGCCTAAAACTAAAATATGTTTGTGTGTGCAAGGGGCTTTGAGGTCATCAGAGGCCATTGAGTGCGAATTCTATTTTGATACGTTTTCTCCCCATGGCTTCCCAGGGCTGCTTATTGTGATGTAACACACAAGTCTTTTAAAGAGAAACTTGCAAAGTCACCTAAAACTTGCAGTTGCACAAACTGGTTTCATGTGACTTAGAACAATCTTAAAACCTACTCAGTGGTTAGAGAGCACATCCCATGAAAACCAAGTGTTCTTGTCATTGTTGGTTTTTTGTGAGTGGAGGGGTTTGAAAAAGTTTTTAAGCTGGGGTTGTGCAAACTTCGTTTGCAGACAAATAAAAGCATTTGAAATGGAAATTCCTTCACTCTCCAAAATGTAAAAATCTGGGTAGTCTTTCTCACTTCCTGTCGACTCTGGCGGTAACTTTTGGAACCAGAGATACGCAAATAGCAATGTGGGTTTTTTTTCTTTCAGCCAACGGGACAGCATTACGTTTTTAAGCAGAGATAATCATCCTTTCACGTTCTGTGTCTTACCCGCTTAAAAAAAAAAAAGTGTCTTTAAAATTTCTTCTGGGGGAAAGGAGCTTTTGTTTAATTTATAATCACGTTTACAGGAACCGGCAAGTACAGTGGCCCCAAGGGAGGGTGGGGGTGGCGGCAGGAGCCCACCAGAGCCGGGTGGCCAGGGGAAGAAGGGCAAGAGGGAAAGTCACAAGCGTCACTGGGTTCATCAGGGCCCTTGTCAGTCATCATAAGGACTTTGGGTTTCTTCCAAGCCCCCAGGGAAGCCGTTGAAGGGGGAGTTGGTAGTGATACAACTTCAGCGGCAGGGAGAACTTCTGTACAGTTGACAAAGTCCTTGGCGACAGGGCTCTGGAAACGCCACTCTGAAGTCTGGTCCCTTCGCGTACCAGGAAAAAAGGGCCTGTACTCGGGGGTCTCTCTGCCTCTCCCTTCATCCCCACGGCAGGTCCTAAGACCCTCCAGGGAACGGTGCCCTCCCCATACCCGAGGAAAGGGACATCGCTGCTCTCTGCGGAGGTAGGGACACTGGGGGGAAACTGAGCAAAGAGGACTTCCTAGGTTTCCCCCTTAGCTCATCCCCTTCTGTCCTCTCACATTCCTCCCTGAACGGCCACAAAAACAGCAGCTTTAACTCTCTCTGGGGCTTCATTTCCTTATGAAGGCTCCTGCGTCGTGTAAAATTTATATTAAACAAATGTGAGTGCTTTCCTTTTGTCAACCTGTCTTTCATTACAGAGCCCCAGCCGAGAACCTAGAGGGAAAAAAAAATTTTTTCCCCCTTCCTATATTGGCAGTTTTGCAAACGGATGTTTCATCACATCCAACAACCGCAAACTCTCTACGCGGGGCCCATACTAAAAATGAACTAACAGCGCAGAAATTCAGCACAATAAAGCGGAGCCTGGATCTTGGTTGCCCTGGTTATGAGGAGTCACTGCCTAGGGCATAAGCATGATGTTCCACCTGAATCTGGAAGGGCTCTTCGTGCTTTTACCCACATTACTCTCCTTTTGTCCGGGTTACTTTTTTTAGATCGAAAGTTGGATACAATTGCCGCTCTGTCTCTTCCCCAGCACTTCCTGGGATGAGAGGCTCCTTTCATTCGCTATTACCATTTCTAAGCACCAGCCGGGGAGCCCGCTGCTGGCCTCGCTCCACCGCCTTTGCGAGGGCGGCGTCTTGGCTTCTCTGGTCCAAGGGCTTTATTTATAACTTCCCAGTAAATGCAAAATATTTTGCACAAATATTTTTATATCCCTCAGAGGTATTTACTGTAAGTGCCTGAATTTATTAGAGGGCTTTCGGAAGAGCCCACAGCCTCAAAGGAGAAAGGATGACAGCTTCACATAATTCCGTCTGCATTACTATTGCAAATGAGGTTCGCAGAGATGTTGCCGGGCGGTATCAGAAATGCCCCTTGGCAGCAGTTGTACGTTGCTTTATTGCCTGGCGCTGGGGGCCATGAGGCGATCAAGAGCCGTGTCCGAGGCCTCCGGACCTGCAGGGTGCAGGGGAGGAACCAAAGACTCGGCCAGCTCTCAGTTTACATTTCAAGAGCTAGGACAGAGGGGCACCAGAGTGGCTCAGTGCATTAAAGCCTCTGCCTTCAGCACAGGTCAGGATCTCGGGGTCCTGGGATGGAGCCCCGCATCCCGCTCTCTGCTCAGCAGGGAGCCTGCTTCCCCCTCTCTCTCTGCCCGCTTGTGATCTCTCTGTCAAATAAATAAATAAAATCTTAAAAAAAAAGATAAAAACATTTGTTGGACATACTCTTTCTTTTAAAATATAAACAAGATACAAATATGAGTAAGGTTCCAAGTAGTCATTACTTTTTCAAATGATAGCACATATTTTTAGAAACTTTTTAAAAGATTTTATTTATTTGAGAGAGGGAACGCACACAAGCAGGGGGAAGGGGCAGAGGGAGAAGGAGAAGCGGACTCCCCGCTGGGGAGGGAGCCCCTTCCCTGGCTCCATCCCAGGACGCTGAGTTCATGACCTGAGCCAAAGACAGACGCTCAAACCTTCTGAGCCACTCAGGCACCCCGATGGCTCATATGTTTTTTAAAAAATCTAGAACAGCCGTAGGAAACGTACAGATCTAATTAATAAACAGGTTAAAATATTGCTCATTCAAAAACGTACTATTTTTAGAATATATTCACCTGGGTGGGTGGAAACAAAAAAATTAAGAATTTCCACAGTTGCCCAGTGAGGTCCCAACACACAGAACTGCAACCCACTTTCCATTCTCTTTCTCTAACCACAGCGGCCAGGGCTTGGCCAGTCGCTGGGCCGCTTAGCTCTTGCCCAGGGCAGGGGAACCGAGTGCTCCTCTGTGGGGGCAAGCTGAGGTAGCCGGTCCCCCTCCTCCGACTGGAAAGAAGTTCCAGGTTTACTTGAAGTGGGTGTTGGCATCTCTGAGTCCACCGGGCGTCTTGTCTCATACTTAGTGTCTCTCAGACTGAGGACTTGGACTTGACAGTTTTGTTTCTCTCTTGTTTTTTTAAGATTTTTATTTTATTTTTAAAGATTTCTTTTTTTTAAGATTGCATTTATCTGTTTGTCGGGGGAGGAGGGAGAGATCACAAGCAGGGGGAGCGGCAGGCAGAGGGAGAAGGAGAAGCAGGCTCCTGGCTGAGTAGGGAGCCTGATACGGGACTCGATCCCAGGACCCTGAGATCATGACCCCCAACAGACGCTTAACCAACTGAGCCACCCAGGTACAACTGCGGTTTTGTGTTCATGCAACAGATGTACGGGTATCCCCCAGCTTGCTGAAATCTCACAAATTGCCGAGCAGAAAGGTTACAGACATTTTAGTGGATTTCTATGCCACTTAAAAATGAGGCGGTGGCTAAAGGGCCTGAGGGTTCCTTTTGGGGGAAATGAAAACCTTCAAAAATCAATTGTGGCGAATATGCTAAACACCATCGGATTGTACCCTTGGAATGGGTGAATTGTGTGGTGTGTGAATTAGAGCTCAGTAAATAAAACTGTTATTTAAAAAAAAAAATGAAATGAACTGAGGAAGAAGATTAAGAAGTAGGACCTCTGTTGGATATTTACCTCAGCGAATCATTCTGAACCGTTAGTATGTTCGTGCACGCAATGGAGAGACAATGGCGGTCATTCTCAAAGGGGCCTTGCAGGAGCCTCCCCTGCCAGCTCGTGGCCTCCGTCCAGGCAGTTTGCTGGGCCCCAGCCTTTTATTTCTTCGTCAAAGGCCCCTCCCTCTTTCAGTCACAAAACAAACAGGGCTAAAGCTTCCATCCACAATCATCGCTCCTTGTGTTTCTTCCCTGTTTCTCAAGCCACAGACTTGAGCTGCACTATGAATGACAGCAAGCCCCTAGAACACAGACCATCTTCTCAAGTCAACCCAGAGCTGTTGCCATTTACATCCCTGGTTCGATCTGTACTTTGAAAAGAAACTGCAGATAAATTCACTGCCTCACAGTGAGGCCCTGGCATCAGCCAGACCTGGGCGTGAATACGAAAATGGCGCCCCCCACTCCTCATCTCAGACACGTTGAATCTGAATGTATGTTTTCCCAAAGCCCTCAGTGATTCCTCACCACGCATATTACAGTTTGTGAATGCTCTCTTGTCCACAGGAACCGGGCCTGGGAACTCGGCCTTCCCTCATACACTTTTGGACGAAATGCTTGAGTTTCAAGCTAACATGGGTCTCTCCACTTGGCTTAGTCACAGCCACGTCCACTCTCCACACTACTAAATCCATGTGGCCTGCAGTAGGTTGCACTCTCTCTGGTTTTCCCTCTTACTGGCCACTCGGTCTCAATATTATTGCTGCTTCCTCATTTTCCTGACCTCCTAACTTTGGGCTGTCCAGAATTTAGTCCTCAGATACCTTCTCTATCTACACTCACTCCTTCGTTGATATCTAGTTCCATGGCTTTCTGTACCATCTGTATGCTGATGATTCCCCCTCTTTATCTTCAGGCTTGCGTCTGTCCTCTGAATTCCAGGTCCCAAAATCTAACAGCCTACTTGAGAACTCTACTTAGACGTCTGACAAGCATGTCAAACTTCATATGTTTAAAATCAAGCTTCTGATCTTCTCTCCAACACTTACTTCTCCAGGTAATAGGAACTCCATAGTTGGATAACTTAAGCCAAATACCTTGGAGGTATGATCAAGTCCTTTCTTTCCCTTCCTTTGAACTTCCAATCAGGCAACAAATCTTTTTGGCTCTATTTCAAAGATTAAGAAGCCTAGCTTAAAAATGGACAAAAGATTGGAGTGCCTGGGGGGCCCAGTCATTTAAGCATCTGACTCTTGATTTTGGCCCAGGTCATGATCTCAGAGTTGTGAGCTCAAGCCTGGGGGCACCTCCCTCTCTCTCTAAATAAAAATAAAATAAAAATAAAAATGTATATATATATATATAAAATGGGCAAAAGATTTAAATAGACATTTTACCAAAGAAGATCAAAGAAGATTCAGGGATGTCCAATAAGCACATGAAAAGGTGGTCAACATCATTGGGGCACCTGGGTGGTGAAGTTGGTTAAGCATCGACTCTTGGTTTTGGCTTAGGTCATGATCGCAGGGTGGTGAGATCCAGCCCTGGTCTGGCTCCACACTCAGCACAGTCTGTTCAAGATTCTCTCTTCCTCTCCCTCTGCTCCTCCCCTCTGCTCTCTCTCTAAAATAAATCTCTTGTTTTAAAGATTTTATTTATCTGAGAGTGAGAGAGTGCACATACACATGCGAGATAGAGCATAAGCGGTGAGGGGGCAGAGGGAAAAGCAGATGCCCTGCTGAGCAGGGAGCCTGGCATGGGGTTCGATCCCAGGACCTCAGGGTTGTGGCCTGAGCCAAAGGCAGATGCTTAACTGACTGAGCCAGCCAGGTGCCCCTATTTATTTGTTTATTTCTTAGAGACGGAGAGAGAAGTGGGGGGAGGGGCAGAGGGAGAGAGAAAATCTTTTCTTTTCCTTGAAGATTTAATTATTTAATTTATTTAGAGAGAACACGAGCAGGGGAGGGAGAGAGAGAGACTCTCAAGCAGACTCCCAGCTGAGCGTGGAGCCAGATGTAGGCTCCCAACGGTGAGACAATAACCTGACCAAAATCAAGAGTCGGACGCTTAACTGACTGAGCCACCCAGGTGCCTCTAGAATTTGATTTTTGCTCTCCTTTTCCTTATTTATTTCTAGTATCAGTGCTATTGAACAGTAAAATGGAAAACAATGTACAAAACAGGGAAAGATTGGGGCACCCAGGTGGCTCAGTCACTGAAGCGTCCAACTCTTGAGTTTGGCTCAGGTCACAATCTCAGGGTTGTGGGCTCAAGCCCCGTGTCAGACTCCATGCTGGGTGTTGAGCCTGCTTGGGATTCTCTCCCTCCCCTTGCCCCTCCCCGCGCTCGCTCGCTCTCTCTCTCTCTCTCTCTCTCTAGAAAAAGAAAAAAAAGGAAAAGGTTATAAGACAACACACTAGATATGGTAGCAGAAAACCTAATGTGGTCAGATTCTGGATATTTTTGACAGCTTTATTAAGACATAATTTACATGCAATAACATTCACTCAGTTTAAGTACACGTATTAATGGATTTTAGAGCGTTCGTGCAGTTTTCCAGAGTTGCGCAGCCATTAGCACAATGCAATTTTATAACATTTCCGTCACTGCAGTAGGATCCCTTGTGCCTGTTAGCACTGACTTCCCGGTCCCACCCTCAACCCCAGGCAACTACCCAGCTGCTTCTGTCCTTACGGATTTGCCTATTCCGGGCATTTCATATAAATGGAGCCACAGAAAGCATGTGGTGTTTTGTGGCTGGCTTCTTTCACTTAGCAAATGTTCCGCAAATTCACCCATTTCCAGCATGATGCCAGTACTTCATTCCTTTATATCACTGAGCAGTATTTTTTTTTTTTTTTTGGACTGGATAGACCATAATTTGTGTCCGTTCACCAGCTGATGAACATCTGGATTGTTCCACTTTTCGGCTATTACAAGTGATGCCACTGTGAACATCTGTGTACAAGTCTTTGTGTGGGTCTTGGGTATGTACCAAATTGCTGGGTTGTATAGTAAAATTATGTTTCATCTTTTAAGAAGCTGCCCAACTGTTCCCCAAAGTGGCTGCACCATTTCACATTCCCACCGTCAGAGTATATGGGTTCTAATTTCTCTACATCCTCGCCAACACTTATTTTCCCATTTTTTAATTATAGCCATCCCAGTGGGTATGAAGTTGTAACGCATGGGGGTCCTCATTTACAGTTCCCCAATGACTAATGATGTTGAGCATCTTTTAAAAAAACAAACAAACCTTTCTCAAATAAACTAAATCCTTAAAAAAATAAATAAATAAAACTCAATCTGTTCATTGTTTTACCTTCCAGAAGGCCCTACGAATCTTAGGTAAGGAACATATTTGAAAGAGTTGTTTGGTGATGTTGCTGCTATTGAGTTTTTCCATGTATCACAGATCATCCTTGGCTGTACGTCAGTAATTCTAAAAGTGCCTCTTTGAAAATAATCATCCCCAGATCACATATAGAAACATTATTTGCAACTTATGAGGGTTTTTTTTAAGTGATTTTTAGTATATTCACAAAGTTGTACAACCAGCACTGTCATCTAATCCCAAAACATTTCCATCACCCCCTGCCCACGTTAAACCCATTAGCGATCACTTCCCGTTCTTCCCTCCCTTGAGTGCCTGGGAACCACTAACTTACTTTCTGTCTCTAGGGATTTGCCTGCCCTGGACATTTCATATCAGTGGAATCATGTAATATGTGGCCTTCATATCTGGCTTCTTTCTCATGTTTTTTTTGTGTTGTTTTTTTTTTTTATTAAACTCGAGAAGTAAACCATATTTTACTCACCAAGGGGACTGTACTGGCCTTTATTTAAAGTGCAGCTTTAATTGCATTTACATAAGTAATTTAACATTTACGTCTGTCACACTTGCACTTCTTCAGATTTTTATGTCAATAATTTTTGGTAATCACATGTGAAGGCTTGACATTTTGAAAGACAAAAAACCCCCACTCATCTACAAGATAAAGGTCACAAGATTTTTTTCTTAAAGCAAAGGGAAATATGGATATTTTCCCCACTTACTCTAGTTGGCAAAGTAGAGTGCAATCAGATTTCATCACTATAACCACTGTTTCAGTAAAGACTTGTAGCCATTGTTTATTAGGAATACTTAGCAGTATTCAAAGTCAGGAATACTTAGCAGCATGTTGGATCAGTGTTTCCTGCCCTGCACGTCTTCTTCCAGACACACATTCCATGTGGTATCAAATTATTGTGCCTGGGGCGCCTGGGTGGCTCAGTGGGTTAAAGCCTCTGCCTTCTGCTCAGGTCATGATCTCAGGGTCCTGGGATCGAGCCCCGCATCGGGCTCTCTGCTTAGTGGGGAGCCTGCTTCCCCCTCTCTCTCTGCCTACCTCTCTGCCTACTTGTGATCTCTCTCCTCTCTGTCAAATAAATAAATAAAATCTATAAAAAAAATTAAAATTATTGTGCCTTTGAATTATATGGCTTGAAAACAAAAAGAATTATATGGCTTGTTTTATCTATTTGTTTGTTTATGTATTTATTTTAAAGATTTCATTTATTTGACAGAGAGAAACACAGCGACAGAGGGAACACAAGCAGGGGGAGTGGCAGAGGGGGAAGCAGGCTCCCCGCTGAACAGGGAGCCCGATACGGGGCTCAATCCCAGGACCCTAGGATCATGACCTGAGCCGAAGGCAGATGCCCATCTAACTGAGGCCCCCAGGCACCCAGTATATGACTTGTTTTAAAGTAGTCAGTTCCTCACACAATTCCATTATATCTCTAGGCTGAGAGATTTCACACTTAGCTCATCCTATGAATTTTCTCCATTCTGTCTCTCCTCTATTTTATCACTGCTTCATAAGTTATTTGTAGACATGTTTTCCCCCCTTGATTGTCCATTAAGCTCCCTGTGTACATCCAGTTATGTCTGTATCCCTCAGAGCTCCAAGAGTAACTCTGAGCATGGTAGATGCTTAATGCAGTTTTGTAAAATAGGTTTTTACTTAGAGTGGAATTTCAGTGAGTTCCTATGTGTTTGTGTTGTACATCTGCCACCCCACACTTTGGAAGAAGCACTGTATCTAACTCTAATAAAACTGCATCACACGTTACGATGGTTAATGTTTCAAACACACTCTCCAAAAAAATAATTTATTCAAAATAAGTTTATTTCATTCATGTTATGGCATTGGAAACTTACCAACTTAATGAAAGAGAGCCCTGAGTCATAAGGGCTGTGTTAGATTGTATTATTGCTCAAGTATTTGATGACCCTCCCGGTGAGACAATTCTGGAAAAGCATACCACTTAGATCAGATTTGCCACGTGACTTGCACTGCCCCTCCCTTTAGAAGGGTTGTACATCCTAGTGTGTGACTTGCTTTGGCCAAGGACATACGGGTGGAAATGAGGCATGTCACTTCCAGGTAGAAGCTTCAAGAGCCAGCCAGCCATTGAGACCCACAGTGTATGAGACGGGCTTTTCTTTCTTTTTTTTTTAAAAAAGATTGATTGATTGATTGATTGATTGATTGATTGATTTGACAGAGAGAGAGAGAGATCACCAGTAAGCAGAGAGGCAGGCAGAGAGAGAAGGGGAAGCAGGCTCCCTGCTGAGCAGAGAGCCCGATGTGGACTCGATCCCAGGACCCTGAGATCATGACCCGAGCGGAAGGCAGAGGCTTTAAGCCACTGAGCCCCCCAGGCGCCCCGAGACGGGCTTTTCTGTTCGCTCAGGTCCATCTGCCTGGGTCCAGAGGGAAAATGACACGGGCTGGAACCACAGCTGACCTATAATAGACATTAAGGTGAGGAATGCATCTTTGGTTTTATAAGCCCCTGAGATTTGGTGGGGGTTGGGAGAGTCCATCTTTTGTTCCTTTTTTCTTTTCTTTTTTTTTTTTTTCAAGCATGGCTAAGCCTAGACTGATCAACACGAAAGTGTTAAGAGAGGTGTAACTCCCAATTACCCGAACTTATATTACAAATCACAGTAAGTTTGCACTAGATGATCTATAAGATATATTCCGACTTTGTACCATTCAGAGTTTGGACAGGTGACCCTTGAACAACACAGGTTTGAACTGCTCAGGTCCACTCATACATGGATTTTTTTATATATATAAACACAGTTATAGTGCTGTAAATATATTCTCTTTCTTATGATTTTCTTAACATTTTCTTTTCTCTAGCTTACTTTATTGTAAGAATATAGTATGTAGTACATAGAGCATACAGACTGTGTTCATCAACTGTGTATATTGTTGGCAAGGTCAACAGTAGGCTATTAGCAGTCAAGTTTTGGGAGAGTCAAAAGTTATATGCAGATTTTCGACTGGGTGGGAGTCATTGCCTGTAACCTTCACATTGTTCAAGTGTCAACTGTAGTTTCAAATGAAGACATCACCTCCTTCCAACTTAGAAAAGGCATTTCTTGGGGGAGATATTGACTAGTTCTAAGAGGCAAGGCTAGAGTATTGAGTTTGGACAGTGGACAGGAACAATGAGAATCCACAATGTGAATCTGATGGAGATGCTGTCACTGTCAGGCGCTAGGTGCTGCCACTGGCCCCATCTGTGGTCACTGGATGCCAGAGGCCACCACTACACATGCCAGAATGAACTTTCAACTATTCCAGCATCTCTGTGTTTCCTGCCTAAGATTCAGATCTTCGAAGAGAGTATCTGATTGGCCAGTCTTGGGTCTCATGCCCTGTGTCCTTGTTGCCAGGGTTCTGCAAGAACAAGTATCTAAGTATCCGGCCTTTAGAGCTGTTATAATGAAAAGACTCACAAATAGTTGGCTCCCTAACAGAAGGGCCTTCAGGTGCTAAGCTAAGCAAAACCCCTTCTCCTGAACCCCCTGAAACTCTCAGAATATAAGAAAACTTTACAACTCCTAATGTGTATTTCTTACTGAGTCAGTCTTTCCTTTTCTCCACTAAGTTCTTCACATTTTCCATTGCATTTATTTCTAAATGTTTTAGAATTTTGCTATTGAAATTGGTATCCTTTTGAATTTGCATTTCCTTTGTTTGTCGGTTATATAAATGGAACTTATTTTTGTTAAGCATTTTTTTTTTATCTAGCCACTCTCTCGGTCCATTTAGGTTGCTATTACAAAATACCATCGGCTGGGTGGCTTACAAACCACAGAAATTTATTTCTCACGGTTCTGGAGGCTGGAAGACACAGATCTGCCGGAAGACTCGGTGTCTGTTGCGAGCCTGCATTCGGGTTCATCGATGGCCCTGTTTTCACAGTGTCCTCAGATGGTGGAAGGGATGAGGGCACTCTGGGAGGGGTTTTTTTATAAGGGCCCTGATCTCATGGTGAGGACTCCGCCCTCTTAACCCAGTCACCTCCCAAAGGCCCCACCTCCTGATACCATTACATGGGGGGGGCGGGTTAGGATTTCAACCTCTGGATTTTGAGGGGACACCAGCATCTAGTCTACAGTAAGCTGCCTTGTTGAACTCTCTGAATGATAAATTTTCTATAAAGTCCTTTTGAATTTCCAAGCATATTGCCTGTGTTTAATACAGTTTTGTCCCCCCCCCCCCCGCAATCGTCATACTTGTTCTTTCTTTTATTTCCGTGTGCTCTGCCCTTCAGTGCTGTGTTAAAGAGAGTGCTTGCAGCACATACACTTCTCTTTTTCCTGTTTTATTTTTTTTATTTTTTAAGATTTTATTTATTTGACAGAGAAACACAGTGAGAGAGGGAACACAAGCAGAGGGAATAGTAGCGGGAGAAGCAGGCTTCCTGCCGAGCAAGGAGCCCAATGTGGGGCTCGATCCCAGGACCCTGAGATCATGACCTGAGCCGAAGGCAGACGCTTAACAACTGAGCCACCCAGGTACCCCTCTTTTTCCTGTTTTAAAAGGCGTACTTATAGGGCACCTGGGTGACTCAGTTTGTTAAGCATCTGAGTCCTGATTTTGGCTCAGGTCATGATCTTAGGGTCGTGAGATTGACCCCTACAATGGGCTCCATGCTGAGCATGGAATCCACTTGGGATTCTCTCTCTGTCTCTCTCTCTCTCGCCCTCTGACACTCCCCATTTCTAAAAGAAAAGGGGGGCATACTTACAGATTTTAACTATTAAGAATGATATTTGGTATCAGTTTTTAGTGGATACTCTTTGGAAGGTGAAGGAATTTCCCTTCTATTCCTGGCTTGCTGAGATTATTCATCATGAATGGGTGTTGAATTTTACTGAATGCATTCTTTTCTTCATCTCTGGAGTTGATTGTGTGTTTTCTTTTCCCTTTAAACTATTAATATTTTTGTTTTGAAAGAGAGTGCACACGCATGCACGAACAGGGGTGGGGTGGGGCAGAGGGAAAGGAGAGAGAGACTCTTAAGCAGGCTTCACACGCAGTATAGAACTGAAGCGGGGCTCAGTCCCACGGTCCTGAGACTATGACCTGAGCCGAAATCAAGAGTCAGACGCTTAATCAACTGAGCCACCCAGGTGCCCCTAAACTGTAAATGTTAAAACACCCTCGCATCCCTGAGATACACCCAAATTGTCAAGACATTAAATTACATTGTTTTCTTTTTCTCTTGATTATTAGTCACTTTTTGCTGCCTCTTTGCATGCCTACTATCTTTTGTTCAATGCTGGACATTGTGTGAAAATGCAACATAAATGCTCTAGATGGTATCTTCCACCACTGAGGGTTCCACCCTTCGTCTTCTATTAGGTGGAGAGGGTGAGAGATTGAACACTTTAGTCCAGTCAGGGGTTGGGTTTACGGTGGGCCTGGCCCCACCTGTGGCCCGGAGCTTGTACAAGCTTGTATTATTATGTCTACTGGGACGGCCGTGAGGGGCAGAGATGAGAGAATAAGAAGCTGGTCATGTGAGTGCACTAGTGGTCTCAGGTTTTAAACCAGAAAGGTCAAGAAAGCTGCTGATGGGCATTGGGTACTGACATCTGGCAGTGGGGAGGTGGGAAGAGGAACACTTACTGCCCTGACAATTCAGCCATTTTGATTTGCCTTGCTGCTTACCATTCCTTCTTAAATAAACACTTCTTTTTTTTTTTTTTTTAGATTTTATTTATTTATTTGTCAGAGAGAGAGAGAGAACACAAGCAGGCAGAGACAGAGGGTGAAGCAGGCTCCCTGATGAGCAAGGAGCCCAATATGGGACTCGATCCCAGGACCCTGGGATCATGACCCGAGCCGAAGGCAGCTGCTTAACCAACTGAGCCACCCAGGTGTCCCTTAAATAAACACTTCTATGCAGAAACACCCCCCCACACACACACACTTTTTATATAACGTAATGGTGTGCCTGGAATTTTCTTTCTACTGCCTCTAAAGGTGAAGGCCAGTTTATGACTCACAGTCATCAGGAAATCAGCAAAGGGATCAGATTCCCCACTTGATTTCCAAATTGTAATGCCTATTCCATCCTGCCGTCTGTGATTACTTGAGTTAAGCCATGTTTAGAGTGTGGTAGAGAAAAGGGCATCACTATTCAGAATGCACTTAATATTTTTAAGAGAATACATCAGAGCTAGCTATAGTTGAAGAAACAATTATAATTTTGGTTCTTCCATCAATTATGAAGATTTTCTAATAGTTTGCATCTTTTCTTTCTTTTTTTTAAAGATTTATTAATTTGTTTATTTATTTATTTATTTGACAGAGACACAGCGAGAGAGGGAACACAAGCGGGGGGAGTGGGAGAGGGAGAAGCAGGCTCCCCACCGAGCAGAGAGCCCGATGCAGGGCTCGATCCCAGGATCCTGGGACCACGACCTGAGCTGAAGGCAGACGCTTAATGACTGAGCCACCCAGGCGCCTGCATCTTTTCTTTATTTAGAATTTTTTTGAGTGCTACTATGTGCTAGGTTCTTAGTAAACTGCTCGTTTCTCAGCTGGTACCCCCCTTCCACAGCCCTTCCCACTGCTACTTGCTCATCTTTAGGGCTCAGCATAAGTCCCCGGATTCATCCCTCCTCTGCTATCATCCCCCTGTATTCCCACTGACTGCACCATGTTTATTTCCTTCAAGGCCCTCAATCCAATTTGTAAGTGCATGTGTGCTTCATTGCTTACTGAATGTCTCCCTCGCTCTTCTGAGCTGCCCTGAGAAAGGGATTGAATCTGTTTCATTCACCAAGGAAAGGTCATATGATATAAACACAGCTGATAGATGGGAGCAAAAATTCAGGGAGGGTGCTTGCAGATACCTGTTAAATTCCTTCTGCATCTTATCTACCACCGTATTATCAGTACCTGGCACAGTGTGGCCACTCACTATAGATTTGTTGATTAGATAAGTATTAACATGAAATGACTTTTCATTTCCCAAAAAATATTAACACCACCCAAGGGAAGAGAGTAGATGTGTGTCTATACTGCAGGCATTGGAAGGGTTTGGGCTGGTGTGGCGGTTACCCACACACTTGGGAGGCGCCAAGCTGCATTGGCTCCTGACTCCCATGGCCCCTCTCTTCTGACAGCGGGCAGGCTGGTGGAGGAAGCGTGTTGGTGGCTTTTGATTCCCAGGTAGCCATTCAACATCAGCCATTGTACAGAGCTTATGGGACCCATGAAAGAATATATGTTCTATCATGGCTGCAAATTAGACTTTCTCCATTTGATTGTAACAACCTGAAGATGGCAAATCCTGGAAGTTTCTTACTGACGATATATAGATTAAAGATGATATTACTATTCATTTTCTGATTTACTACTTTTCAATATTTATTGAAATATTTCAATATTTATTGAATATTCAATATTGAAAATAAATATTGAAATTACTCAATACTTACTTATATAAGAAATGTTTCCAGGGTGCCTGGGTGGCTCAGTTGGTTAAGCATCTGCCTTTGGTTCAGGTCATGAACCCAGGGTCCTGGGATCAAGCCCTGCATCAGGCTCCCTGCTCAGCGGGAAGCCTGCTTCTCCCTCTGCTTCTCCCTCTGCCCTTGCCCCGCCCCCAGAGTGTGCACTTCCTCTCTCTCTCTCTCACAAATAAATAAATAAAATCGTAAAAAAAAAAAGAAATGTTTCCTCCACCGAATTGGGATTTTTTTGCCTTCATATACTATTGATAACATTCTTTATCACTTACTATATGCTGTTACATATTTTCACTTTGACTTTAAAGCCAAATATAATGGATTTCAAATTACTTTTTATGCTTTTCTCCCTTCTTAGTACAGTTATGCAAGTACATCTATGTAATATTGAGAACAAATCTCTTATTTTGGTCAATGGTTTATGGAAAATATCAAATTTCTGATTATTTGGATATGTCATTTAGTGGTCAAATTGCCTACCATCAAGTTCTATGTTTTTCCTTATACGTGAAAAATATAATCAGTTTAACTCGATCAATATTTATGATACCTGAGTTTGGGGCCCACTTATTTGTAGTTTTTCATTAGAGATACCAGAGATGATTTCTTTCAGACTTCAGCTGGAAATGAGGTATTAACTCCCAGTGTTCACAGTAATAAGTAGGTGTCATTTAACGAAAGAAAACATTAATGCTTAGCAACCTTGACCTCTTTTTCCTCCATGAGTGATGCAGTGGATGTTTACAGACTATAAAGACAAAAATCTTAAGTAGATGAAGTGAGTCAAATGAGGTCAATTTTTAAATGTTTTTCATCAGTCAACAGGTTCATGGAGCAGAAGAGATAGAGACCATCTGTCTAACTTGTGTCAGCTTGCCAACCACACACACCTGACAGCAAAAATCCCCCAAACTTGCCCTTCAGGGAAAAATCTTTTGACCCACCCTACTCTTGCACTGTCAAATCAATCATTTAAGAGAATACATACACAAGAGAATACAAAGGAAAGGTGGGAGAGACCTGAATATGTGAATATTCTTAAGTGTCAGTTGTCTAGTGTCTAAGTAATAGTTATTTCAGGAAAAGGAACTCTGTATTCTTTCTTCAGGTGCTGACAAAAAGCTATACGCAGATGTTTGTATGCCTTGCTTACATTTTGGAACAGCCCAAGAATCACTTGTAGGACTTCCTTACAACCATTTCCTGGAAAACTCTTGGATTTCCCAAGGCTTACTTTAAGATTTTTTTTTTTTATTTGACAGAGAGAGAGCAGAGTGATCTGAGAGAGAACGAGAGAGAGAACATGAGTGTGGGGGGCGGGGGGCAGAGGAAGAGGGAGAAGCAGGCTCCCCACTGAGCAGGGAATCTGGGCAGGACTCAGGGCTTGATCCTAGGACCCTAGGATCATGACCTGAGCCTAAGCCAAACGCTTAACTGACTCAGCCACCCAGGTGCCCCTTTAAAAGATATTTTCAAATTATTTATTTTTATTTTTATTTTTTCCCAAGGCTTACTTTAAATCAAGATACAATAATTCTGTAGGAGCTCTTGTTAATAGCTGGTTGGTATTAGCAGTTGCAGAGATTAAAGTGTATTACTCTCTATGATATGATACTCAGTTTTCAGGTAGCCTTTCCTTAGTGATCCTGTGGACTGCTTGTTGCAATTTAGTTCCGTGTACATGACACTATATATTTTTTCTTTGGGAAGATTAATTCTAATGTTCTTATATGTTTTATTGTATAGTTTTGATTATTTTGTGTTTAAAATAATATCTTTCTCCTCCCTATTTTCAACAGATTTATATTTTATAAACCTTTACTCATATTTCCTTGGGGAAATATCCTACATGGATTAAAAGGTAGATTTCTTTATAAAAGAAAAAAATCACTTAAGCTCAAACTGGAACTCAATCTTTATTACAGGTCTCATTGTCACAAGTATTCTAAAATTATATTTTATACTTGGGAGAAACCCTCCTAAATATACGTTTTCTAGTGCTGAATGAAAAGACTACATTAGATTTTTTACCTGAAAATGACTCCCTAAGGAGCCAGAGGTTATTTAATGATTGTGGGCCCAGCAAATCATAAAAGTGAGGTCCTTCTCTTGCAATACAAATAAACTAAATCTACCCCACAAAATATACTTACTGAGAGGTCAGTAAAAGTCCCTCTAGGGAGGGGCACCTGGGTGGCTCAGTCGTTAAGCG
>CM053612.1:94731447-94772212 GCA_028646535.1 Procyon lotor | reverse complement strand
TTCTACCGTTTGCCTATTCGTTTTCTTATGGTAATCACAGAAACCTGTGATTGTGCTGTTGCGATCGGTTTATTTCCGCTTTAGGTAAACTTGTACAGATAACTATTATTTCGTGCTCTCCCTCGCCAAGACACAGCTGCGGACACGAGGAGTAGCCGACCCCAAGAAAAACCGTGATTTAGCGCGAGGACAGGCAGTCAGGGAGAGAAGGTGAGGGCGGGCCCAACGGCGGCCTCGAGGCCCCGCCTCCCCAGGCCCCACCGCCCAGACCCCGCCTCCCCGGGCCCCGCCCAGGCCCGCCGCCATGTTGTTCCCTTGGCGCTGGACGTGAGTAGCTGGAGTTGGACCCGGGCAGCCCTGCGGTGTCCTGCTCGCGGGTCCCCGACCTTCTCTCCTCGTTGTCCCCGGACGGGCCGGCCGGGAGCTCCCCGAGCGTCCTCTGTGTGGCCACGAGGTGAGTGGAGCGCGGACGCCCCTCGGGGCCGGGCGGGGGCCGGAGCCGGGCGCGCCAGCGTCAGGGTCCGCGGGGGGCGCGTGGGCTCCGAGTGCGGCCTGGCCCTCCGGCAGCTGGGGCGGGGGCTGCGCGGGCGCGCGGGGCAGTCGTCCGTCTCGGGACGGGGGGCGGCTTGTCGCCTCCTGTCTCCTGCCGACTGACGCAGGAGAAAAGACGGGTTCCCACACCCACACACCCGAGGAGAGGGACACACACCCAAACGCGCGGGGACACATGGAGAGACGCCCAGACATCTGGAAGACACACGGGGACATACGCAAACACCCGGGGGAGGAGAGATCCCTAAACGCAGGACGCACACGGACCCGAACGCCGGGGGAGAGCGACACGTACGCACGTTCCCGGGGGGTGGGGTGGGAGCGTACACATACAACCCCCGGGGAAAAAAAACACACAAACACACGCGCGCGCGCGCCTTTCCCCCCCAAAAACAAAACACACACGCGCGCGTGCGCGCGCCTTTCCCCAACCGTTCCAGGACACACACACATCCACGCACCCCAGCCCAACCAAACCACACCGTACCCCCGAATGATTAACGAAGGGGAAGCCAAGGCGCTCGCACGGTTTGCTTTGGGCGACCTCTGACAGGCTGCCTGGGTGAACGTTTGCTAATGTGTTAATGACCACTCAGTTAAGGAGTTTGGAATGTAAAGCCCATGCTAGGGGCTGGCGGCAGTTTGGGGCGTTATCTGATCGAGACTCTGGCTAGGGTTTCAGAATCGTGTTCCTTTCTTCCAACTTAGTATGTTAAGAGGCAAGATGAGAATTTAAAGTGCTGACCAAATAGTTGTGGAGGTATTAGTTGTCTTTTTGTTGTTGTTTTTCTTTTTAAGTGATGATAAATCCCGTGACCATGGTTCTTTTACGGAATGACTTTTCAGCTAATTTCCAAAATGTCATGTGATCACAGTCTTTTCACAAGATTTCAGCAACCCGATAAAAATCAGTAGAATTTGATGGCTTTTTTAAAGATTTCTTTTTTTTTAATTATTTGACAGATCGCAAGTAGGCAGAGAGGCAGGCAGAGAGAGGGGGGAAAGCAGGCTCCCGGCCGAGCAGAGAGCTCAATGCGGGGCTTGATCCCAGGACCCTGAGATCGATCATGACCTGAACCAAAGGCAGAGGCTTTAACCCACTGAGCCACCCAGGCGCCCCTTGATGACTTTTTTTTTAAATTAAAGAAAATTTTTTACGTTTGTCTTTCTGTTTCTGATACTATTGTAATGGAAAAATCCCTAAATTGCCTGTAGTCTCAAAAACTGTTGCATGGAGCAAAACCGTAGAGATGAAGGAAACCCAGAACTGTTCAGTCGGTTTTTTTCAGCCTTTTAGGAAGGCTGTGCTTAGTTTCTCTTTCAGGAACTTATGTCGAAATTATCATCACTACTTGTCCTTAACCCTCGGTATCTTACTTAGATCCCCAAATCTTAAGAGGGTGGTGTGATCCGGATGCTTTTAGTATTTTTGTGTAGCCATTGTGGTAAATTCCTCTTGCTTATACTATAAAGCTTCTGGTTTGATGACTTATTTTGGAGAGTTTTCTGATTTGGGGATATTTTTGGTTTATCATTTGTGAGGTTAGAGTAGACCAACGAAAACCAAGGAGAACATCGTTGGCCTTGACTCTCTTGAAGGGTGGGGAAATACGTTAGTGCTCTTCCTCTTTTCCATTCTCTCGTGTTTTTTCATTTCTTTATCCTCACCACTCTTTCCGTGTACACTACAGTACACTGGAGGCCTGAAACGAAGTTCCTTTGGTTCTAGAAATTTAATTTTTAGCCTCCCCTCATTTCTCACCATTTCTCGGGCGGCCACTCTGGCACTGGATGTTATGTGCATATAAATCCTGTTCATACATCATTTCATTTAATTCTCACAACAGTTTTCTGGTATTAGCTTCATTATACTCGTGAGGAATTTGTTGGGGGCCTAGGAAGGTTAGGTCTGTTTCCCAGGTCACACAAGTAGGGAAGAGGGCAGAGCCAGGATTCAAGGCAAGACTTTGTGAGTTTTGTTTTGTTTTCATTCTTTTCTTCTTCTTCTTCTTTTTTTTTAAGATTTTAAAATGTATTTATTTGAGAGAGAGTGAGAGTGAGAGAGATCATAGAGGGAGAGGGAGAAACAGACTCCCCACTGAACAGAGAGCTTGATGTGGGACTTGATCCCAGGACCCCGAGATTATGACCTGAGCCAAAGGCAGACGCTTAACCAACTGAGCCACACAGGCCTCCCCCTTTTGTGTGTTTAGAGCGGTAGTTCTCACCCTGGGGACGTTTGACGATGCCTGCAGATGATTCTGGTTCTCACCTGAGAGGGAGTGCTGCTGGCTGGCATCTGTGGGTAGAGACTGTGGGTGCAGCCCAGCATCCTACAGTGCACAGCACAACCCTCCACAATGAAGAGTTGTCTGGCCCCAAATGTCCCTAGTGCCGGGATTGATAAACCCTGCTCTACAGCAGTCTCTGTAACTCCAGGGCTCACGTTTCAGCGCTTCTGTGATTCTTCAACTGCAATGTCATTTTCCTATTTAGGATACCTCCTAATCATTTTAAGAAAGAGCAATGGGGAAAATTTAAGAACTTGAAAAATTTCCCTTGACCAAGAGGCATATTCATTCATTTGAAACTAGGAGGGAGCAAATAATTTCTGATAACAGAATCTTTTTTTTTTTAAAGGTTGATTGATTTTAGAGAGTGTGCATGTATGCCAGTGGAGGAAGGGGCAGAAGGCAGAGAGGGAGAGAAAATCCTCAAGCAGACTCCCCACCGAGTGGGGAGTCCCATGCAGGGCTTGATCCCAGGACCCTGAGGTCATGACCTGGGCCAAAATCAAGAGTCGGACCAACCGACTGAACCACCCAGTTGCCCCCAGAATCTTTTTTTTTTAAAGGTTTTATTCTTTCATTTTAGAGAGCATGCAAGCAGGGGAAGGGCAGAGGGAGAGGGAGAGAGAACCCCAAGCAGACTGTGCTGAGCACAGAGCTGGCCACCAGGCTTGATCCCACAGCTGTGGGATCATGACCTGAGCTGAAATCAAGAGTTGGGTGCTCAACTGAGCCGCTCAGGCACCCCCAGAATCTTTTTTTTTTTAAGGCAAAAGTGTCAAAAAGAACTTGAGAGCCATTTCAATGCTGTTGAAATAGACTTAGGGGTTTGGTTTCTGTATTATTCCAGTTGTCAATAAACACTGGGCAGTCTGTTGGGCACTGATATGAGGGTGCTGATGATATTAAGGGCAGTAGGGAGTCACCAACTCTGTGAAGCTTACAGTCTAATCATAATCGTAAAAGCAGATTCTGACTCTGTCCTAGAACAAAATTTATTCGCTGGGCTACTCAAGGTCAGGGGCTAGGTGTCATTAAGAAACAAAATAGCTGTACACCGACACATAGGTACCTGTAGGGCATTTACTGTGAGTGGACCTAGGTGAAATGGGGAACAGTTGGTGTGGGGTTTTTTTTTTTTTTTTTTTTTAAGATTTTATTTATTTATTTGACAGAGAGAGATCACAAGTAGGCAGAGAGGCAGGCAGAGAGAGAGACCGGGAACCAGGCTCCCTGCTGAGCAGAGAGCCTGATGCGGGGCTCGATCCCAGGACCCTGAGATCATGACCTGAGCTGAAGGCAGAGGCTTTAACCCACTGAGCCACCCATGTGCCCCTCTTTTTTCTTTCTTTTTTTTAAAGATTTTATTTATTTATTTATTTGAGAGAGAGATCACAAGTGGGCAGAATGGCAGGGAGAGGGAGGCGCAGACTCCCCACTGAGGAAGGAACCCAATGTGGGGCTTGATCCCAGGACCCCAGGATCATGACCTGAGCCAAACGCAGACGCTTAACTGACTGAGCCACCCAGGTGCCCCTGATGTGTTTCTGATGACTTTTTAGGTTGACCACATCTGAACATTTACAAGAATCAAATCAAGAAGCCATTCTTGTTGAGCATAAAATCCTTCTTTACATTTAGCCTCAGTAGGCAGTAGTTATACATGCATTTTATCATGGAAATCCAGAAATAAGTGATGAAATATTTTAAAATGACTTTTGCATCATTTTTTTTTTCTGTTCTTTTCCAGCCATTTTCACCATACCTGTCTGAGATTAGGCCCTTCAGTATATGTATTACTTTATTGTAGAGGTCAGTGTAACTATTAGGCGAACTTTGGGGGTAAGTGATTCAGAGGAGGAGTCAAAAAGGTTTGGCTATCTTTTTAGGAATCACTGTGAAAGTGTTATTCATGCAGCCAAGATGGCGTCTTTTGTGGGTAGCTTTGCTTTTGACTCATGCTGAAGGACAGCATGTTCTTTGTTAATTATAGATTTCTCTGTCTCTTATCAGGAGTTATCTCCTGTGGGATAAAGGGGATGCTAAATTGTACTCCTAAAAATGATTGCTCTCTTATGGGATCTAGCAAAGGGATATACGTGTTCTTTCCTGATTGGAGGGACTTCCTTCTGGGAAGGGTCAAGAGGAATTGGTGCGGGAAGAACCCGCACTGCCTCAGAGGAGTCTGGTTCCGTCTGTAGTTGGCCTGTTGCTCTGGCCACGTTAGGTCACCACGCTGCTTTCTTTGTGAAATGAGATGGTTGTCCTTTACAATCTCTGTGAGATTATATGACACCAAGTCGAGACATCACATTACTGGCTTCCAGGTAGTTCCACTCCAGGCAACATGCTGGTTAAGCCGCAGGAAGAACTAAGCCAAATAGAAGTGTGCTTGTGTGTTTGAGAAACGCGTCCCACTTGAAAGCTAGTTAGGTAATAAATTTCTTAGTCAAAACCAAGGACCAGAAAATAGGGCTTGTGACTAAGTAGGTCATCAGCAGAGAACATTTATTAAGGATTTGGTGGGGAGGGGCGATGAACTCATAAAATGCCTCACGGAGTTGGGAAAGCTGTGGTGCAGAGGCCCATCCTGGATACCTGAGGGAGGAAGTCTGGGGGACCCGGGAGTGTAAGCAGGCGGAGGAGGCCCGGCCCCTCCTCGTGTTGGAGAGGTAAGGCTGGACGCCGTCCCCGGCCTGGCCTGCCAGGCGCCTGCAGGTGCCTAGGCTTGTGACATGTCTTGGAGGAGAAAGCTCTGTTCTCTAGAGTGAATCTTGATATTGTACATGTTGTGAAAGTTGAGCTCTGGCTATTTCCACATTCTGTATTCTTCCATTACTTTTTGTTGGTTTTTGACCAGGGTGTCTACAGGGTTTAGAATGTTGTTGCTTATCATGAACACAGAGAGGACAGCTAGAAGTAAATGACTGCAGGTGAGCTGACAGCTAGATCAGCATGGGGTGGGGAAAGACGGGTGCATATTTTGAAAGAAATACAGAAATGAAGCAGGCAGTCGAGGCTTTACGTTCTGCCCTCACTGAAGCCAGCTCACTTCATGGTGGGGAGTCTGGACACAGACCACTTCTGTCCAAGGCCTGAGGCCTTACAGATCTATGCTCTTGTTTGATCGGGGACAGAGAGAGCATGGAGCAACTTGATATACTCATTCCATGGCCACGTTCATTATCCAAGTGTGAAGGCCAGCAGAGCACTGTAAACAAACAAACTGTTCAATGTAAACTGTTCAATGTAAACTGAACTATTTTAATTCCAAATTCTTGTGAATGGGAAAGGAGCCCCACTTGGGACTCGATCCCAGGACCCTGGTATCATGACCTGAGCCGAAGGCAGATGCTTAACCGACTGAGCCACCCAGGTGCCCTTCGAGGAATGTTTAAATGATTTAACAGATTCAAAAAAGTTAGAACTCACTGGGCGGTGGTGTGTAGCTAGGCACCTGCTCTAGTCTGTCCAGTTTCTCATTGTGTATTTAATCAGAGCAGTGATTAGATAAACATACCTGAAAATGCATATCTGGTTTAGTTGGAAGTCAGAACAGAACAACAGAACTGCTTGAGGACCACATGTTGGTGAATGCAGAACATTTTCTGGAATGAGTTCCATTATTTTTATTTTATTTTTTTAAGATTTTATTTATTTGAGAGAGAGCAGGCGCACAGAGGGAGAGGGAGCAGTGGAGTCCCCACTGAGCAGGGAACCCAATGTGGGGCTCCGTCCCAGGACCCCGGGATCATGACCTGAGCGGAAGGCAGCCACTTAACTGAGGGAGCCACGCAGGCGCCCCAGCTAAGGGGAGTTTTATGGACCAGTAAGTAGAAAGCATTTTCAAGGTCACTGCCAGGCTGTTAGGCCTACTAGAGACAGTAATGGTGGCCGAATTCTGGCTCACACTTGAAGGTCCCACCTATGCCTCCAGCTAGAGGTGTGATACTTCATAAGATCCTCTCCCCTTTTAGCCTCCATTCTCTTATTTGCTTAAGAAAAATATCTTGAGCACCCTTTGAGTTTTTGTGTCCTGTACATCCAGACAAACGGCTACACCTGAGGGGGTTGCACCTGCGGGAACTCGCTGGGGAGGTGGTTTCTGGAAGCATTTGCAGCCAAGTCCTAAGAGAAGCACTTTTCTGTATTTGCTTTAATGTCCATTGGGGCATTTAGATGAGGACTGGGGAGAAGCCCCCAGATTGGCCTTTAGGAGCAGCTCTCTGGTGACTTCTCACACTCGGGGATGGAGAAGTTGGGAGCCTGTGTGCAGTGAGCGGAGTAGGGGGTTGATCAGGCATAGAGGTGAAATAAGTAGTGATGGCAGAGTAAGTTTGGGCTTGGGAAGCTTTTTGTAAGCAGAGGCAGCTCCGGTACCTTGGTTGAGACGGACTGGGGCGTCGGTGATGGAGACGTGGGGTAAGGTGAACCTGCCTGTAAGGCAGCCCCGGTTCTCTTCGTGCCTTCTCATTTTGACCTGGTAACAGCTTCCCTGCAGAGTGAGCTCCTCTCATGCAGTTGAGTCCTACAGGCTGGACAGCCAGCTGTCCTCTGGAAATACATCTTGGGAGATCCCCATTCTTCTCCTCTAGTTTCTTAACAGCCAAGAAGTTCTACTTTGCTGTGGCTTCATGTCTTATGGGTTGTGTTTGTGTCCCATTCCCTGGGTTTTTATGGACGTTCTCCAAACCTTACCCTTTTCTGCTCCAAATTAAAGACACCTGGTTTCTTGTCTGACTTGAGTCAGAATCAATGTTCCCTTAAGTTATAGCAGATCATTGTAGATCATATTTAATTTGTATTTTGCTACTTTAATGCATTTTTCTAACATGCGTATTTAAATTCATTTCTTTCACAATGCAATCTTCTTCCTGAAACCTAGCCAGAATTTCCAATATTCCTATCTTGTGACCTTTATCCATTTCTTTGAATTGTGTCCCTCACAGTGCAACCTTAAGCTAGCTCAAGAATCCTAAACAATCTTAAACTAAAAAGACCTCTTTTCTTTATTTTCAAGCAGTTTAAGCATCTTTCACAGGTGAATGTCTTATAGATTTACGAGGGTTCTTTTAAGGACCTCCTTAAACAGAACAGAGAGCGAAACATTATCCTCACTGCCAGGATTAGCAGTTTCCCATGAGTAAGTCTGTTCACTGAACTGTCACAGTTCATGGTCAAAATGTAATATATGTGTCACAGGTGAGGGAGAGAATGGGGAAATAGTGATGCCAAGGAAAGATGAAAGTCTGGAGGGTGTTAGGAGTTACACAAACGGATCATACATCGTATACAAATGATGTAGGGGCACCTGGCTGCCTCATTCAGGGAGAGCAAGCGACTCTTGATTTCGGGGTTGTGAGTTTGAGCCCCATGTTGGGGGTAGAATTTACCCTAAAAAAAATTTATACACTTACATACAAATGATGCGGACATGTATTTATCATTCCAGATCCCTTTAAGAATCAGATGAAACCCTTTGTAGTCTTTCTAGAGAAAAGCTGAAGCTCACATTCCCATCTGTACACTCATCCTTATTTCACGTGTCGTTCGAGGAGGTGTGTTTTCTCCCTGCACCTCCTTCATGGACTCCGCAATTAAGCACACTATACCCGCACTGTCCAATACTTGTGTAGCAATTTAAATTTAAATCAATTAAAATTATATAAAATTAAAAGTTTAGTTCCTCAGGTCAGTCACATTTCAAGTGCTCAAAGCCACGTGTGCTTTGTGACTACCATACTAGATAGTGCAGGAATGGAATATTTCCATCATTGCAGAAGGTTCTGTCTGGTCATGGTGCTCTGTATTTTCAGAATGGTTTAAGAAGACTTAGTTCCTTAACCTCTCTTTTCCCTCTACTCTCTCCATCACTGTTAATGATAAGTTTGTATGCCTAACTACAGAGTTACCTTGTTTTAAGCAAAATTGTGAGTATATATGTCTTAGAAGTTCAATTAGGTGACTTATCTTCAAAAAGTGTTTAGTGGGTCCTCTGGGTGGCGGTCAGTTAAACTTGGTTTTGGCTCAGGTCATGGTGTCAGGGTCGTGGGATAGAGCCCCGCACCAAGCTCCACACTCAGCACGGAGTCAGCTTGAGACTTTTTTCCCCTCCTCCATCCCTCTCTGCTCTCCCTTACTTGTGCTGCTTGCTCTCTCTCTCAAATAAATAAATAAAATCTTTAAAAAAAGTATTTATTGAAATGAGTTCTTTAAATAGGTTCTATTGTGGCATTGTGATAGTGTAGTTTGATTTACAGTTTTTCCCTTCTCTTGCTATCTCTGTCTGGGGTAATGTTCAGTGCTCAACTAGATGACTTATTTCATCTGGGAAGTTCTGCCTCCAAAAAAAAGTTACGCCTCCAAGTTGGTCTCTTCCTATGATATTTTGCTTAAGTCTTCACTGTGTGTGTGTGTGTGTGTGTGTGTGTGTGTGTGTGTCTTGACCTCTTGCTGTAGAGATGAAGCACCCGTTAGACTCAGTGACTTCCTTGACTTGCTTCTTGCCCCATGCATTTCAGCAAGACAACCACGAAGACTGGAAGCAGAGTGGAACTAATTAGGTTGTTACATGAGACACAGTAATAAATCAGATTCAAGGAATGAATCCAGCTCTAAGCGAAAATAGAAATAATTCAGACCTTATCCATGCTTTTGTTTCCTTGGTTAGTTTCTTTGAGCCTCAGAATAAGTGGTATCCCTCTAAACTGGAACATTCAGGGTAAATTCCAAAGGAATGTGTGATTTTTGAGGAAAAAAATCTGTTCCTAAATTTAAACCAAGAGTGATAAGTTCAATTTAAGTGTTTGGAAGTAAGAACTAGTCACGGGGTTACAGAGTATGTTTCAAATCTGAAATTTTGAGAAGAGCAGTTTACAAGCCCAGCCTGCTCTCCCTCCGGCAGCTTATTAGAGGAATGTTGTTTTTAATGTTCACCAGCTCCCCATTGGAGCCAGCAGTACTTATTTTAAAGTGGTGTTTTCATTGGACTTGCAAGAAAAAATCAATTTTTTGTCCCTTCCCACACATTTTAATAGACTTCAAAAATAGAATGGAGGAAGAACTGATTGAATAAATTGTAAGCGCGGAAAGTACAAATAGAAAAATAAGAATAGAATAACGAGAACAAAGGGGGAAGTCATTTATTCTTTGTTCTCAATTTTCCATTTATTTGATACCTCACCATATGTAAAGTTTTGTACAAGATGTTGCAGAACCAAAAAAGGACAAATGGATAGAATTAGGTGTGGTTTGACCCTCCTAGGGAGTTGACATTGTAATTAGGAAAGAGACACATGCACAACTGACATTGGAGCACGAGTGAGTGAGAGCTGTAACCAGGTGGAAATGATGATGAGAGCAAAGAGAAGTAGATTAGGTTTCCGGGTGTGGCCATGGCAAGCTTCTGGGATGAGGTGATCTAACTAGGCCTTTGAACAGCTAGGAGGTGGGAGGGAACTCCTAGTCCAAGATAAGGGCCGGAACAAAGACTGGGCTGTAAATTCCTGTGATAGGTGTGTGGCGGTGAGTTGGAGTGATACCAGTGGGACAGGTTTGTAACTGAAGTTGGATGGCCCCTTGAGTGCCATGCCCAATACCTTTATATAATGAAAATAATGAAATGGGTTAGTTATCCATTAAGAATGGAGGCAGTTGGATCTATAAACAATAAAAAATATCTGCCTTTACTCCCTACAAACATTCCTATTAGAGATTTCTATTTTCTGTGCTTGGATCTGACTCCCTCTCGGTTTGCTCTGGTATAATGGCTTTGGAAACCAGCAGGGGGGTGGGGAGAGCCAGAGAAAAGGGTACTGCTAACAAACCATCCATAGTTAAGATTAAAGTACGCTATAGAAAAGTTGGAAAAATAGTGTTGTAAAAAGGAAAGGCTTGACATACAGTGCTTTTTGTCTTCAGTTTTGAGATAGCTGCTGAAAGCATAGTTCGTTTTCTTTCTGCCGGTGACCTACTTGTCCATTTCCCCATACAGATTAGTGTGTGCTGTATACAACATGTGTTGGTGCCAGCCGCGTATTGTAATCCTAAGGTATCTATTGTGTGTGTAACAGGTTTATTTATTGTAAAGGACATAGATAAAGGGACAGGGAGATCATTTGTGGCTTTGCACAAATCTAATTTTAGGGTCTTATTGACAATCCTTAGACCAAATACATATTTGTGTGATTGTGTGCATCTGTAAATATATACCTACATTCTTTAGATATAACTCACATACCATAAGATTCACCTTGTTAATGTATACAATTCGGTGGTTTTTAGTATATTCACAAAGTTGTGCAACCATCACCCACTATCTAATTCCAGAATATTTTCATCACCCCCCCCCAAAAAAAGAATCCCTGTACCTATTAGCAATCACTCCTCATTTACCTTTTCCCACCCATTTCTTGGTACTACAAAGCTACTTTCGATCTATGGGTTTGCCTATTCTGAACATTACATATAAATGGGAGGCCACATGTAACATTATGAACAATTCAGTTGATGGACATTTGAGTGGTTTCCACTTTTTTGGCTATTATGAATAATGCTGCTATGAACATTTCATGTGCAAGGTTTTGTATGGAATATGTTTTCATTTCTCTTAGGTATATACCTAAGAGAGGAATTGCTGGCTCACATGGAAAGTTTATGTTTAACTTTTTGAGGAACCAGGCTATTTTCCACTATAATTTCACCATTTTACATTCCCACTAGCAGTGTGTGAGGGTTCCAGTTTCTCCATATCTTCATCAATACTTGTTTATTGTCTGTCTTATTTGATTTTAGCCATCCTAGTGGTATGAAGTATCTCATTTTAGTTTTTATTTACATTTCCCTGCTGGCTAATGATGTTGACCATTTATGTCCATTTTTAAATTGGGTTACCTGTTTTTGTTTTTAAGATTTATTTATTTAGGGTGCCTGGGTGGCTTAGTCAGTTGGGCGGTTGCTTTCAGCTCAGGTCATGGTCTCTGGGTCCTGGGGTCGGGCCCTGTGATGGGGCTCCCTGCTTGGCGGGGAGCCTGCTTCCCCCTCTGCCCCTCCCCATGCTTAAGTTTTCTCTCTGAAATAAATAAAATCTTAAAAAAAAAAAAAAAAAAGAGGGTGCCTGGGTGGCTCAGTTGGTTCAGCGACTGCCTTCAGCTTCATGATCCTGGAGTCCCAAGATCAAATCCTACATCGGGCTCTCTGCTCAGCGGGGAGTCTGCTTCTCCCTCTGACCCTCCCCCCTCTCATGCTCTCTCTCTCTCTCATTCTCTCTCTCAAATAAATAAAATCTTAGAAAAGAAGATTTATTTAGGGGCACTTAGGTGCCTCAGTCGGTTATGCGTCTGTCTTCCATTCAGGTCATGATCTCAGGGTCCTGGGATTAAGCCCTGTGTGGAGCTTCCTGCTCAGCTGCTTTGCCCTCTTCCTCTGGCCCTCCCCCCTTCTCGTGCTCTCTCTCTCTCTCTCTCTCTCTCTCTCTCTCTCTCTCTCAAATAAGTAAGTAAAATCTTTTTTTAAAAGACTTTTATTTGAGAGAGACAGAGTGCACGAGTAGAAGGGGCAGAGAGAGAGGGAGAGAGAATCTCAGGCAGACTCCATACTGAGCTTAGAGCCTAACGTGGGTTTTAGTCCGACAACCCTGAGATCACGACCTGAGCTGAAACCAAGAGTCTGACTCTCAATCGACTGAGCCACCCAGGTTCCCCTCTTTCAGACTTTAATATAAACCTGTAAGGTTTTATGTGGTGTGATCATGGTCCACGTGCTGTTTATCACTCAGCAACAGTCTATTTCTACAGTCGCACCTTTCCATGTTTCCTCAGGGAGTGCAAAACATCCCCAGTTAGGCATTCAAGGCATTTGCATTTGCCCTACGGTTTATATTTTTGCAGAAATAATTTTTTTTTCTTTTTGAGATGATTTTAGAGTAGTATGGGGATGTATTTTTTTGCTGTAGTTTAGAAAATTGGTAACTTGGGGGAAAGTATGGGCATTGTTTAATGGTACTATGTGTTTCCGTGAAACTGAATCTTTTTAGAGAGCACGCTTCTTTTTTAAAAAAAAATATTTTTTTTTTTGTTTTCTAAGTAATCTCCACACCCAACATGGGGCTCAAACTCACAACCCCAAGATCAAGAGTTGCATCCTCCACCAGCGAACCAGCCAGGTGCCCCAGCATCTTTCATTTTTATTAGACATAGTAGGCATGCCAATTACACTATTATTACCTCTGCACTTGGAGGCATGTTCAGGGTGCATTAGGAATGTGGGGGAAGGGACTTCAGTGGGACATGAGGTCTGGCTGCATCCACAGGGGTGAGCAGGAGTTAGCAAGGGTAGCAAGAGGAAAGGATCAAAAGGAGGTGAGGTATAAAGCCACAGAGTGAACATTTTACTGCAGGATCACCTACAAGGCAGAAAAGCCACCATTTTCAATCCCAAAGCCAGCTGATGCCATTGGTAGTTGAAAGGGATCATAAGGGCACCCACTGAAGCTCTACCTGAGGCCTTCCTCTTTCCCTTACCTCAGCCAGTTACCTTTCTGGACCCCACATCTGAGGAGGTTGCCTGCTGCTTAAGCTATTTCAGTGCTCTCATCATTGCAAGGGTGTAGGCGGAAATCCCTCCCTCGGGTCTCAGGCCCTGCCTTTTCCAAGGCCGCTCCCTCCAGTCCCGCGTGCGTAGCGCTCTCCTCCCTCTCTGGGCTCCAGGTGCTCGGGCCTCCCCTGGGCTCTTCCTCTGCCAGGCTGCCTTTGCCACTTTCTGGCTCTGGCTCCCTCTGCTTTCCTTGGGGTTTTCTCCTCCTGTTGCTGAGCTTCCTACTACTGAGCTCAGCCTGTGATCAGACCCACTTAGCCTGGGTCAAATCCCCCTGCAGTGGAATCAGACCTTGGTGAGGCTGCTCTGTATGGACAGCATGCAGCTGAAATGATCACGGAGACGTTGCTTTGGAAGAGCCCACACTGGAAACTGGTGTGTAGTCTCTCACTGACGCACTTGAACACAGCCGTTTCCCCTGGCCTGGGAAGTTACCACGTTTTTAACTGTGTAGCACGTGAAGTAGCTGGCTGAGTTACAGGGTCGTAGCATATGAAAATTAAGTCCCCCCGAGGTCTGGAATCGCATGTGGCTCCATGAAAAATACTCATGCAGGGCCTGGGTCTGACTGAGCGCTGCAGGGTCACAGGCTGCGTCTCTCACTCACCAAGGGAGGTGCTGGGCAGGATCCCCCGCGCTGTTCAGGTTGTTGGGTTTTTGGTTCGGTATGCACAGTGCACTCTCTATCAAGTGCCTTTCACTTGTAGGTCTTTCCGTAGTTGTAACACACGTGGGCCGCGTGCAGATTGTCACTTTCCCCCACTGCAAGCTGCACATGGCAGGGGCTAGGTGGCTGTGGCTACATCCCGTGTCCGGCACAGAGGAGGCTTCGCCAAGCACTTGTTTGAGAACTGCTTTGCCACCCACTCTGTGGGACACGAGACTTCTGGGGAGATGCTTCAGAGTTCTGCCAACATTTGATTCACATTTCCTTTAAAACAGGTTTCGGGGCGCCTGGGTGGTTCAGTCAGTTAAGCATCCAACTCGTGATACCGGCTCAAGGTCATGATCTCAGGGTTGTGAGATCGAGCCCCACGCCAGTCTCCACACTCAGCATCGAGTCTGCTTGTCCCTCTCCCTGTGCTCCTCCTCGCTTGTGCCACACTCTGTGCTCCCCCCTCATTCTCTCTCTCTGTAAGATACATAAATAAAATCTTTTTAAAAAAATGTTTAAACCATTGAAATTCTATTAAAACTTTAGCACTTGGGGCGCCTGGCTGGCTCAGTTGAGTAAAGGGTCTGCCTTCGGCTCAGGTCATGATCCCAGGGTCCTGGGGTGGAGCCCCGCATCAAGCTCTGCACTCTGGGGGGGGTGTCTACTCCCTCCCTCTCTCTCTGTCTCAAATGAATAAGCAAAATCTTAAAAAAAGAACCTTAGGCACAGTTAGATGTGCTTTCGTTCTAGTACTTGTCAGTGGACTGAACACTACTGTGGTTCTGTCAGGTTAAGTCGTTCTTGTGCAGACCTTGAAATAAAGCCGGCACTTGAGAGTCGCTGAGCATCGCAGCTGCTGACTTCCATGCTGCCCGCAGCAGCCAACAGGAAAAGCCTCAGGAATAAATGCAAAGGCCACCAAGCCTAATAGGTTACATGGCAGGCTGTGGAATAGTCAGCTGCCTTGAGATCTCCCTCTCCCCACCTTTCCCTAGCTGTGCGCCCTTAGGCGAGGTGGCACTGGGGTCCTCATCGCAGGGCGCGGGTGGGGAGACGCCTGAGAGGGGCAGGCACCGCGAAGCCCAGCAGAGGGCCTGCAGCGCTTAGTCAGTGCTCGCCGCAGCCCTCCGTACTGTTGCTCCGCCACCTTCAACCCCAGAGGTCAAAATTCGGAAGTCTCATTTATTCGTTGATTCAGTTTATAAATTAAGGGCTGCCGTGTGTTTCACAAAAATGCCCTTGGTTTAAAAAGGGTGTGTGTTGGGGGGAAAGCCTTTGGTTTAGACTCAGAGAGGCTAGTGCATTAGCCCAGCTTCCCGCATCATCTGTCACTCAGAAACCTTCACACTGACTCCGAGCTCCAGGGCTAGGATCCTTTGGCTTCTTCAGGTCTGCCTGCGTAATCCTCTTCTCTGTTCTGCCCGGGACCCTTACTGACATTTGACCTATGAAATGGTCATGAAAGAAACGTTGCCTTAAAACTGCCAGTAAAGGGGCGCCTGGGGGGCTCAGCGGGTTAAGGCCTCTGCCTTCGGCTCGGGTCATGATCTCAGGGTCCTGGGATCGAGCCCCACATCAGGCTCTCTGCTCCGCGGGGAGCCTGCTTCCTCCTCTCTCTCTGCCTGTCTCTCTGACTGCTTGTGATCTCTCTCTGTCAAATAAATAAATAAAATCTTTAAAAAAAAAAAACAAAGCTGCCAGTAAAGACTTCTTCATGTATTCATTCCACAGAAACTTCCTGCACTCCTGCAATGAGCCTGGCACTGTGGTGAAATGCTTTTACCTATTGTCATGGCCTAGGGAGTCTTCCCAATGGCCCTAGGACACAGGATGTCAGGTAGCTTGCCCAGGGGTGTGTGCTCTTGGCCTTTGGCATCAAGAGCCCTTCTCCTTTCTGATAAAGGGCTACATCCGATTCTGTCACCTCTGCCTTAGCTGCCCAGAAGCTTCACAGCATGGCGTTGCCTTACCCTTAGCCCAGCGTTTCCTTGGCTGCGTTGGCGCCCCCCCTCGCGACGCTTCTTTTTTCTTGTTTGTCTTAGCTTTATTTAATTCTTTGGGGTAGGGTTATTCTAAGCCACTCAAAATTTGGGCAAATTTGGAAGACTGACATTTTACGTTTTTATTTTTTTTATTTTTTATTTTTATTTTATTTTTTATTTATTTGACAGAGAGAAACACAGCGAGAGAGGGAACACAAGGAGAGAGGGAATGGTAGTGGGAGAAGCAGGCTTCCCGCTGAGCGGGGAGCCCGATGTGGGGATCGATCCCAGGACCCTGGGATCATGACCTGGGCCGAAGGCAGACGCTTAACGACTGAGCCACCCAGGCGCCCCACATTTTACGTTTTTAAAAAATTTTTATTATTTGAGAGCACAAGTAGCAGAGGGAGAGGGAGAAGCAGGCTCCCCCCTGAGCAGGGCTCAAGGCCCAACACAGGGCTCGGCTCAATCCCAGGGCCTGAGATCATGACCTGAGCCGAAGGCAGATGCTTAACCAACTGAGCCACCCAGGCGCCTCCATATTTTACATTTTTATCCTAAAAAAAAATGTTACGGTTGCGAGTGTGAAACCTAGAAGGGTGGGCAGGCAAAAACCTTCTTGAAAAAACAATGATTAAAATGTAGTATTTGGGAACACCCGTGTGGTTCAAGTTGCTCCCTTTGTTTGTGTGCTTGAACTCTCTCTCTCTCTGACAAATAAATAAAAATCTTGAAAAAAAAGTGTGTAGTATTTGATTCTAGGATTTTTTTGGGGTGGGCTGAGAAAGGTCACGGACAGCTTTCAGGTGTGGTTTTCCTTTTATTTTTATTTTTTCTGGTTTTCCTTTTAATCTAGGTGCTAATAAGTCACATTTATTCACATTTTAATTTTTGTTTTTACTCTTAAAACTATGAAAACAAAAGTACATTTCTAAGGTGAGTTTTCTAATTTTTTCTTTGCAGATAATGATGCTCCTTGAACTGAACAATTAAGGTAACATTTATGACTTATGTAATATGCTTTTCTTATTCAGAATTCTTTATCAAATTTAGCTGAATTGTTAAAGTCGCGTTTTAACCTTGGTGAGGATTTTTATTATTGCCTGTGGGCAGTTATTCTGAACTGTGGAGTATAAAAGGCTTCACATTGTATTTTAAGGTAAGTTCTGAAAATAACATAACAGGATACCTTCATTCACTCATCTTATACTGAAGTTTCAAAGGATTTTACTGTTTTTAGAAAAGAAAAAGGGAGTATTTTTAATGTCTCTAAGCCAGTTATGGTTATGTAAATGTATAGATTGCCTGAAGCTGGCTTTTGTTGGATTCAGTGGGAAAAGATCATTTATATAGGGGCACCTGGGTGGGCTCAGTCATTAAGCTTCTGCCTTTGGCTCAGGTCATGATCCCAGGGTTCTGGGATCAAGTCCCGCATTGGGCTCCCTGCTCAGCGGGAAACCTGCTCCTCCCTCTCCTACTCCCCCTGCTTGTGTTCCCTCCCTCCCTCTCTCTCTCTCTCTCAAATAAAGAAATAAAATCTTAAAAAAAAAGTGGTTTATATAATTATCTGTATCACCGTGTATGTTTATATACACAACTCTACAGTAAGAATCAGAGAAGAGTGTGTGTGTGTGTGTGTGTGTGTGTGCGCCCCACTTCCTGGTGCATGCATCTAGAATACCCTAGATTTGTTTAATCAGAACAATGGCGGGGTGCCTGGGTGGCTCAGTGAGTTAAGGCCTCTGCCTTCTGCTCAGGTCGTGATCTCAGGGTCCTGGGATTGAGCCCCACATCGGGCTCTCTGCTCAGTGGGGAGCCTGCTTCCCCCTCTCTCTCTGCCTGCCTCTCTCTGCCTACTTGTGATCTCTCTCTGTCAAATAAATAAATAAAATCTTTAAAAAAAAAAAAAGAACAATGGCATCAACTAGGAAGTCCCACATTATTGTGAAAAAAGAAAAGAACTGTGTCAAAGTGTCCTGATAAAATTATAAATGATAGATCTCAAGGAATGTCTAAGACTTAATTTGGTAGATATATGCAACCAGTCACCTGGGTGGAGGTTATTAGATTGCATAATCTGGTTTATAATTTGATGTGAAGATCCTGACAATTCACTGCTGTGCGATAAAACTTTGTGTCTTGTAAGGTAATTAGAGCTTACTCAAATACTGGGAAAAATGATATACTAGAATCGCACACATCTCTTACGTCATTAGAACACATAATGGAACTTTTGTGTTGTGGAAGGAACAACCGTGGTTGGGGGCTGCTGAGGAAGGTTCTTGGTGCTGGTGACTGGTTCCGAGGGCTCAGCAGTTTGTTAGGTGAGGTGGGGCAGGGTCACCAGCAGAGGAGGCAGCATGTGCCTGGGCCAAGGCAGGGAGAGCATGGGAGCTGAGCAGGCAGAACCGAATTTCAGTTCCCTCTGACGGCACATTTCCAAATGACTGAAGTCAAAAGTGGGGAGCAGGGCTAAGGTGTCCTGTCTTAGAAGTTGGACTTAGATCTAACTCTCTGAAGAACCAGTGAAGAGCGTTAAGGATAAGGCCTTAAACCAATGTTTTTCCCCCATGTCATAATAGCTGGTGTGCATTTTTGGTTTTGTTACTCTTTTTTTTCTATGAATGGAAATTCGTAAGCAAGATTGCAAAGTTAAACAAAAGAACAGATTTATCAAGTTGTTACCTAGGTCGGGAGATTTAGGGGTTTGGGATTGTTTCAATTTCCTTTCTGACATGAATTTAGTTTGGGCCTTGAGCAGACCAATCCAGTGAAGTCAAAAAAGTCTCCAAGAGGTAAGTACTTTGATTGCCTCACAATTTTGTTGGCCAATTTAAATTGTATCAATTATAGTAGTAATTAGAGTAGTAGTGATTTAAAAGAGCCAATAAGAGTTATAGACAAGTTCTACAGGTTTTACCAGAATAGTGTATCTTGTAGTTGGAAATGCAGAATTCTTACACATTGCAAGAAGTATTTAATTCCATTATACTGGGTCACACTTGCATATAACCAGGAGATAGCCAGATAATGTTGTAGCCAGATAATAATGCAGTGAATTTCCAAATCCGTCCTTGTCAATGTAACAATTAGTTTTCATGTCTTCGTTACCTTCCCATTGAGGGATTCACAATATATCCACTTTCATGTTAAAGTTAATTACCATTTTTGCTCTAAAACTGTGTTGGCCACTACAGCTGTTGCCTCTTTAAATGTGGCTATTCAAATTAGTTACGATTAAATAAAATTGAAAATTCAGTTCCTCATTCCCTCTAGCCACATGTCAGATGCTCATTAGTCACATGTGGCTAGTGGCTGCCATATTGGACAGTGCAGATGGAAGACATTTCCATCATTACAGAAAATTTTGTTAGTGCTACTCCAAAGGTCTCCTTTTACAAGTTTTAATGTATTTAAAAGCCATGTAATAGTGAAATATTTACAGATTAAATGATATAATTTGATTCAGAATAACTGAGGGGAATGGGGAGTTACAGAAGAAACAGGATTTGCCATAAGTTGATAATTTTTTTTTTTTTAAAGATTTTATTTATTTATTTGACAGAGAGGAGAGAGATCACAATCAGGCAGGCAGAGAGAGAGGGGGAAGCAGGCTCCCCGCTGAGCAGAGAGCCCGATGCGGGGCTCGATCCTAGGACCCTGAGATCATGACCTGAGCCGAAGGCAGAGGCTTAACCCACTGAGCCACCCAGGCGCCCCCATAAGTTGATAATTGGTGAAACTAGGCTGGGGATTCATGGGGTGTTTCATTATATTATTCTCATTATTCAGGAATTTTGTGTATGTTTGAAATTTTCCACAATAAAGAATAAAAACAGAACCCTTAAATAGGAACAATGCTCATGTTAGCACTTAAAAGTAGCCATCTGGGGCGCCAGGGTGGCTCAGTTGTTAAGCTTCTGCCTTCGGCTCAGGTCATGATCCCAGGGTCCTGGGGTGGAGCCTGCTTCTCCCTCTTCCACTCCTCCTGCTTGTGTTCCCTCTCTTGCCGTCTCTTTCTCTGTCAAATAAATAAATAAAATCTTAAAAAAAAAAAAGAGTAGCCATGTGGGGACACCTGGGTGGCTCAGTTGGTTAATCATCTGCCTTCAGCTCGGGTCGTGATTCCAGGACCCTGAGATCATGATCTGAGCCAGAGGTAGACATCCAACCAATTGAGCCACCCAGGTGCTCCCCCCCCCCCCCCACCGAGTACCACATTTTTAAGGTTTATCTCATTCCCTCTGGAAACACACAAGACAAGCCCAGGTTCGTATTTATTAAGAGTTGGAAGTGCCCAAATGAGTCTTGTGAGCAGAATGTGGTAGATTATGATATTCTGCTAAAAAATTCCATTGCTGCTGACGTTAATTTTAGCCAAGTCCAAATAGTGTTCCTAATGAAGAGAATGGAGTCCATTTACTCAGTCATTGGCTTATTTTTGTTCACAGCGAGATCAATCAGCTTCTGTCTCTGGTTTCCTGGTTACCAGAGCCTATGGTGATAGCTTTGGAAGAGGGAAGGGGGAGGTCACAGAGAAAACCCTTGGCACAGGATGAAAGCCATCAGTAAAACTGTCACTGTGCCACCAAGGGCTGTTGGAAGTTGTTACAAATACCTGCCTACTTTGGTCTCCTCCTGCATCTCTAACAAATGGTAGCAGGGCTTATTGTGAGTAGAGAGGGGTGTTTGAGAGCAAGGTCTTTGGGGTGAGACTTGGCTTTAAGTGCCTGCGTCAGTCAGCTGTGACCCGAGGAGGGCGAAGAGGGAACCCTCACTGGCTGTCCTAGGGAGCCACAGTAGGGTTGTGTGTGGCATGTGGTCAAGTGCTCAGGATACGGCAGCTCTTGCTGTTAGGTATTTTCTGTACAGAAAGGAGTGGGGACTCTGTGTTTTATTTCCCTTATGCACTGATATTCATAGAATCACGTAGAGAAATGTACAGGTCTAAAGGAATATAATGGTACCTTTTTATTTTACAGGGTTCTGAAGTCAAAATCGTGAGATTAATAATGGCAGGAAAATCTTCACTTTTTAAAGTAATTCTCCTTGGAGATGGTGGAGTTGGGAAGAGCTCTCTAATGAACAGATATGTGACCAATAAGTTTGATAGCCAGCTCTTCCATACAATAGGTGTGGAATTTTTAAATAAAGATTTGGAGGTGGATGGACATTTTGTTACTATGCAGATTTGGGACACAGCCGGTCAAGAGCGATTCAGAAGCCTGAGGACACCATTTTACAGAGGTTCTGACTGTTGCCTGCTCACTTTCAGTGTCGATGATTCTCAGAGCTTCCAGAACTTGAGTAACTGGAAGAAAGAGTTCATATATTATGCAGATGTGAAAGAGCCCGAAAGCTTTCCTTTCGTGATTCTGGGCAACAAGATTGACATAAGTGAGCGTCAGGTGTCTACAGAAGAAGCCCAAGCCTGGTGCAGGGACAACGGCGACTATCCCTACTTTGAAACAAGCGCAAAAGATGCCACAAATGTCGCAGCGGCCTTTGAAGAAGCAGTTCGAAGAGTGCTCGCCACTGAGGATAGGTCAGATCACCTGATTCAGACAGACACGGTCAGTCTGCACCGCAAGCCCAAGCCGAGCTCCTCTTGCTGTTGATCGTCACAGAGGTTGCCTGTGTGATCTAACCGATTCACACACATACACGAGAAAACACAGGGTGGGGAAGAGAATTAGCATTTGCAGCAATGGATCATCTACTCCTAAAATTAAACTAACCGTATTGCTGCTTTGTTAGTGGGCGGGAGAAGGGACACATCCACTCATGGAGGAATCAATGTACTCAGTAGCGGCACCTTACATTTAGACGTTGTAATGGTTGTGCGGTAGCGTTTACCTTAACTCTGTGCGTTACCGAGCTCATAAACGACTCGATCAGTACTTTAATTATAATTAAAACACTTGAATATTCTGGAAGTTACTGTTTGGTTTTTTTTTCCTGGGAAAATGGAGAACTACTTTTTATATGTGTATATTTTTGTGTAATTAGCATTCAGTTACTGGTTGAGGGGAACAAATTCCCTAAAGCAATAATGTTAAATAATAAAGATTAAAACCTAATGCATTTGCATTGCAGTTATTTGATTACTTCTTTGTTCTCTTTAAAATTATTTAAGTGTTCACGTTTTCATTTTCCATGTCAGAATCGCTCTCACTAGTAATCACTCATCTGTGTGCCACATGTGGGCCCCCCACCCCCAAAACAGAAGCCAACTTTATCACTCTTGGAGGAAATGCAAAGGATTGTACTTTGTGTGAGGGTAAACAACATCTTTGTCAGGTCACATATGTAATGCCTTCCCTATCATTGAACACTATTGAGTGATTTCTTCTCAAGGAGATTTTGATAAAGCGATTTGTCGTCTTCAGCAGGTAAAGTTCATACGCTCTGCATTTGTGCCTGTCCCAGCCCGTGGTGGGGCGTCAGGATGTGCCAGGGCGGGGTTAGCGTGCCCTGCTCATGGGGAGCCGCTGGGAAGGAGTGGCAGTGTCATCCCGTAAGCTAAGCTTTTGAGAGTCTCATCTCCTAACAGAACAGTTTGGCTATATGTGAAACATTTTAACAGTTTGAATTACGGGGAAATGAAATCTCTTCGTGTTCTTAGGCTAGAGACGGTTGTTTTTATTATTTATAATCAATCGCCGCTCCCAAAACCGTAATCCTCCATCAAAAAAAACAAAACAAAACAGGAATCCATTAACAAATTGGTGAATATTACATATTCTTCCTTTTTTTTCTCTAGGGGATTTGCTTTTTTTTTTCCCAATCAAAAGTGTCCCCATTGTTTTGTGACTTGCTGTTTCCTCTTAATATATGTGGACATACTTCCATTACACTGTATCTACCTCATTTATCAGCTGTATGGATGTTTAGCAGTGTATTCAAACTGTTCTCTAATGACAGACATCTGGCAGCAGTATCCGAAAGTGCCAGTTTCCCACACCTTGTTCAACAGTGGGTATTAGGAGTATATATTTTATAGAAGATTTTATTTATTTATTTGACAGAGACAGCAAGAGAGGGAACACAAGCAGGCGGAGTGGGAGAGGGAGAAGCAGAGGGCTTCCTACTGAGTAGGGAGCCCAATGTGGGGCTCGATCCCAAGACCCTGGGATCATGACCTGAGCCGAAGGCAGACGCTTAATGACTGAGCCACCCAGGCGCCCCAGGAGTAAATTTTCTGTTTACTTTTTTAATAGATGAGTCACTTTTCAAAATCATAAGACTTAAGAGACAGATATCTGTACCCTTGCCACCCAATTCCTGTCCGTGGAGGCAGCATGTGTCCGTTTCTTGGGTATCAAGCTAGATATTTAGTATGTAAGGGCAGCATATTGTATTAGTTTCGTAGGGTGCCGTAACAAAATGCAGACTGGGTGGCTTAAACAATGGGAAATTTTCTCACAGTTCTAGGGGCTGGCTGTATGTCCAAGATCAAGGTATTGGTAGGTTTAGTTTCTCCTATGGTCTCTCTCTGCCTTGCAGATGACCTTTCCTCTGTGTGCAGCACCCCTCCCCACCCCCCATGCCACCATGTCTCTGGGTCCAAATTTCCTCTTCTCATAAGGACACAAGTCAGATTGGATTAGTGGGCTTGTTTTGACTTAATCACCTCTTTAAAGGCCCTGTCTCCAAACAGAGTCACATTCTGAGGGACTGGGAGCCAGGGTGCAACATACGAATTTTGGGGGGGGACACAATTCAGCCCATAAATATATATGTATGTATGTAGGTATTTACATAATGTGTAATTTTGATTCTTATATAGATTTAACTAATACTTGGCTGGTTTTTTAAAAAATTTAGAAGCAGGGATGCCTGGTTGGCTCAGTTAAGTGTCTGCCTTCAGCTCAAGTCATGATCCTGGGGTCCTGGGATGGAGCCCCAAATCAGGCTACCCGCTCAGTGGGGAGTCTGCTTCTCCCTCTCCACCTACCATTACCCCTGCTTTGTGCTCTCTCTCTCTGACAAATAAAATCCTAAAACAAACAAAACAACTTATAAGCAGCTTGTCAGTAACCTTTTTTCAGCCAAATATTCAAGAGGTCTAGAGCTGGGAAGCAAAACATGGCCAAGGGAACAGATCTTTATGTATGTAAAGACAGGCTGGTGGGAAAGGAGAGTGATCCAGTTTAACACTGACTCAGAGGGATCCAGGGAACGGGGACTAGCTGACCAAGCAACAGTACTGAAATGTGACCACTGAGGCAGTAGCTTCGGCCTTCAAGGAGACTACAGGAAACTGAGGGGAAAAGCTCTTCAGCAAGCCGAGAGAGGTAGCTGCAGACCGGACTCGGTTGTTTTTAGGAAGTGAAAAGCCTTTTAGGAACAAGTCTTTTCATTGGCTGGGGTTACCTAAACAAGGATGAGAAATACTGAAAAAACAGGAGTTGGGGGCAAACGACTGAACTTGGAGAACGGACAGTTGTACGTGTGGTGCGCAGTGTGGAAGATGGAAAAGGACAATTCCACCAGTGGGGTAATGTCTTTGGCACCTTGGGGAAAACTCCCTAGTTGAAGCGAAGACATCCTAGCTGTCCCTTAAGAGAAAACCTTGAGTTCTGCATCTCTGTAAAAACGTGTGTGAGCTTGCCCGTGAGTATCACGACTGGGCACCCGTGGCCTGGGCGCAGTGAAGGAGAAAAGCGGGCCTGCGTACTGTCCGTGGATCCTGCGAGGCCACCACTGCGGACTGGCGACCAGAAAGGGCTGACATGCCTGAGCCGTGAAAGAACACAGGCGTAGTGCGGGCAGAGCACAAACCCATTCTCTGCGTTCGGGCAAAACGTGGGCACCAGTGAAGCATCTGGGAAACGAAGAGCTGCGCCATCCTGTTGCTCTCGTGTTCCTGAACCTTGTGTGACGTCACCTACTACCAGATCTAAGCTTTGCTGGCTTCCTCGCTTTCTTAAGTACCGGCCCCTGGTTTCTTCCCCTTACACCGTGCTGTCCGTGTGCCCGGTGCTGCTTTTCTCCGTGCAGCTCACATCTGACGGCCCGGCCTGGCCCGGGTACAGGCCCTCCCGTAGGGCCTGCGCTACTTGCTCCCGCCGCACCCTCACGAGCCTGGAGGAGGGGCTCGCAGGGCGCCCTGCAACTTCCTGCTGCTCCCCACTCCCGTCCCAGCTCTCCGACCCGTGCGTTTACTGAGGGCGGAGCCCGCGGCGGGCGCCAAGTACACACTGGGGTCTCTGTGGCGAGCGCGGCTCAAGCCGCCCCTGGGTTTCTAGCCGAGGGTCTTTCTGCTCCCAAAGTTCTAGTACCTAGTTTGAGTTGATCCGAGTTCTAGAAAGTGGGTTAGGGCAATGGCTTGGCGACTCTCCCTGGGGGAAACGGGAGTAAACAGCAGCGGTAGCAGCATGAGCAACACTTTAAAAATTTGATTCAACTTCCATAATGTTGGACAAACATCTTTATTAAAGAAATCAAATAAATAGGGTAAAAAATTATGGTAGCAACTTCACAGGAGGGTATGAGACCAAACTTAGAACTACTCGCTCAAGTTACTCAGGATGGAAAACAATTAAGTGCTCACAATTAGCACAGAAAACATCTGGTTATCGTACTTGTTTTTAAATGGACATGTACTGGTTTACAGTAAGATCCCAGCTGTGACAGACCACTGCCCACCCCCTCCATGTACAGCCTTAAAAAGCTAAGAAAGCAAATGCTAATGAAATACAACTTTTCTGTTTACAATTCCAGAATTACAACTTTTTACCAGTATAACTATCAACAGGTCCGCTTACTTTAGTTTACTATCAGAGGGAAGGACGACATAGGGACATGACCTGTCACTTTGGTCCCAGCCTCCCATTTTACGAACATGGATTCTCGATTTATACCAGAGTCGCCGGCAGACGCAGGCCTGTGACATTGGGCACCGCAAAGCTGTTTGCTTCGGCTTCTCATGGAGTGCTGTGTGTACTGCCTTGTGGTTTCACAACCGCGTCTGTAGATGTAGAGAAGCTCGTGGACGCACTATCAGCTCCATTCCCTGGTGCAGAGACTTAAATCTGTCTACCAAAATCTTGACAGTGACATTTGGTACGGAATTGTGACATCAAGATCAAGCTGTCTGAATGAGTAAAGTCAAAAGCTCATCTTTAAGTTTTAGAATAAAAATAGTCTCAAGGTTATAAAGAGTTCATAAATAACACTGTTCACGAGCAAATATTGATAATCTGTTAATAATCGTCAAGAAACTGTACTGTTTTGAAGTAATACAAGGAATTTCATTAGGCTTCGATAAATTTAGATTACAAGTACAACTTTTCCAGGCTATTTAGTCAAGTTACTTACAACATACACATTCCTGAGAATACCCCGTTGTAGTGGTATTGTTTATTTCCAAATTTTTCCGCATTCAACTCAAAAGGTGTTTCTTCCCAAGAAACTGAACTTTTCTGTCAAATGCGCTTGATCGAATAGGAGAATTGGGTTCATAAAATGGATTCATTGCAAACTAGGAAAGAAGAAGGTATTAGTAAGCCTGTCAAAGTACAAAGGCTGACAAATCCTAGATCTCTAGAAGGAAATTATTTTAAAGTTCTAGATTAAATCATCAAAGACATCTAAAACAAAAGTCTGAAGACCACATTTTTAAGTTTCATCAAAAATGTTCCATTGTTAAATAGTAATGACCCCTTGAGATTTTTGTCTTAGTGTTTTAGTTTTGAGAAGTACCCGTGGCAAAACTAATGGTGGTATGGTAAGTGTTGCCTACGTAAGCTCAAGAACCTTCAGGATTCACCCTGCGTGTGAAATACTAATCTACTCACATTAATTATAAATGTATGGGTTAGTCTATAAGGTCCCTTGCCTACATAAAACTAAAAATCCACCATATGCTCATAGTTTAAAAAAAAAGTCATACCACATTGCTATATTAAATAACCCTTATGTAGTAATTTTTTTTTTTTTAGTCATTTTTAACAATCGGGTTTTCAATACTGTCTTTTAACACAGGCTAAATGGTCAGGTTCTTAAATAGTGTGATGAGTGTATCATAATGTATGTGAGAAAACTGTCAAATGGAATCACTAATTAGGAAAAGGCATTAACCAGTTTTTATACCTTAATTTACTTGATGTTGTCTATCTTTTTAAGAGCTCAATATTTTTATTTGCTAATTCTGACTAGGAATATTAACTGTGCTGATAAGCAAAAAATCGTGTCTAAATACAGAACATTTAAAATTAGTAAGAGCATACTGTTAGCACTGCAGTTTAGCCACAGACATTCTACTACTATTTTATTTTTTCTAAATATCAAGAAACGTGAGTGGCACCATTCTCCTTGAGGGACTGTTCGGTAAACTTCCTGATAGTTCATGATCTATAATCATTGCACTGTAACTTACTTGTAAAGCAGCTGGAGAACATTTTAAATTAAAATTCTGAAGCAATTTCCTTTATGTAGCCTGCTTCCTTCTCTTTTTAGGGTTCCCTAATAATATCAGCTATATGTGCCAAAAGGGGGAAACTGAAACTAGTTTAACAACAACTACCGTGAGTTCTGTCCTAAATGTTAGGCTGGTGGTGGAGACTTGCCTGTTGAGGGAATTTCCAGGGAGCGTTCTGACTGGGGGAGAGCTCATCTGAGGTGAAAACTGCAGTACAGGGGAGTGACTGCCACAGGCCAATTTCCTGTCAGAGTCTGAATCCCTTTTTACAATCAAATTTAAAAAGTTCTGGAATATACCATACCTTTATGTATAAATCATAGACATCAGTGAAGAAGTTCTTTATTCCATCTTCTTGCCTTATGTCATGAAGCATAATAAATCTCATATGTGAAAGAATTAAGGTATAATCTTAATAGAATGAAAAATGAAAAGTAGGTGACACGATATCCTTCAAAGGAATCACATGCATTATATTTTGTGATGGAAAAGCCAAGTACGTAAACTGGGTTTGAAGTTAGGTAACTTTTATCAGAGGGCACAATCTTTTTAAGTTAGAAAGTCACTACAAAATAAAGTAAAATCAACCTAATGGTTCAGCTTAACTGTAGTTTTATTTGAGACTTGGTTCTAAAAGCATCTGTTAAACAAAAGTATCTGTTAAACAAAAATATTAAACAAATGTCCCCCCCCCCAAAATAAAAGTAGCCCCATAAATGGCAATTTTTACCTGACACCTTGAAATCCACAGACTCAGAGCCTGGCATCTATGTCCCATATTGTTCTAGTCTGCTACCCCAACCTTTGGTTAGAGACCCTTTATTTAAAAGATAAGGATATGACCTGCAGTGACAAATGCTGAAACAAACCACTCATTGAACTTGTCCACAGTTTTCAAGTACATGTTGTTGGACAGCCACATATTCTCATCTACGAGGTCAAGAGCAGCATGAGCTATGAACTGGTTCAGATGGCGATGATCATCCTAGATGACAATGTGACACCAGATTAACATTCCAGACAGCATCAAGAACACCAACATTTCATTCTGGAAATTTTATACATAGTCTTCTTGGGGGCAGGGGCCATCTTATGCTTTTCCTTCACTTATTACTGTCATGGGATTTAGAAAAGACCTTCAGTGTTTTCACATCATATTCTTTTCAATTTGCTATCTAAGACTCAACAAACAGAAACGGCCAATTAATAAATGAAATGTTGATGTTCAAGACACAATATAGATTATTTTTGTAATTTTGCAAGAAGGAAGTTATGAAATTTGGTAACCATTTAAACGTGTGAAGAACAGTAGGTTAAAAATAGAGATTCTGCTTTAAAGACCCTCATATGTTTCTAAAGGAAGACATGAAAAAATACGCAAGTGGTAATGGCTAGCGGACAGCCACAGGCAGGCTGGAGAGCTACCCAGAAGTGACGTCAGCATGGGTCTCAAGGTCAGCAGGGGAAAAGGGCAGGGAAGGCCTTGGGACACGGTGACACTTGGTGAGCCGCGGAGACGGCTGAGGTGGTGGCACCCTTAAAGGCTTGGCATTGGCCTCCCTCAGGGGAATGGAGCTTACGCGGCAGGGGGACCTAGGGGTGGCAGGAGGCCAGACTCGGCCCCAGCTGTGAACAGTCGCGGGTCTCAATGGCAGGAGATGGTCCCATCAGAGCTGAGTGTCCTTTTCATGGGCTTAACTGGAGGTGGGACTGTCCCCCATAATGTGGAGAGGGACTTCACAACCTCTAAGTCTTACTCCTGCGGAACTCTATTTCAAAATAAATTTTTCGTGCAGATTTCCATTAACAGGTTGAAACTGAATTCTTCTGCTGAAGCCCTAGCCACCCCCCAACCCCGCCCAGTACCTGAGGACGTGGCCTTTGGAGAGGGGGTCACTGCAGCTGTCGTTAGCATGCTAGAGTAGGATGGCCCTAACCCAGCGTCACTGGCGCATTCATGAAAGAGGGGATGGAGAGACGGACGCACAGTGAGAATGCCAGGTGAAGACTGGGCTTCTGCAGCCACAAGCCAAGGAACTACCAGAAGCTAGGAGAGAGTTCTGGAACAGATCTTCCCCTAGCACCTTCACAGGGGGCCTGGCCCTGCCAAGACACACTGTGCTGGGACTTCTGGCCTCCAGGCGGTGAGACGATGAGCTGCTTTTCCCCTAAGCCGCCCGGTTTGCGGTGCTGTTATGACAGCCCTGGGAAAGGCAACTTAATGTGACCTCCCTGCTGCCGAGGCCGTTCCTGGGACGGTGCGGGAGAAAGGCTGCCAGTTGCTTGGAGTGCCCTGCGCACCTCAGGCCTGTCTACTCCACTCACACCGTGACGAAGCCAATTCAATCCCTAGAGAAATTGGTGTGTTTTGTGTCTGCTTACAGCAGCGTTTTCCACGGGATGATCAATTAGAAGAAAAATGTAGAAATGCTTTATGGTGAGTGGTAGCAGGAGAAGCAACTAAGGGCAAGTCGCGCCCCAAAGTGTTTTTATACACACGGCTTTGCCTCCCACGAGTCCACAGAAACTCCACAGGTAGCCCTGTAGCAGAGAGCAACCGCTACAACACAGATGCCTCAGAAGCAAGTTTTAATGAGCACTGTGCTCCTAGGAATGTGGGCAAATAATGTAGCAACAGCCGCCTGACAGTACCGTAACCACATTTCTATCTGGTGTTCGTGGCAAGATTTAAATAGTTGAAAAGCATCACACACTGGACATTATGCATTACAATTAATTTCAAAAATCAAAAAAATCAAGTTTTGGCTTAAGGGACATTAAAGCTTATTTTGGAGTTTGGAGAAACACAGCATAACTTTTCATTAGCCATATGGGCCAGTACAGAAAGATGGAAGGGCCCCAGCTATTCTCACCTTAAGATTCTACATGTTTGCTCTGAATGGCATGTTCTTGAACCAAGCTTGTTTTTCCGGAACCATTACTGGCAACAAGGAAGTCGGGCAGTGTCACTGGGGAGGACAGCAGTGGGCACCACCCAGCCGGTAGGCGGGCGGGAGGGCACTGAAAGCAGCTGGCACCTCAGGGGCAGCGGGGCATGTAAGCAAGGGTCTCTTTTAACCCTCCCGGGTGTAAATGGCCCTACTCCGTGCGTCCTGACGAAAAACGTAATTCCCCTGGGCAGAATGGGCTCTTACGGCATTCCTAGTCAGTAACGACTGCTCTTCGGTCCCACAACAGGGGGGGACTGTGTTTCTCTGCTCAGGGAGCAGCTTTTCAGGAGGGGTGACACAGTGAACTCCGTGCCAGAGAAGAGACCCAGAGCACCCTGCTAAGTGTGTGCTGAATCAAAGGATGAGTCAACAACTCAGAGGCTGTTCCCTGGCTGGCTGCTTTCATCCCGTGGGACTGCAGGGCAAGCCTCATTTAATTGCGGTGGGTTCCAGTGACCTCATCATCTGTCTGGGTCTCTTCCAGCTGTCAAATCATGCCACACCATTATCATTACAACAGCATAACAATTCTTACAGAATTTTTTAAGGGTCCATACGCACTTTGGATTCTGCTTTTCCAGCTGGCAAAAATTCCATCTCAAAAACTGGATTATCGTGGTGGCCCACAATTACAAAGTAGAAGCTTCCAGACATTGTCTTCAATATATAGCTCCTAATTAAATGAAAATAACACATATTTTTAGGACTCCACACTGAAAATGAAAAATGGTTAACAAGAACTCTAGAATTCAATTTTTTACTTAAACATTGTAGAAGAGGACATTGTAGAAGAGGAGACCACTAAGCATGTCATGCTTTCCAGTATATCACCACAGACAAATGGCTTTGGGACTATACAAATCACGTCTGTGATAGGTCCTATAGAATCCAGTACTTTATTTCCACGGGGAAACTGGAAGGCCTCGAACACAAAGTTGTAAAAACGACATTCTCGTGACCCGAAAGTGTGGAACATTCAGAGCAAGCTGGAAGAAATGTGGATTGGACCAGTTAGCGTTATTAGCACCAACACCGGGAAAAATTAATAAAGGGTGCTGATTTTGTCTTCTTTCTACCTGAACAATGTATGCTATAAATCTAAGTCTCTGCAAATACGAGGGCCTATGATATGCCTCCTCAAACAACATTCGTAAGAAAGGAAGACATGGGGCGCCTGGCTGGCTCAGTTGGTGGTGTGTGTGACTCTTGATGTCGGGATTGGGAGTTCAAGCTGCATGTTGGATATAGAGATTACTTTAAAAAAAAAAAAAATCTTAAAAAAAAAAGGAAGACACAATTTTGTATTCTAGAAAAGATAGAAGAAACTATAATCCAAAAAGAAAGACCCTTGAGGCGTCAAATCTTAGAACTGGTGTTCATAGGTTTCCTACGGAAATGAAGAGAAAGTCTCGGGGGTGGGGTTGGTTGGGGGGCGATCAGGGATTCTGTGGCTTTTAGCACAGTCGAAATCTGAATGAAGGGACAGATGGGTGGAAGGATTTATGTATGTATTTACGTACTTTTAGCACACGGGCAGCCACCTGGCTAGCTGAGACTACACCGTCTCAGGGAAGGTACAGTGAGGTGTGGCAGAGCCCAGGGCTCATCAAGCTTCACTGGGACTTCTGCTGAATCACCCTGAACATGAGAAAATCTGAATTTTTTTCCCTAATGAATACAACCTTTGTCGTTAAGGAAACCAAGGCGCAGCTGGCACTCTGAACTCTGGAATCGGAAGGCCCACGACTGGAAGAAAAGGCAAATAGGACGTTCTTTTGGCATGATGAGGTAAACAGGATTCAGCACGTTACCCGGGGCAGGTGTTGGCACACTGCAGCCTGCAGGCCAAATCTGGCCTTGCCCATCCTTTTATTGTTGCCGGAGGCCGCCTTTGCCCAACAGCAGGATGACAGAGCTGAGCAGCTGCGACAGAGACCTTCTGATCCTTTACAGGAGAAGTCTTAGGGGAAAGATGGGGAAAAGGCCCACATAGTAAAACTGGGTATCCAGACAGGCAGGAATGATACGAAAGCTCTGCAAAACCAGGAGAATCAGCAACAATTCTCAAGATTGAAAGAAATTGTCAAGGGGCAAAGGGATGAGAACTTCAATCTGAACAAAGTCGACAATGATGTCATTGGACTAGGACTTTGCAGCTGGAGTTTGCCAAGGGAAGGGCTTAATTTCTTCAACACAAACACTTAAGCAGCAGCAGCAGCAGCAAACAATACACATCTAAGGAAGAAAACCCTCCTTCCTATGCCCGCATAGTGTCAGTACAGGGTGAGCATACACAGAAAGGGAACCGAGGGAACACCACGCAAAGGGTAGGTCACGGACTCTACAGCCGGACAGAACTTGAACTGCCAACAATCTGATTTCACAGCAGCTGAACGGGTAATGCGACTATTCGATTCTGCAGGCAAAACGGGAAGGTGAAGTGGAAGAAATGGAAATCTCGGGAGACTAGCCACACGGCCTCAGGAAGGGAGTGTCTACAGTCACTTGGTATCAGGTTTATTATGCCCAGGTGGCAGCAAAGATGAGACACGCTTTAGGGTTCCGTGCTGCTTTCCACGGGGAGGGAAAGGTTCTCTGTCTGCACTGTCCAGTGTGGTAGCCACCGGTGGCTGTTGTGTCCACAGAACTGAATTTTTGACTTTGTTTTAGTTAAATTTAAGCAGCCACATGTGGTTAGTTGCTACTGCATTGGACAGTGGCCTCTGTATTGGCTCCTAGCAACGATTTGAAATGTTTGACGTTCTGCGAAGTCTTCTACTTTCCCTCCATCCCCAAAGCAAGTGTTAAACTTAGTACTCCAGTCTGTGATACAAATGAAGCAACCGCTTCCCTCCATCCACAAAGGGTTACTTAGGACAAAGGACGGGGTTTGTGTGAGCTTGAGGTGTGTGTCTGCTCAATTTCCCCATCACCTAAAATGGGAGCCCGTCAAGCATCTCCTAAGAAGCCCAAGTCTCCGGGTGGGGAGGAGACGGCTACACGGAACTGGGCAATGGATTAAACCGGGGAACTGAGGAAGAGGGAAGAATCAAGGATGTTTCCAAATGCCTGACTGAGGTATCAAGACGAGTCTATTCACCGGGAAAGGAAATAAAGAGAAAAAAAGGAGGATGAAACGAACACGTCAATTTTGAGTGTGCGGTGGTGGCCAGAATTGCACGCCCCGCCCTGACCACATCCTGATCTCGAAAACCTGTGAATGTTCATTTCCTGGCCGAGGGGAATGAAAGCTGCCGATGGAACCGAGGTCGCTCACCAGCTGACCTGAGGACAGGGAGAGGGGCCTGGACTAGCCAGGTGGGCCCAATATAATCACAAAGGTCTTTAATGGGGGGGAACGAGCGAGGCCCAACAGGTCAGAAGGGAGTGCGACGCTGCCGGTGTTGAAGAGGGGAGAAGGGGCCAGAAGCCGAGCGGCCTCTAGAAGGGGGAGGGCACAAGGAACCCGATTCTTCCCGACAGTCTCCGGAATGGAACACAGCCCCGTGAGAGCCGCGGCAGACGTCTATGCCACACACACGTAAGGCAATACATTTCCGTTGTTTAAGCCACTCAGCTTTGTTGGAGCAGCAGACAGCACACACGTCAGAGCTGAAAAAGCTGCAGGAATGAGGGGGAAAAAAGGGACACATTCGAGGTGCTCCCAGAAAGCAGGCGCATTCCGTAGGGAGACTGAGGACAAAAGGAGTTCACTTACCACGGGACGAGAGCTTCAAAGCACTGCAGAAGGTCGGAGGGAGAGGAAGGAAGCGAGGGACAGTGGTGCGTCAGGGGGGAGCTACCTGGGGCAACCCGGGGATAATATAAGTGTTTTTCTTGCCCACACGCCTCCCTGATGCTTACCACAGAGCCCAGTACCGAAGACATGCTCCACGCTTGGGGAATGGAACGCGAGGAGGGGGGCAATAGCTGGGACAGTGACGGGTGAAGCTGGAACACAGGAACGAGAGGCCTGCTTGGATGAACCAGCCTCAACACAGAAAAAAACCTTCTGAAGGTTCTAGTGCTGAGGTCCTTGCGGTCTCAGGCCTGACTGGGGAGGTCTGTGATCAAATGATTAACAGCGCCTTTGTGAGGTGAAGCTTCCACACCTGTGAAGAAACTCCCATGACCACGGATGGGAGTTGTTGACTGAAGGACTCCCGCTTGGGATGAAAACAGTAGCTGTCCCTGATGATAGGTGGCCTGAGCTGTTTGAGAGGGAGCGACAACTAAAATCAATGTGGTGAGACAGGAGCTCTGGATTACCTTGAACTGGAAGAGGGCGTGTACATGATGTAGGAAACGGGGCACTAACGAGTAATGAATGCAAAAAAACACATCTGTGGGGCTGGCAGGAGAAGGGCTGTGAAGCGCCAAATGAATGGAAATGTGTGAAATAAGTTAAAAACAAAAGCCTTCTTAGACTACAATCAGGAAAAGGGGGAGAAAGGTCATCTGGTACATAGGATGCAGATCTGCTGAACTTCAATATTCTCAAAGCATGATTTTCTAATAGCAAGTGTGACAAAATGGGCTGGGAACCTCAAGACAGGTATATTTAAAAAAAAATACATCTCATTAAATACAGATCTTCAAGTCCCAGCAAAATTTATATCTTCGATTAACAAAAGTGACTGTATACTCATCAGTGACATGGGAAATCTCGGGCCACCTCAGATAGGTAAGTGTTGCTGTTTTCAGAAACAAAGGCTTATCTTCTGTAATTGCGTACTTTTGGAATAGATTAAAACACCCAGAGAAACACCTGTCTCTGGTCAGAGCACAGGCTAGAAGCTTCTATTTTACATTAACTTCATTAATGTGAATCCCCAGACAAAAATCAAGTGGTTATTCAAAGTACTGGTTACGAGAGCAAGTCCTGCCAAACTTGTATTTTCTGTTTTGGAAGAGAAATCCAGGAGACAGCAAATTATCTTATGAAGTAACCTGGTATCTACCTGAGAACCAACTCTGTAGCTCTGAGCAGTCCGTGGTCCTGTCAGAGCTATGGCGGAAGGGGGTGCAGGCAGCACTAATTTTACTTGTTGAGTGAGGGACCACTCCTACCTGACTTGAATGTCAATGCTCAAAGAACTTAAAAGTTGTACAAGTCCGTCGACCGCATGGGGTCTCTAGGGAACCATCGTGTGACCTTAACCTAGTCCAGCTCAACATTTTGAATACTTAAGTGAGGGACAATTGATCACATTGAAGGACAACATGCTCAGGTGGCTAATAAACTGGAAGGCAACACTAAAGGTTCAAAAATCCCTCTACGTTAAGAGAATTGAAGTGAAACGAACAAGATAGTTTAAGAGAATGTAAAAAAAAAAAAAGTTCTGTACTTAAACTGTATAATAGGAGAGAAATCCAGGTTAAGTGCAGTTCATCTACTAGGATCCAAAAGTTTACATTAATGTAAGCTCAGTAAGGGGCAGTAGTCCCATACAGTAACCGAAAAAGGTAATGCCAATTTGAGGCTGCACTAAGCCCATGTCCTTTTAACTAATTACATCTCCAGGGAACATACTCACTTCTGGGAATCTCATTTTAAAAGGATCAATAACTCTGAACTGTGTGTTGTAAGGAATGCTCTGGAAAGGAGCTACTGAAGGAACGGAAGATGTTTAAACTGGGGAAGGCCTTTCTGGGGGTGGGGAGTACGATACAGCAGGATCTTACCTTCAGATATAATGTATGCTGTCCAATGGAAAAGGGATGTGAGGAGGGATGGCAAATGGGTTATCGCTGGTGAGCCGGTTCTAAGTAGCCGGTGGTGACTGCCAGGACCAGGTGCCGATAAAGGCTGGGACGAGAAAGATCTGCAGCAGGAAAGACGGCTGTGATCGAAGGGCAGTACCTACGTGTGTACCAGGTATTTAAACTCTGGGCTTGACAGATTTATCCCGAACTGCACAGGGGACAAGCTTAGGGCTGCTCCTTTGAGGTTACCGGGAAGCTTACTCGAGACTATGTTACCAAGCACCTCGTTTCAAGCTGTCGGGCTGCCTGTGAGAGGGCTAATCCCCGCCCCTCCCCGGACAGGGCCCACCCGTTTTCCAGCTCCACAAGACAACAGCAAGGCTGCTTAAAAGCCCCTGCATTAGCTGAATGTCCTAGTGAAAGGCAAAATGAAGCAAAGGCCCCGAGCCGGCCGCCGCTTGCAGGCTGAAACTCGATGCGCGCTGGCCCAGTGGCCTGGGATGAGATCAGCCGAACGGGGACTGGCCAGGTCCGATCCGGCTGCCCCCGGGCGCGCTGGAGACACCGGGCCAAAGCCCGCGTCACGCGGGACCTGGAACGTCCCCTGGAACTCCCGCCCCCTACTCACTCCAGCTCCTACCTGACGGGAGACGCCGCCGACGGAAGCAGCCAGTCCCTTCCCTCCGCAGACTCGCGCCTGGCAGCCTCTGTCAGAACTCCCCGAGCAATCCTCGCGAGAGTCCGCTGTGGCGACGCCGCGGGAGGTGGGAGGAGCTTCCGGCCAGAGGGCGGCGCAGCCCGGCGCGTGCGCCGTAAGTCAGTCACCCGAGCGGGGCGCTTCGGTTTGGCGGGCCTCGGGGGCAAGGGCGGGCTCAGCACTGAGCCGGGCGAATTCCGAGTCGCGCCTCGTTTTCTCCTGTTGCCTCACTACCGGTCCCCGCCCTCCAGCCGCGTGGGAAAGTCGTGTGTGGGCCACGACCCCACCTACCCATCGGAACCGCTGGGAAAGGAAGTGCGAGTCGGCTGGAGTTCCTGGTTCGTTCGGAGCGAGAGGCCGAGTGTTGAAGCTCCTCTGTTCTTCCCGACCCGCCCCCTGGCAGAGAACGAGCTCTGAAGGCCGGGATTCTCCCTGAGCCTGCGGCCCGGGCTGGGTGTTGTTAACTCGGGCCGCGGCAGGACCGGCGGGGGGGAAGTCGGGGGCAGGGGAAGCTGACAGCTGGTGGCTCAGGTAGATGCACTGGTTTCTCCCCCGGGACCGGCGGAAACGGAACCTTTTGTTTGTTTTCATTATAGCTTCTTTGCCCCCTGCTCAGCCCCTTCGCGTTTCTCGGGAGGCCACTGGTCTGTATTCAAAAATTCATGGTCCGTCTGCCTGCCAGGTAACCCGTAACCATTTTTCCTTCCAGTTCACTATGCCCCCCAAATCTGACGTGTTGAGTCAAGGTGAACTGCGAAAAAAGCTATACCAGACTTTTAAGGATCGGGGTATACTGGACACGCTGAAGGTATCCGTTTTAGCCATATCTTTTTTTTTTTTTTAATTTTTTATTTATTTGTCAGACAACACAAGCAGGGGGAGCGGTAGGCTGCCCGCTGAGCAAGGAGCCGGATATGGGAGATTCGGGACTCGATCCCAGGACCTGAGCCGAAGGCAGTGGCTCAACCGACTGAGCCACCCAGGCGTCCTAGCCATATCTTTTATATAACTTTTACAAGTTAACCTGTAATAGGCAGTCCAAATTTAAATACATCCAGGTCTTGGCTTTTAAAAACATTATGTCATAGATTGTATGGGTAAGTTACATTCTTACGTTCCCCTGTAACTCTTGGTTACGGATCACGGAAGTCTTGAAATGGTTTAGAGTTAGAGTGGTCTTAAAAGAACATATTCTAAATCCTAGGTTTATTGGACTGATATTAAGGTAATGGTAGCTTTGTAAAATGAACACAATCTAGTAAAGTTGGCCTTGGTTTATAAATCTGGTTTGCAAATCCTGAATTAATAAGTGGTTTTGTAATGGTACTCTCTTGAATGAAGGAAATAGACACTGTATAGAAAATGTTAGTTGAACTACTTACCATAGAATAATTTGGGGAATGTGAAATTTCTTAAAATTTAAGCAGCAGATACTAGTACACGTGTTATAAACAGCAAGGAGTAGGATTAGCTCAAATGTTTTCATTACTGTATACATTTCAAATGTCAAATTAAGGGGGCACCTGGGTGGCTCAGTCAGTTGAGCCTCCAGCCCTTGGTTTTGGCTCAGGTCATGTTAAGGGTTATGGACTCAGCCCATAACCAGCTCCGTGCTGGGGTGGGGCCTCCTTAAGAGTCTATCGTTCCCTCTCCCTCTGTCCCCTCCCTCTCAAAAAAAAAGGTGTTAAGGAAAAAGTGAGCTTTTTAAAAAATTTTTGTCCCTGTCCCATTGTTTTGGTAACTTTAATCTTGAGATTAATCTGAAAAATATAGAAAAACATGGAGAAATATCATCACTAATACAGCCACTAATTGGCATAAATGTATCTTTTTTTTTTTAATCTCCATACCCAGTGCAGAGCTCAAACCCACAACCTGGAGACCCAGAATCCCACACTCCACCGACTGAGCCAGCTAGACACCTCTCTTTTTTAATCTGATATTGTGAACATTTTCCTGTGTCCTTCAGAGTTCCTCAGAATCCTCATTTTTGATGGCACCAGCCTTGTCTTTGAATGTATGGGTAATTTAGGTAGCAGTTCCCTGTTGAAGATTTACATTATACCGAGGCCTACACATTCCTTCAATTGCATCTCTCACTTTTTGCCTAGGATAGGTTAAGTGACATTACTGAACCAAAAGCCTGAGGTTTTTTTTGTTTGTTTGTTTTTGTTTTTGTTTTTTTAAAGGCTTTATTTATTTGACAGAGAGAAACACAGTGAGAGAGGGAACACAAGCAGAGGGAATGGTAGCAGGAGAAGCAGGCTTCCCGCAGAGCAGGGAGCCCGATGCGGGGCTCGATCCCAGGACCCCGGGATCATGACCTGAGCCGAAGGCAGACGCTTAACGACTGAGGTTTTTTTGTTTGTTTTTTTGTTTTAAGATTTTATTTATCTGACAGAGCAAGAGAGCACAAGCAAGGGGAGCAGGAGAGGGGGAGGGAGAAGCAGGACCCTGGGATGATGACCTGAGCCAAAGACAGATGCTAAACCATCTGAGCCACCCAGGTGCCCCCTGAGCTTTTTTCCTTAAAGATTTTATTTATTTGAGAGAGAAAGTAGGCATGTGCAGGAGCAGGGGGAGGGGCAGAAGCAGAGGGAGTGGGAGAAGCAGATTCCCTGCTAAGCTCAGAGCCCTGTTGGGCTCCATCCCAGGAACCTGAGATCATGACCCAAGCTGAAGTCAGATGCTTAACCAACTGAGCCACACAAGGCCAGAGCTTTAAGGCTCTCAATATATGGGTCTTGTTCTAGAAAGGTTGTAGTAGTATATACACCAGCAATTTAATAATGCCTATCTCTTCAATGATATTATCATGACATTTTTTTAAATATTGGAAAACTTGTAATATTCCATTGATTGTTAATGAGGTTGCACATATTTTCTTGCCATTCGTATGTTTTCTGTGGATTGGCAGTTTATGTTCCTCGCCCATCCCCCCCACCCCGCCCCAGTGGTGTTTTATTAATGTATAAGATTTCTTTTAATAGAAACTTAATTTCTTTTCCAGTTTTGCAGCCATACTTTATCTTGGTATTCAGTTTTTAATTTGGTTCTAAATATTGATGTACATTTTTAATATGGTCAAATCTATTGATTTTTTTTTTTTGCTGATTATTCTCAGTTCTTCTCTAAGAGATCAAATAGTCACTTATTTTAAAAGGTTTTTTTTGTTTGTTTTTTTTTTTACAGTTAACTCTGTAACCCACGGTATTAATTGTAGTATATAATGCATTAATATGCTTTCTAATGTGGAATGGGCCTCACATTCCTGGCCATGACATGCTTTTTTTTTTTTTTTTTAACTGTGCTTCTGAATTAGATTTGAGAGTGTTTCATTTGTGGTCATAAATGATACTGATGTATTCTTATCTTTTTTAAGCTGTCCCTGTTTGAGTTTATTATCAGGATTATGCTAGCTTTGTTCACTTTACTAACGTGTTGTATCTTCTAGAGAAAGACTGTTTCCCTTGTGTAGCTGGCTGTTGAGTTCTGTTATCCCAGCTTTACCAGTGGCAAAACAGGTTTTTACTTATTAAGTCTGAGCTAATTTTTTTTGTTTTCTCAGTTCAGTGACAGTGGCCTGAGTGAGTTTTAATTTTTAAAATTCATTGAGGGGCACCTGGGTGGCTCAGTGGATTAAAGCCTCTGCCTTCGGCTCAGGTCATGATCTCAGGGTCCTGGGATCGAGCCCCACGTCGGGCTCCTTGCTTAGTGGGGAGCCTGCTTCCCCCTCTCTCTCTGCCTGCCTCTCTGCCTACTTGTGATCTCTCTCTGTCAAATAAATAAAATCTTTATTTTTTTTTAATTTTTTTTAAAGATTTTATTTATTTGACAGCGAGAAACACAGCGAGAGAGGGAACACAAGCAGAGGGAATGGTAGCGGGAGAAGCAGGCTTCCCGCTGAGCAGGGAGC
>CM053612.1:94667036-94722804 GCA_028646535.1 Procyon lotor | reverse complement strand
CCTCTGCTTGTGTCCCCTCTCTCGCTGTGTTTCTCGCTGTCAAATAAATAAAATCTTTAAAAAAAAAAAAAAAAAACAACGTTTTAAAACCAAGATTATATAAACAGTGAGCAATGGTTAAATGAAAGAAATTTGTGCAGTGAAAACTATATTATATGCTTTGTGTCTTTTAGGTTTTCTCATGCAGTTTTTAAGAGAATTGGCAGAATATCATCAGTCCAGAGCGAGCCGTGATATGGGAACTCAGACAGGTTCAACATTTCCTAGTAAAGACTCTCTCGGTAACTGTAACCTTCTTTCAGAATTTTAATTGTTCTGTTTTCTCTTCACATGACAATGACTTGGTTAACTGTATTATGAGCTTGTTCCTTGACTGGGAGGGATGCAACATGCGGGTGGTGGAGGGGCTCGTTTCCTCTGGAATCACTGTGGGAGGGGACTAGAACTGCTCTCCAGTACTGCTCCCTCCCCCCGTGACCGCTGTGGCTGCACCTTCCAGATCCCGCAGGAATCCGAAGGCCCACATTCTTCCTTGTGTGTTGCACTCAACCTCTCTTAACTGGCAAGTTCTTCCTTATGTCTCATCTAACTAGTTTATAGTTAGAAAATAGAAAAATATACTACTTTATAGTATAGAAAATCCTGGATGACTTGCATTGCAGAGAACTAGAGAAGTTAGTGGTGTATCACCTCAGCTTGTGGTTGAGGAAATGGGGGTCCGCAGAGGAAGAGCAACTTGGAAACGAGTCTGGGGCAGAGCTGGTATTAGAGTCCAGGTTTTCTGAAATTGGGATAAATCGATTTTGTGGCCCTTCCCAAGTCTTAAGGAATAATGGTGCTTTTAACCTGTAAGAAGATAAGCCTATAATTTGTAAAAGTTACACTGTATAATGAGGCCTTTAATTTATCTTGGCATAGGTTTTATTCCATTGGGAACATGGTAGGTGCTTACTCTAGAGCAGTGCTGCCCAATAATATGAGCTACATGTGTAATTTTTAGTTGCCTAGTAGCCATAGTAAAAAACCCCAAAACAATAAACCCACAGGTGAATTTGCTTTACTATATTTTATTTAACTCAATAGGGCCAAAATATACCAATATGTAATCAATATAAAAAACATAAATGAGATTAGATAAAATGTCTGTGTTCAGTCCTTGAAATCTGGTGTGTCTTTTACACTTAGAGCACTTGTCAGTTCAGATGGTCACATTTCATCTACTCGGTGGCCTCATGCGTCTCGAGAGTCCTCTATTGAACAGTACAATTACAGAGCATTTGGAAAATACAGAAAGGTCAACGGAAAATATGTCTAAAATTCTCTAAAGGGACGAACGTTGCCAGTACTTCCGCCAGCCTTTTCTCCTGTGCGTCCTGTTTGCGAGTGTGGGTGTTCGGCATGGCTGAGATCGTCCTCTAGGTCCAGGTTTGCTCGGGGCATGGCTGATTCCCATCCGCAGTTGGTTTGAGGGCTGAGTCTCCTGGAAACTGCAGGAACCTGCGAGACAGTTCGTGGGTCTGGTCTCAGCCCCAGTTAGGCCGTCGCGTAGTTCCTTAGCCCTCTAGGACTCACTGAAACCGTAGGGGCCACTTTCCTTCCCTGTAAAGCAGAGGAATTGAAATGTATGATCTTTGTTTACTTTAAGGTCAGTGTTTGCAATGTGTGAGTCACCTTTAACCGAAGTCCACTAAAAGCGCTCTCTGCCTTGGTACTTAGGGACTAGAAAGAGATGCCAGTGTTTTCGGACTTACACTGTATGCTTTGCTTTCTTTGTCCCTGACATTGAGGATGAAAATTTTCTAACTACAAAAGAGTTGAAACAGTTGTACACTGAACACTTGTATGCCTAGATTCTCCCAGTAAATTGGTGTGACACTTGCTTGAGCCCTTGTCTGTCTCATCCATTAATCCGTCTTAATTTTTTGATGTTTCAAAGTCAGTTGCAGAGACCCCTACGTATACTCTGCTCTTGAACAGAGCTGTAGCCTCTTGCTCACCTGATCACGTTTCTCTCTCGTAACTTCCTGTGTTGTTTTTTAATAGTGGAAAAGCTTCAGCTCATTGATGATCAGTTTGCTGATGCTTACCTTGAGCGTCCCAAGTTAGAATCTTTAGAAATAAAGCTAAATGAATATAAGAGAGAAATAGAACAGCAGCTTCGGGCAGAAATGTGTCAAAAGGTAAGTTGTATCTTGTTGCTGTTAGCGAGAGTGATATTGGTGCTTATCTTTTAATGTCTTAGTCTTAGGTATAAGGGGAAAAATGTGGAATCTTGATTAGTGTGATAAACTATTGCACATATGAATTTTCTTTCTAATGGACATCATTTTTTTGGTGCAGTGAATGAGATGAAACTAAAGAGTTAAACTGAATATATTTAAGTGGGGCGTTCGTGGTAAACCTAACCATCAAGAGAGAAGTTACTTCTTTAGTATAGTTATTGGTATTTACAGTTATTTGTAACCAATTGGCAGTTGAAGTATTTTAAAAATACCGAAATAGCAAAAGCTAAAATGGAAGAGAAAAGAAAGACTGAGAAGAAATTAGCCGAGTTCCGGAACGAATTGGAGCGAACTTGTCAAGCAAAATCGGAAGCCCTCGTTTCTCGGGAAAAGATGGCTCTTGAGAGAATTCAAAAGCACCAAGAGGTAACATCTTAAAATTATTTACTGAGTGTCTGTTTCCTGCAGCTCTTAGTAGATTGGCTCAAGGTCCGAGACTGGGTTGGGACAGTCGGTTAGACGAGACAGAGCCCTACAAGAGTACTAGGGACCGGGGTCAGAGCGCAAGTGGAAGGATGGGCCTTTAAACGATGTGCAGGGGGCGCCTGGGGGGCTCAGTGGGTTAGGGCCTCTGCCTTCAGCTCAGGCCATGATCTCAGGGTCCTGGGATCGAGCCCCGCATTGGGCTCTCTGCTCAGCGGGGAGCCTGCTTCTCCCTCTCTCTCTGTCTGCCTTTCTGCCTACTTGTGATCTCCTTCCTCTCTGTCGAATAAATAAATAAAATCTTTAAAAAAAAAACAAAACGATATGCAGACTTCGTTCCTCCAAAACTGCTGGACGGAAGGAAGTGCAAGTGCGAACATCCACGTGCGGATTGTGAGAAACTCACACTGAGTAAGCTCCATCCTCTCGGGCAGATTGGAGGACTCGGGGGCAGCTTCCCAAAGAGGATCAGCACTTGTGGGAGGGCTGCGTGCGGGGAGAGGGAGAGCAGCGCTCTGAGGCAGACGGCACTGAAGGCCCCGTGTTGAGGGCCCAGCTGAGGCGGGCACCCTGCGACCGACGTAGACCAGACCAGTCGCTCGTAGGTGATTGTTGTGTTCCGGTTCTTGGATTTGTGAGGTTAGCGAGGGCAAGAAGAGGCGCTTGGCGAGTGAAGCTCTATAGAGCGGAAGGGACCTGGCTTGGCAGAGGGAGCACATTTAGTTGAAGACATTGGGGTTCGGTGGGGTGGTGAAGGGAGCCAGTGGGGAACGTGGGGGGCTGCTAGCCCAGGGCAGGAGGGAAGGCCATGTGGCAGTGTCCGAGCCCTCGGGGACTAGTCTGGGGCTGCCGACAGGAGGAAGGATGAGCATGGGCCAAGAGGATAGGGTTGCAGGCCGAGGTGTCACGTGAAGACGGGTGACAAGAGGCTGTGTGTGTGCTGCCATTGGATCGAGGTCCCCGGAGAAGCGGAGTCCAGGCCTGCAGAAGTCAGCCAGGTGGCCATTTGATCTTGTCTCGCGGAAAGTGGTGGGACCGGAGGTGGAAAGGTTGTGGCGTGGCAGGCAGCATGGGTCCATTCTTGTCCAAAAATCCGGTTCCTTTCCCAGGGGGCTGTCTTCGGCCTGCCTGGATTGGGACCAGTGTTCCCTCCCTGTGTCCGGCCGCAGCTGCTGCCGTCGGGAGCTCTTGGTCAGGGGGAGCTCTTGGTCAGGGCCTCGCCGTCGGACCCGGTTGTTCCTATCGGTTACACCCCCTATACGACTTTGTTTACCATTTCTGGTGATTGGGCTCCTGCACAAAGAAATGTGGGAAGCACCGTCTTTGAGATGATTGGATTATGTTTAGATAGACAACTGCATCCTCAAGACAGGTGACGGACCAGGCCGCTACCAGAGTGGAATATTCATTTAGTTAACTGATGCTCTAAAGGCTCTGGATGAGAGGGCCCTCCCCGTGCACAGCATCGTGTCTTTCTTCCACCACCTGGAATGCCGTTCTCCTTCGGTCCCTGATGAAACCCTCTTGGCCTTCAAAATCCAGCTTGAATGTTACCTGCTTGTGACGCCTTCCCTGGTCTCCTCCTGACAGACTCATTCGGCTGGTGCTCCGGCCTGAGTCTTTCTGTAGTTCGGTTATAAAATCCCCACGTCATCGTCTGATTATTTCTCTCTCCCTGACCAAAGTGAATTTTGGAAAGATGGGACCTGTATCTGTGTGCCTTTCTCTGGCCAGCCCCGAGAGCTGTGTTCGACACAGACTAGGTGTTCCGTGAAGCCTTTTGCTCAGTGAACGCACACCTGGAAGTGTGGCCCGTTCCCTCAGCTTGCTGCTGCTGAGTCCGAACGACTTAGAAACTCGGACTTTGTGACAGCGACAGAGCCAGGGGAGTTCTAGTCTTCCGAAGCTTTATTGCTAAATATACATCTTGCCATTTTTTTCTTGCTGAAGCACTTACCCAAAGTTGAAGTGTCTGAGAGCTGTTACGTAGAATAAATAGACCAGGGATGTTAAGAATACAGGATAACGGAGTTTCACAGTCACTGCCGGAGGGAGCGCAGGTCGGGTCAGGAATTAGGCAGAAAGCGCACCTCCAGTTGGAACCTCTTGAAAGGGCAATTGTGATGCTAAACGTCTGGACTTTGTTCTCCGGAATTTAGGAAGCAGGATGGTAGTGCACATCTGTTTTATTTTCTTTAGCTCGCTTACTGAAAATTAATGCTTTCGTACACAGATGGAAACCAAGGAAATTTATGCTCAGAGGCAGCTTCTACTAAAAGATATAGATTTGCTAAGAGGCAGAGAAGCAGAGCTGAAGCAACGAATCGAAGCTTTTGAATTGTGAGTAACGTGGATTCGTTTCGGATATTCAGAATGAATGAGATTTAAAAGAACTAAATAGGTGTCTTAATAGTCCGATGCTAATTGCCAAGTAGGGTTTTTGGTGGCAAAAGTGACAGCACCTGGTTTTAAAAGGCACAAGTTAAGAGAAACAAAGATTAGGGTTTCGTTTTTGAAATATTAGACACTAGGGTGAAAAGCAGAATGAGACCCCATCATCGGGCTACAGTAAGACCAGACACATAATTTGAAGAAGCTAATAATGCTTTGACACATCCTGTGATTCTCATGTACGGGCTGTCGTTCAGATCTCCTAGTTGCCCGCGAACATAGCAGCTGAACTCCAGAGTCCCAGACCTGCCATCTTTACCTGCTCTACTGTCAGAAAACAAAAACAAACAAACAAAAAAAGCAAGATGGTGGCTCTGACTTGACTTGTACTGGGCGAAACTGTTTCTCCTGGTGTGTGTGTTACTTCTTCTCAGTACTCACAGAAGAATCAGCCTTCGAATCTTACCTGGATTCCCAGGTATACCAAGCTCACCAGTCTGTAGTTGGTGGAATAAGCTCTCTTTCCCATTTGGGATCTTGACACTCATAGATACTCCAGGAATCCGATTTTATTTGTTTTTCCATTCTCGTAGGCTCTATTGATTTGATTTCTTCTCTCGGCCTTCCTTACTCTCCTTTTGGCGGTACGGAAGTGGCACATTGATAATGAGAGAGAAAAGTAAAGGGACAAAATGTGGGCAGATTCTTGGTTACATAATCATGATTATATGATCGTTTCCTTACCTCCACCTCCCCGACTCTTCCTGGCTTAGCATATAACCTGAAATGGATTTAGTGCTCCTTTGCTTTACAGATTAGCCAGCAGAGGGAGCTCTAACCCAAAGCTTTTCCTTTGCTTGGAACAGACAGTGTTCCTAGCGCTCCTCACTGTTGTTTGGTCTAAGTATCTGTGAACCTGACTCCCTGCTCCAGAATTGGTTTTGTGGGTGATCAGGGACGGGGGTGGGTGTCTCACCATGAAAAGCACTCTGTTCTCCGGATTTGGAGGTTCTGAAGGACCTGTCGTTCACTCTCTCTTTTGGCACTCTTTTTGACATTCACTTGATGGATTATTAGATGCTAAAAACGAATCTTCTACCTATAATTCTTGCTCGTCAATTAAGTATCACAGTTAGAAATATTCTAGAAGAAGCCAGCGTGTAAGTACAGTAGAGTTTGGGTTGTAGCTTTGTGACTAAAAACATCACTCTTTCATCCCTAAATTGATGATGGCCATTGATTCCCTGTAGCCCTTTTTTTTGAGTGTGGTAAGAGACCACTTTGGTCTTCTATTTTCACACTCGCCTTAGCCCGGAGCCACTGGGTTAATTCCATCTGCTGGTTGTTGAACAAAGTTCATCAAGTAGATGGAGGAACTAAAACACAGGTGATTTTTACCCCCTAAATTGGTTCAGATGTTGTGGTTTTCTTACTTGCTTTCTCTGTTTTGGCTAATTTCAGGACTCAGAGGCTGCAAGAGGAAAAAAATAAAAGCGTAACTGACGCACTTAGGAAGCGGGAGCTGAATATAAAGAACATTGAGGAGAGCTATGACCAGAAGCTCAAGAATGAACTTCTCAAGTAATTGCTCGGCATTGCTAACCGAATCTTGTGTTTCATTAAGTTATTAATGAAAAAATCATTTCAAAGAATGAAAAAATCATCAAGTCATTGCTAGAAACACAGCAACACTGATGAAATAGATAAGACGGACAGTTTATGGTAGAATTTGGTGTTTAAAAAATACACGTTTTCATTGGTAGTCAAGCCTTTCCCGTGAATATCTAAGATGGGTTTAAAAAGGTACAGAGAATGGCATCCTCTGCTCATTCTTACTCATAGTTTCTCTGACTGACTGAGGGCCTGTGGTTCGCTTCAGTTTTTAGGGCACCTTAGGACTTGCTCAGTTTGCCCAGCTGCGAAGTCCGAAGTGCAATCACTTTCCATTCTCCCCTCATGCTGGCGCGAAGATGGGGCGAGGCCCAGATTTCTCCCTTGGTCTCCCGCCGGGTTATAGGCCTTGTCACTGAGCGCGTGCCTGGTATTCCTTCAAGGTTCTGCCAAGTCCGAATCCAGAGAAAGGATTAGACGTATGAAGTAAAACACAACATGGGAGAGGAGAAGATGGACACATGTGGTCTCTGGGGCTTTCCTATAGCCTGTGTTTTGTGTCCCAGTGCACAGTCTTTTTGGGCAGAGACACTAAGCCCAAGTGGTGGCTGTGTCTCCCGGGCACGCGCGGCACCCAGCGCACACCGAGTGCTCAGTTGGTGCTGCCTACGTGCGCGTGGACTGAGGCGAAGGCCCCACCTACTCCTCTGGCTGCGTCTTAGTCATTGGCCTCATTATTTTAGTTTAGTATTTTTAAGAGAGAATGAGAGAGGGAGGGAACAAGCAGGGAGGAGGGTTAGAGAGGGAGAAACAGGCTCCCCACAGAATAGGGAGCCCAATGCAGGGCTCGATCCCAGGACCTGAGATCACGACCTGAGCCAAAGGCAGACGCTTGACCGACTGAGCGCCCCAGGCGCCCCTCACTGGCCTCATTTTATTGCCTTGCCCATAATTTGTCACCGGTATTCCATTACATGGTACCCACAAAGGTTTCTGGTGGTTATTCTTTAAAAGAATTCTGTTAGAAAAGTAGCACCTTTTCATTGTATCAGTTTTGAAATGATGGATTTTATCTACATATTTTATGTCTGCTCCTCTAACATAACTAGCGAACACTGAAGTAGATCTAGTTACACGCGTTTTTCTTCCTTTAGTCCTCACCGTTTGTTAAGCTTGCCCAGCCATGGATACAGGAACGGTATGGGGTCATCTGCCGGGCTTGGGGTGTCCTCACATGGCTTTCGCAAGTGTTGAAGTTGGGAGGCCACCCCGGGATTGCTTCTCCCTCCTTCCTCTGGCCGCTGAACCAGGTCAGCTGGTAACAGCTGGTGGAGGTGGCTGAAGCCCCCCGACACGTCCCTTGGGTGTCACTCATTCAGCTCCAATGCTGTTGGCAGTTGGCTCTCAGTACTGGGCTCCGCCTTGAAGGGCGGAAGTGCTTGTCTTAGGGAGCGGAGAAGGGCGAGGTGAACCGACTTGCCAGTGACTGGTTATCATTTGGGATTTGGAGTGTCCCGCACAGTGTAAGTTGACCTTAGTATACTACCTTGAGGCAGTCGAGACCAGCTGAGAAATAATTGTTCTCAGTAACCTCACAACAACAGGACTCTTGATTTTGTGTGATTGAGTTTTGGGACCTGATTAACAGGATCACAGCCGGGTTTTACAGACCTTTGATGTTTGGATCCCTGGCTTTCGTTTGGAGAGAGCCCGAGGTTTACCCCTTGTGTTGTCCCCTTGGGTGCCCTGAGATGCCCCAAGGCCGTAGGTAAGCTTGCGCGTTGATGGCAGTCTGTCCAGGAAAGCGACTGGCTCATTTTTGGGTCTTCTGATTGGCAGGTGCCAGCTTGAACTAAAGGACGACTACATCAGCAGAACTAACAGGCTGATCGAAGACGAAAGGAAGAGTAAAGGTGACTCTTGGGGCAAGCTGTATTTTTCAGCACTGATGGAGGCTGCTAGCTGCCTAGTTGGGCCTCCTCTATATCCTAAAAAAGACAGAGCTAACACATCCTTGTTACTACAAAAATTGCATGTTTTTTGTTTTAATTTTACAAAATAAAAAAATACGGTCTTACTACATTTTTATGAACCTTAGTGTTTAACCTTTTGTCTATTCACAAAGGTCAGTGATTTATCAGCAGGATTTTATCCAGCTTTGTTTCAATGTATTTTGATAAATGTGATTGTGAAGAAGGTGGCAGCAACTTCTTGATAGCCTGTAAATACCCCTCTTAGCCATGAGACAGACTTCGTATTTTCCTAAGGAAAATTTTAACTTCCCTGTCCCTGTGATCTAGTTTCGTATTTCTTTTACTGCTCCCAATGCATTTTTACGTTTCATGATATTTTCACGTGATCTATAACCTCTTAAACTCTTGCATACATTAGCCTGAAACTAGGAAAGTTGGATAATTTTTCAGTCTTTGAGATATTTTACAGGGACTCGATCCCAGGACCCTGAGATCATGACCTGAGCCCAAGGCAGAGGCTTTAACCCGCTGAGCCACCCAGGTGCCCCTGAATTGGTTTTTTTTTTGGTTTTTTTTGTTTTTTTTTTTTTTTTTGACCGTAACATCTACTTATTTAGATAATGAAATAGTAGTCATTAGAACTGATCTACGGGCCATAAATTATTAAATGATTTTATATTCACTAGGAAAACATGATGATTGGTTGGCTCTTTCTTTCAGAAAAAGCTATACATTTGCAAGAGGAGCTCGCAGCTCTTAATTCAAAAAAGGAAGAACTTAACCATTCAGTAAATCGTGTCAAAGAGCTTGAGGTAATCGTTAAGCCCGTTGTTTTGAAACAGACATTAAGGCACTGTGTGAAACTTCAATTTTAGTCATACGTCATTTATCATCATTTATCCTCTTGATGTGTTTGGGCTGTTTTATTCTGTGACTTTGTTGAGCCCTGAGTTGCATCCAGAAAAGGGGGTGATGACCCGAAGCCCTAGCTCTGCAGGACAGGGTTATCCGCGGTAGCAGCTGGATGGACCTGGCCCTGCCCCAGCTCCGGGCGCGGGACGACCGGCGCTGCGGGCGTTCGGGACTCGCGGGGAACCGGACTTCTGTCGGGGCCTCAGTTCAGGCGCGGCGCCCAGCCCGGGGCGGCCTGCCAGCTTTCACTGGAGTGGTCCTGTCCAGGCCCTGTGCTCGTACCGCTTTTTCTGTTTCCACTGCAGCTCGAGTTAGAGGCTGTCAGAGCCCAGTCACTGGCAATAACCAAGCAAAACCATCTGCTGAGTGAAAAGGTGAAAGAGATGGGCGACTACTCGCTGCTGAAAGAAGGGAAACTGGAGCTTCAGGCACAAAATAAATTACTTCAGCAACAACTGGAGGAGGCTAGAAATGAAAACTCGCGTCTCCTAAACCGTAGGTCTTTTTTTCTGATTGGCATGGCTTTGTAATTGCTATTAGCTTGGTATTCGGAAAGTGCTTTATAAGGGAAGCTTCAACTGGGAGGATTTTATAAAACTAAGGTTCTCGAATTGAAGGTACTTTGTTTTTTTTAACTGAATGAATCTGTCTCTCTGGATGGAACCCGGCTCCCCTTGCCCTCTGACCCCTCCGGGCTGGTCGTGATCGGCCAGTGGGGACACGCTCAAGCGCTTGGAGGGAGAGAAGAGTGATGTTGAGTGTGATTGACATCATGACGTGATCCCCTCCCCATCTCCTCCTCTCAGAGTAGCCCTGGGCTGGCCCTCAGCAAAGTGGGATCCCTGGCGCCTCGCCCGCGCCCCGCGCCTGCTCACTTGTTCCGATTCCGGGAACGCCTCCCTTCCTGACCCTCCAGGCCTGAGGACTGGTAACAGCATGGCCCCAGTACCAGCCCAGGGAACCACGCCCCCCCTTTGTGGCTACTCTGCGTAAATCTCTTTATTAAAGGGTCTTCTGGTGGCTGGTGCTGGGGACCCCGAGGGCCGCTAACAGATGCACAGGTTGGCTTGGACCTAGGGGCCGTCACCGGCGGGCTTTGACAGAGCGCGCTTCCTGTGCCTCTGTGCGTAGTAGAGGGGAGAGGTGGTCACTCAACGTCCGTTTGAGGATTTGAAAGAATTCTTGTTCTGGGAGAACTCTGAAGAGTGGTAGAGTTTGCAGTTACGTGCATTAAATTCTCATGTTCTGAAATTGGTGATTCAGGATTGCTCTTAGACCATTTAATAAAACTGATGTTAATTATGTGCATACACAAGAAAGGGAAGAACCATCTTAAAGCCTCTGTAGCTGCTTTTGTTAAATGAAATGAGGAAACTTCAGGTTGGTGATGACCAGGCTTTTTTACCTTCATAGATATAGCTCAGCCATCTCCCGAGCTGGTGGTTTTTCAGAAAGAACTAAAGAAAGCGGAAAATGCTATTGCATTTGAGCATAAGGAGTTCGAAAGCCACAAGCAGGCTTGGCAAAAACAGCTGCAAAGTGAAGTGAGTATTACTCTTGGCTCATCCCAGTGTTAGGGCGGTGCACTTTGGGGGGGTAAACGTGGGGTGTGTCCTACCGGCCTGGGTCAGGTTTGTTTTAACATTAGAAATTCCCCCCGTATGCTAATTACTCCCCCAGTATTCTTTCTCAGAAAATTCTTGAGGGATTGTGGCATTATATTCATAATAGTGATAAAATCAAGAGGAAAGTAGACTCCCCTAAACACACGGTTTTCCAAGTCCTGATGGTGCCCAGTATTAAAAGTACCTCTTGATTCTCACCCCGTGACTTAACAATCCTGACGCTCTCTTTCTGGTGTCTGTCTCGTGTCCGGGAGTAGCTGCTGTATGAGACGAGTAAAGAAGCTTGAAAACTTGGCAGTGTGTTCTGTGGCTTCGTAGGTATTAAGCTGCTCAGAATTGGCAAACAAGAGAAGGAGAATAAGCCGGAGGAGAGAATTGGTCCTTTTGAAATAAGCTCCGGTTGGTTTTATGTTCATTTCTTTTCCTTCCCTAAATCTTTTCAGATTGAACATTCTGCGCAGCTGAAGGCCCAGATACTCGATTATGATAACTCCGTAAAGAGGTTAACTGTACAGGTTGCCAATTTGAAATTGCAACTGAAGCAAACCCAGACAGGTGAGAGACATTTTTAACGTGTGTGTGTGTGTCTGTGTGTGTGTAAAGCTTCTGATGTTTGTAAAAATGTAATGATGATTACTCAGTGAATTTTTAGTCATTGTCATAGGAGGGGAGGAGCTATAGAGCTGTCTGTCACCTGAGAAGTAAAACTTCTATTTCAGGACTACCAGCCAGCTCATCCGCTAAAGTGGCTTGTTTCACAGATGCCTCGTGGCTCAGGAGCGGTGTGGTAGTGACACAGAGGTCCCCAGACTGATCCCGAACCTAGGCTTTCCTTTTTTGTTTATAACCTGCCGCTGAGACCAGTGACCGGTCTGTGGTGTGACGTCTCTGCACAGACACGCGAGAAGCAGGGCATTGCACACATGCGCCGTGTACATGCGCACGAGAAGCAGGGCGGTCAGCTGAACGACCACGCCGCGCGCGGAGTCTCGAAGCGCTCCCTGTTTCGGATCTCCATTGTGCAGTCCATTGTTTGACCTCGGGCATGCTCCCTTGAACTCCCTTGGGCCTCAGTTTCCTCACTGGATAATAGGGCTAGGTGTGGCGCTGGGCCGCACGGACGAAGATGAAGCGAGACGGGTGGCAGTCCGCGGCCTGAGACACGCACGACACCGAGGGGATGGTTGCTGCTGTCTTTTTCTTACTGTGTTTTCACTGCTGTGCACGACATCTGCCCCTTCCTACTTCAGCTTCCTACTTCCTACCTTCTTTAGCTGCTTGCAGGGGCAAAGCAAGTTCCTCCGTGTTACCATTTGACATGCTTTCTCGCTTCTTTGTTCTGAACCCTCGTCGGTCCCACTTGCACTCTGTCCTGGCCAGGCCTTTGTTCCCTTCTCCCCACACGAGTTTTCCCTTTACTCAGTTCTACTCTTGCCTGCTCATCACTTTCTCTCAGTGATTCTGTTTGCCAGACTGCCCACGGCTGAAATTCTGGTGACCTCATGAAAAATACTTCAAAAAGGTAGAACCTTTTGAACCCCCGCATCACACATTGCGAGCCTCTGTCTGGCGGCACCCCCAAGGAGGCGTCGCGGGAGAAGGAGTGGTCCCAAGCGCGGGCTCTGCCCTGGGAGATGCTAGTGACTCTCCACCTTGCTCACTGCGTGACCCAGCCTCACTAGTCTCAGCCCCACATCTGTAAAATGGGAGCAGTGCACGTTCTCAGCCCACAGCGTTGTGACTGCATGGCCTCCTGCCCTTATCGGAAACTCAGGCTGCGCGCTGTGGCTCGTGGATTTTGCCACGGCCTTGGGGGTTCTGGACAGCATCCTGCAGTGAAACACTGTAATTATTTTGTTACCAAATGGATGAATATTCGTGGTAGGTGGGATAAATAAAGATTGTAAATGCATTGATACTGGTTCAGATCAAGCTTTTCAACCAAATGAGTTGAGCTTTGCCACAAAATAAATTAGGAATATATTTTCAGTTTTCGGGGCTTTTTAGATTTCACAATTGTGCGTAATGGATTGTGAAATAATATGCGTTATGAAAGGTACATATAACCTCTTGATAAATGTTAATAATTACTGTCATGACTGCAGCTTCAGAAACGAATGTGCAAGCTTGTCCTTAATACCTCCTTTCATTTTGGAAAAATCATGATCTCGATCTATTTTAACTCTCTTCTCTGCCTTTTCCCTGTCATTTCTCACATGGTCTTCTCATAACCCGCAGCGCTGGAGAACGAAGTGTACCGCAAGCCCAAGCAGTCCCTGATCGAGCGTTCCGTCAGCAGACTACTACTGAACGGCAAGACCGTGGTGCCTCGAGATGGGGATGTCAGCGGGAATTTCTTAAAAAATCCTCTCGACCAGGAGAGGGTGATGGCGGTTATACCAAGAATCATAACTTATCCAAATGCAAGCATGGAGAGCAGTTCCCCTGATTCTGACCTTGAGTTTGTAGCCAATACCAAGGCAAGGGTGAAAGAGCTAGAGCAAGAGGCCGAACGTTTGGAGAAAGCTTTCCGAAATTACCATCGAAGAGTCAGTCAGCTCCCCGCTAAAAGCCCTTTAGCAGCCAAGAGCCCGCCACCCCTGCACTTGCTAGGAACACTCCACAGTGTGGCTTCGAGTTTGTCCCAAAGACACACTTGTGCCGAGGACAGAACTGTTTCTGAGCAGCCTCCGGTGGGCCCCCTGGAAGAGGACAAGAGCAGCGCCTCGGAGGCGTGGGTGGGCGGCGCAGCCTCGAGGCCACACAGGACCACCACCTCCAGACGCCTCTCCTCCACTCCTGTTCCCAAAGTGAAAAGGAGCCTCGATGGCGAAATGTATCTGGAAGGTGAGCGGCTGCCTCCGAGGGTCTCGGGAAGCTCTGGGTTTGGTCTCGTCCTCAGAGGGCCTCTTACCTGGGTCTGAGTGCAGCCCCCGCGAGATGGCTGGGAGGAGCGGGAGCCGGCCCCCTCCCCCGCACCCCCCGGAGCCCCAGCCCTGCCGTCCTCTCTCGGGCCGCCTTTGCTGGCTAACGGGTGTCGCCCCAGGTCATGGGGGTGCTGTGGGCGGGGGCGGGGTAGAGTCCTGTTCTAACACTTGCCTGGGCACGCAGACACGTGCAGAGCGACAGTGGCTTTCCCTTTACCACTGGTTAGTTGGGTATGTTTTCTTGTTCCTGCTGCGGTTTCATTTAGGGGCTTGAATCATTAATTTTGTGAGAACGGGTTGGCGCTGTCCTCAGCTGTTTACAAGGCTAGTAGGACTCATTGTCAAAAGTGATAGAACTGTTAAGCCATGTTGCTGTCTTCGCCTTGCAACTTGTAATAGTCAGGCCTTCTGCCCCTCAGGTCTGGGCCGATCCCATGCGGCCAGCCCCAGTCCTTGTCCCGACAGAACACCCCGGCCTTCATCCGCTGAGTCCAGGCACAGCGCTGCCCTCCACCCGCTGCCCAGCCCTCCGGAGCCGGCCAGGTAATACCGCCTTCCGCTCGGCCTCAGCCGGGTCTGCTGAGCTGCTCGGGCTCTCAGCCTCGGCTCGTTTGGGTTTTCTGTGGCAGCATAGAGCCGGTAATCAGGTTGTGAGGTGACGCGTGATCTTGGAGAATGATCTAAATTGCCTGGCCTGGGGGTGAGGAGGAACATTCCTTTTAGCAAAGAAGTAATTTCTACTTATTTGCTCAACTTGGTGTGTAGAATCTCTGCTATGCTATCAGTGAACCTCTTCAAACTTCAAGAATGGACCTGGTTAACGGAGATAAAACAAGTGTACCAAATCTGCGAAAACAAATTCAGTTTAAACTTAAAACAATTTCACACATCACTAAAAAGTCACATAAACGTATTTTGGCATTTAGCTATAAACGAACAAGGTTCCAGTCTTTTTTTGTACTTGAGTATAGTTGATACATGATGTTAGATTCGTAGAGCATAGTGATTGGACTCCGTAAGTGATGCTCTGCTCCCCACAATTGGAGCTCCCGTGTGTCACCCTACAACACTGGTGCACGGCGGCTGACCAGATTCCCTGTGCTATACCTTTAATTCCCGTGGCTCATACATTTCATAAGTGGAAACCTATACCTCCCGCTCCCCTTCAGCCATTTTGCTCATCCCCCTGCCCCCTTCCCACTGGCAAACCATCACTTTGTTCTTTTTGTATTTATAGCTCTGATTCTGCTTTTTCTTTGTTTATTCATTTTTTTAAAGATTTTACTGTAGAGAGTGCACATGAGCGGGGGGAGGGGCAGAGGGAGAGGGAATCTCAAGCAGGCTCTGCGCTGAGTGTGGAGCCTGATGCAGGGCTCCATCTCACAGCTGTGGGATCATGGCCTGAGCTGAAATCAAGAGTTGGGTGCTTAACTGACTGAGTCGTCCGGGGGGCCTCTGTTGATTTGTTTTTCAGACTCCACATGTAAGTGAAATTACATGGTATTTGTCTTTCTCAGTTTGATTTATTTCGCTTAGCATAGTACTCTCTAGGTCTATTCGTGTTGTTGCAAGTGGCAAAAATCTCATCCTTTTTTATGGCTGAGTAATACCCCATTATGTATAGACCTGTATACACCACGTTTTCTTTACCATTCATTGTTGATGGACATTTGGGTTGCTTCCATATCTTGGCTATTTGAAATAATGCTGCTGTAAACATAAAGGTGCATATATCTTTTCAAATTAGTGTTTTCATTTTCTTTGCATAAATACCCAATAGTGAAATTACTGGATCATGTGGTGTTTCTGGTTTTAATTTTTTGAGGAACCTTCATACTCTCCGCAGTGGCTGCACCAGTTTGCATTCCCACCAACAGTGTGCGAAGGTTCCTTCTCCACATCGTCGCCAACACTCATTGCTTCTTGTCTTTCTGGTAGCCATTCTGACAGGTTTCAGGTGATCCCTCATTGTGGTTTTAATTTGCATTTCCCTGATGAGCGATGATGAGCCTCTTTTCACGTGTCTGTTGACCATCTGTAGGTCTTCTTTGGAAAAAATATCTATTTAGGTTCTCTGGCCATTTTTATCAGATTATTTGTATTATTGGTGTTGAGTTGTATAAGTTCTTTACATACTTTAGATATTAACCTCTTATGGGATATATCATTTACAAAACTCTTCTCCCATTCAGTAGATTGCCTTTTCTTTTTGTGATGGTTTCTTTTGGCTATGCAAAAGCTTTTTATTTTGATGTAGTCCCAATAGTTTAATTTTGTTTGGTTTCTCTTGCATTAGGAGACCTGTCTAGGAAAATGTTGCTAAGGCTGATGTAAGAGAAATTACTGCCTGTGCTCTCTTCTGGGATTTCTATATGTTCAGGTCTCACATTTAGGTCTTTAGCCCTTTTGAGTTTATTTTTGTGTATGGCGTAAGGAAGTGGTCTAGTTTCATTGTTTTTGCATGGTACATCTTGCATGCTACATCATGCTACATCTTGAGCCAGTACAAACTTGCTGCCCAGTTTTCCCAAGACCATTTGTTGAAGAGACTGTCCTTTCCCCACTGTATATTCTTGGCTCCTTTGTTGTAGGTTAATTGACCATATTAGTGTAGGCTTATTTCTGCGCTCTGTGTTCTGTTCCCATCGATCTGCGTATCTGGTTTTGTGCCAGTACCATACTGTTGGGATTATTATAGCTTTGTAATGAGCTTGAAGTCTGGGATTATGCTACCTCTAGCTTTGTTCTTCCTCAGGATTGCTTTGGCTGTCTGGGGATCTTTTGTGGTTCCTTACACATTTTAGGATTATTTGCTCTAGTGCTGTGAAGAGTGCTGTTGGTGTTTTGATAGGGATTGCACTGAATCTGTTGGTCGCCTTGGGTAGCAGGGTATTTTAACATTATTATTTCTTCCAGGCCACGAGCGTGGACTATCTTGCCATTTGTGTCATCTTCAATTTCTTTCATTAGTGTTTTACAGCTTTCGGAGTACAGGTCTTTTAGCTCCTTGTTTATTTCTAGGTGGGGTGTTTTGGTGCAATTGTAAACGAAATTGATTTCTTAATTTCTCTTTCTGCTACTTTGTTATTATTGTGTAGAAATGCAGTTATTTCTGGGTATGAATTTTCTATACTGCAACTTCCCCAAATCCACTTATTCTAATAGTTTTTTGGTGGAGTCTTTAGGATTTTTTATGTATAGGATCATGTCTTCTGTAGATAGTGACAGTTCTTTCTTTCCAATATAGATGCCTTCTTTCTTGTCTGATTGCTGTGGCTAGGACTTAGAGTACTATGTGGAATAAAAGTGGCAAGAGTGGACGTCTTGTCTTGTTCCTGATTTTACAAGGTTCCAGTTTGTAGACCATTGAAATAAATTCCAGGCAGTGGGTCCTGGGATCCGATTGCTAAAGCAGAGGGGGGTGGACGTGCTGAGGAGCTCAACAGTGGGTTGCCCAGTCTGGCACTTGAGTCACACGTGCGACCCCTGTTTGTGCCTGGTCCCCATGGCTGGAGACGCTGGCTGCTTAGTTCTGGGCTCCGGTCTGGCCTTCTGCGTGTTGATTTGGTTACGCTGCACAGAGCTGAAAACTGCCACGTGTGCCTGTTACGATCCTAAAGCCTGTAATGTTTTGTTTTGTTTTTTATCGTTCTTTGTTGTAAAAGTCAGAAGAAAGCAGAGTTAGGGTCCTTTGATGCCCGTGGGCTTGTAGTATAACCTCTTCAGCTGACATGTGCTGGGGGTGCGCAGAACTTGGGTTTCTCAAAACTATTTTCTGGTTCCTGAAGAAGTCAACTCGTCCTAGGAACAGTGTGGTCAGGGTGGTAGTGCCTCTCTCGCGGTGCGCAGCGGCTATGAGGAGTCCTCGAGCGAATGGCTTGGAGAGGGACACCTCGTGCGTGGAAGGTGCCCCCTGCAGTGTAGCTCTTACTCTCCGGGAGCCCAAGAACAACAGCTTTGCAAAAGCATTTTCTTGAGTCCTAAAGGGTTTTCATCACCCTGTGCTCTTGGATTTTATGTTCCTGCAACTTGACGTTTTGACTTTTATTCTTCCAATCTAGTCTTTATCAAAGACAAATGGAGCTTCAGGACAAAAGTGAATTTTCACATCCGGGCAAACTACCTTTTAAGGACAATGAGGAATTTGAATCATCTTTTGAATGTAAGTTCTAATATGAGTACTGGTTTTTTATAATAAGCTCAAGATGTAGAAAGCTTAGTTTTGGTGAAGCATATTCATTGTCATAAAAAGCAGAGCAATTACAGATTGTGACATTTTTATTTTGTGTTAAAAACCACAAATACAGATAAACTGCCTCATTTTTATATCACGAAGATTTTCAGGGGTGCGTTCTGAGTTCCATTTATTAAGCATTTCAGGAGAGCTCACAATTTCAAAGTTGGAGCTGAGCCTATAAGTGAATCCTTAACTCAGTTTACCAAGTTTGGGATCGCCTCAGATTTAAAATAAGTGATTTTTAAAAAATTTTTTCCCTTTTACGGAACATGAGTATGCTGTTATTTTTGTTGATCCTATTGACTGCCCAAGATTTAGAAAACCCATTTTTAAACTTCAAGAATGGAGGTAAAACGATGCAAACTTGTGAGTCTGGGAATGGTGTCCCGGCTGCGGCCGCACCCCAGAGCCCAGTGCAGAAGGGTAAGGCGGCCGTAGCGCGGGTCACATCCGCAGCTCTTGCCAGCTCGGAAGTCTTCATATTTCTGTGTAACCTGCCGTTTTGCTTTATGAGCTTCATGGCAAATGTGAAAGTATCAGGTTTTGAACATTTAAATGGTAAGGCTTAGGACATTTTTCAAAATCCTTGTAACTGAGTTTGTTAAATCATTGATTTCAAGGAGAATTCAAGTGATTATCAGCAAGCCATGTGAATTCCTTCCCTCGGGAGATTTTCCTATTGGGTGGTCAATGAGATTTTGTAAAGAACTCTAATTCTCGAAAGCAGCAGAACCCTGGGAGGAGTGAGTACCATGGTTAGGCAGCTCTGATGCAGACTTCTAGACTCCTCCAGACAAAGAGCTGGCCCCGTTGGGGCGCTTCACTATGAGTTCCCCCGACCCTGCACCATGCTCCCTTCTCCTGCCCTTGCTGCCGAGGACTCACAGGACTCTTGTTTGCACCTCGTGTAGATGCAGGGAGCGCGGCGAGGCAGTTTGAAGCGGACGGCCTCCTTCCTGCCGGCGACATGCCTCACGCAGATGCCGCCGCGGCCGCCAGACCTGTGTCCTGTCACTACCCAGGTAAGTTTTCCTTTGTTTGAATGAACAGGCTAGATCAACGAACTAGTAATGCTGAATCTTACCACGTTTTCTATTTGCTTCCTCCATGCCTTAAGAAAGTAGGACCAGCGAAACCTTGATATATTTCAGTCTGCAGAAAAGCTGGTGACATTGCAGGAAAACTGGAAAACTGGAAGCCCTTGTTGTCTTCCCTCCTGCTGCTTCCAGATGACCCACTTCCCTCCCCAGGGTGGAAGAAAGGTCTAGTGGGGAGCTTGGAGCTTGGCTCCGGGGCTCAGCCAACAGCCAGGTCCTTTTCTCCTTGGACCTGAGTGTTGAAGCTTCACAGTTGAAAGGAAATGCCTCAAGTAAAACTGGCTGCTGGTCCTTTCAAATGCAGGGAGAACATCATCCCTGAAACCTACGCAAAGCCTCTTATAGCCAGTTTCTTGGTTTGAGACATGGTGGGGAATGTGTACAATCGCTGACAGAAGTGTGAGACTTGGGGAGGGCTGGTTTCTGCCGATTCCAGAGTAAATGATTCTGGAAATTCATTGAGGCTCATTCAAGAGCCTTTTCTTTGCTGGGCACTTTCCTCACGGCTGGGCATCCAGGAGCGTACCCCCCCCCGGCCCCTGCTTCCTGGGGCTTCTAGTAGGAGAGTCGGGCAGTCGTCAGGCCGTCATCCAGGACCTCCTGTGGGATAGATACCGATAGGGACCGTGGCGCCCGAGAGTGGGTCTGATGGGCAGCCATTTGGCAGAGACCTGAGTGAGGAGGGAAGAAAAATAACGTGATAGGATAAGGGAAGGCGACTGAGCGCACAGCTGCTCCGTTTCTGACACGTAACACGGATTATAGTAAATGGCCTTTTAAATGACTGGTAAATAGTGTGGTTATGTTGTGATCACTGAAAAAGTCTCTTACATCGTTGTCTGACCTCTTCATCTGGGGCACCAAGGGAGATGAAAAGGCCCTGGGCTTGGTACCTTTGTGCCAGTGGGAACACTTTTTTGTTCTTAAGGTCCAGGGCGGTTTCAGTGTGCCGCCGGGCAGCTGCAGAGCGCGCCTGCCTCCCAGGGAAGAAGCAGCCCTTTTCATCTGTTTAAATTAGCTCCCAAAGAGCCTTCTCGTTCTGGGGCTGCTGCCCCGTGTGGGAGCCTGGGACTTCGGGTGTAACTGTCACTCCGCCAGCGGGCAGGAGGCTGCGTCACTGCTTAGCGAAGTGGTCAGCGCCTCCTCTGCTCTTAAAATTTCATGACCAGGATTAAGAGAGGACTGTTGCTCCTCTCCTATTGGTAAAAGTAACGTTTTGCTAGTGACTGAGGACAAGGCGTGGCAGCGAGGTTTGAAGTCCCGTAGGGAACCTGTGCACTTGTCGTTTCTTACGCTGCTGGGGAAGGTTGGGGTTACAGGCCAGGGCTGGAGGAGGAGGAGGAGGAGGCTGGCACAGTCAGCCCTGGACTTGAGGTTGAACTCAGCATGTGAGGCGTGGGGGCCTGTGCTGCAGGCCTAGCGAACAGATGATGAAAGTACGGTCCTCGGCCGGAAGGGATACAAGGAGGGAAGACAGGTGCCTGCGGGTTGTGACCAGGCAGGTACCGAGTGTGAGTATGGTGCTGGAGGGGCCGGCCGTGACTTGAGGAGTAAGGAGGACCTCACCGAGGAGGTGGCATTTAAGTGAGGGCTTGCGTAGCAGGTGAGGTTGTGGGGGAGGCGGGGGGCACGTCAGGGTAAGGAGGCCGTGGAGGCAAGGGCATGGCGCAAGGCCGAGGCGGCTGTCCTCAGCTGACGGGGCGTGCTGCTCTGGTGATGGAAGGGCTCGAATGTGAGGGTTACGGTGATGGAGGAAGTCTGGAAAGAAAACGGCAGGTGGTCAGCCTAAACCGCCGTGGGTGCGGACTCTCCCAGAGCAGAGGGCGTGCAGAGCAGATCCGGGCAGTGACGGGAGCTCACAAAGGTGACGGTGGGTGGCTGGAAGAGACCAGTGTCGTGGATAGCACTCACTAGCTGATGGCAGCCGCCCCAGTAAGTGGTGATTAGGACCTTCCGTGCAGCAGGAGGAAGACCCTGTACGCCCTGGTGGCCGAGTGGACATAGCATGGAAAGAGCTTGATTAAAGGGACAGGAATGAGGAGTTCGGGGATGCAGCCAGGGCTGTGGGATCTCCGTGTGCTGATGGCAGGAAGCCTGTTAGAAACCAGGGTGTGAGGAAACGGGGAGAGAGGTCGGGCCTAGAGAAGGAAGTGTGGGAAGGGTCGGGGATCAGCCTGGAGGAGGAGGAGGTGGCAGCGAGCTGGCTAGAAGGGAGGTGGGGTTGAGTGTGGCGGCGGCATCCTCTCTGGGGCAGGAGAGCCTGGGATGCCTGCACGGGAGCAAGGGAAGAGCTGGGAAAGTGCTGTGTATGTGAGAGGGACTAAGGGTTAGGTCTGAGTCCTAAAGCTGGGAGCGGGCTCCTAACCAAACGCAGGGCTTGCCTTGGGAGGGCAGAAGTGAGCAAAGAGCGTAAGAAGCTGCGATTGCGGGGGCGTGGGAGGCAGTTAGAGTCACCATATCAAGGGTGACCTGTCTTCATCTTAGCAAAGTAAAAGGCAGGGTGCAGGGCTAGGAGTGGGTTTGGGGGCGCAAAGATGGAGCAGGTCAAGAGTCCACTAAAAACCAGGCAGAGTCTTCTGAGTCTTGGCAAGGGCCCCTGCAAAGCAGTCGTGCATATATTTGAAACGTCCGATGCTGGAAACTACGTGCCCTTTCTTTTCTGTCCCATTAGGCATAGATCAGAAACAAAAGGGAGAACAGAAGGAAGAAGAAAAAGTATGGGAAGACCACATGAAAGAACGTAGGCAGAGAGAAGAAAGAAGGCAGAACGAGCGGCAAGAGGCTTTAGAAAGGGAACGAAGAGAATTAGAAAAACTGGACCAAGAGCGGGTAATGCTAAGTACACACAGATTCTCTCTACTGCTTCCCCCGGTACACCGGTACACCTCACGTACGTACGTACCTTGCCCTCAGGGACATGAGTCCTTAATGTGTCCCGAAGGCATAGGAGTGGCAGGTAACTCTGTTTGGTTTGGGATTTTTTTTTTTTTTTTAACCATACGACATCATTATAGTATTATTGACTACGTTCCCTATGCAGTACTTCAAATTGCTGTGACTGACTAGTTTAATGACTGGAAGTTAGCACCTCTTAAGCCCCTTTATCTATTTCCCCCATCCTCCTACCCACCTCCTCCCTGGCATCCGTCAGTTCTCTTTATGTGAGTTTGGGTGTTTTGGGTTTGTTGTCTCTTCGTTTGTTTTATTCTGGAGAATCCACATGTAAGTGAAATCGTGCAGTATTTGTCTTTCTCTGCCTCATTTCACTTAGCATAATAGCCTCCAGGTCCATCGTGTTGTTACAGATGGCAAGGTCTCCCCCTTTTAATGGCTGAGTGCTAGTTCATTGTGTATGTAGAGCACCTCTTCCTTACCCCTCACCCACGCGTGGGCACTCGGGCTGCTTCCCTGTCTTGGCCGTTGTAGATGATGCTGTAGTAGACATCGGAGTGCGTGGATCTTCTCAAATTACTGGTTTTTTTTCCTTCTTTGGGTAAATAGCCAGTAGTGGAATTACTGGATTGTAGGGTGATTCTGTTTTTAGTATTTTGAGGACCCTCCATACTGTCCCGCACAGCGGCTGCCCCAGTTTGCATTCCCACCAGCAGTGCACGAGGGTTCCTCTTTTCTCTACATCTTCGCCATCAGTTGTTGACTGTCTTGTTGACTTTAGCCACTCTGACAGGTGAGGTGATAGCTCACTGTAGTTTTGATGTGCATGTCCCTGATGATGAGTGTCGCTGAGCATCTTTGCATGTGTCAGTTGGCCGTCTGGATGTCGTCTTTGGAAGATCCTCTGCCATTTTTAATTGGATTGTTTGGGGTTTTTTGGTGTTGTGTAAGTTCTTTATATATTTTGAGTATTAACCCCTCGTTGCATATATCATTTGCAAATATCTTCTCCCATTTAATATGCTGGTTTTTCATTTTGTTGGTTTCCTTCACTGTTCTTCACTGCTTTTTATCTTGATGTAGTTCCAGTAGGTTTTTGTTTGTGTTTGGTTTTTGTTGCTGCTGTTGCGTGTTTTTTTTCTTTGCTTTTGTTGCCTTTGCCTCAGAAGACATATCTAGAAAAATGTTGCTAAGGCTGATGTCAGAGAACTTATACTGCTTGTGCTCTCTTGTAGGATTTCTGTAGTTTCAGGTTGCACATCTAGGTTTCTAATCCATTTTGAGCTTATTTTTGTTGAAAAAGTGGCCCAGTTTTCCCAGCATCACTTATTGAAGAGACCGTCTTTTCCCTGTTTATATTCTTGCCTCCTTTGTCATAGTCAATTGACCCTATAAGCATGGGCCTGCTTCTGGGCTCTTCTGTTCCCGTGATCTGTGTGTCTGTTGTTGTGCCTGTACCACACTGTTTGCAGCACTGCAGCTTTGTAGTGTAGCTTGAGATCTGGCGTTGTGATGCCTCCAACTTCGTTCTTTTTCAAGATGGCTTTGGCTATTTGGGTCTTTTGAGGTTCCATACAAATCTTAGTATTACTAAGTTTAGTATTAAAAGCCCGCTGTAGGCAGGCTTCTTTGCTTAAGAGCACTGAGAAAGGCTGGGTGTATATGACACGGACTGTAGGAGGTGAGCCACAACGGGGAACTTTTGCAAGCTCATTTGCACACGTTCTCATCTGGTCCCGGAAACAAGCCGTAAAGGAGGTGGGCTTGGCTTTGCTGTAGGTCTTGCCTTTTTAAATGGGCTTTAAAGAAGACTTTCAACATCAGCTAGCTGGAACTAGAGTGACCCCAGAGAGGGGACTGCTGGCCAGCAGTGGCTTTCAGGGGCACCCCTGCTTTCCTCCTTCCTCTGGTTCTCTTCTGGCCTTCTAGGTGCTCACTGGTCCCAGGCACGTGGGTCGCTTTGGCCACTTCACACACCTGCCAAGTCTTAACTGAAATTCATCTTCCATATAGATGTTCCTGGGACTCCTGGTTCATCTGGTGTAAAGCACGGGACGCTTGAGTCGAACCAGTCCCTTCCTTCACTGAGATGACCTGTTTGTCCCCCTCTGGTAGCTGTGACTACAGTTAAAGAACCGGTTCTTTGGCGTGCGGGTTGTGCTTAAAGGACCAAGATGATATCGCTATGCCGTTTTAAACACACATTGTTTTAATGTATTTGTCTATTTCCCGTGTCGGCTCCTGTCTATTCCACAGAGGATGATTGAAGAGTCATTGAAGATTGAAATGGAAAAAGAATTAGAAATGAGTGTTGAAGAAATGAAAGGCAAACCTCTTTGTGGTGAAAATCCTTTAGAGAAGTACATGAAAATTATTCAGCAGGATCAAGACCAGGAGACTGCAGATAAGGTGCTGGTGCTGTGGGCCGGCCTTCTGTGGAGGGGGCTGCCCAGGATGCTTTGGTTTGTGCGAAAACTGTAGGACCCGAATCTGCCTTCTCCCCTGGAGACAAAAAGGTAGAAGCATAGAGAACGCACAGTTCAGATGGAGCCCTGAGTCTTTTTGATACGTGAGACTCTTGACAACATTTCGCTTGGCTTGGGTAAAGATCGAAGAGGTTTTGGTTTGCCGTATATTACAAAAGTTGAGGATGTCTCTCAAATTTAAGAACAAGAAAGAAATATAACGAAAGGTCTGTTCACCAACAGTGAGTGCACTGGGGCCATCGGAAGCCGTGGGGCCGTGCTTCTGTCTCACACGCCACGGGGGTTGAGAACGGGACCGGGCGGCTTACTTCCATGCGCCCGCTCAATTTCATGTTTAAAAGTCACCTCTTTTTTAGACTCTTGAGTTGCATGTGTAGCTCAGATTAGTCCTTAGAGAAATCAAAGCGTTGAATGAGATTGATACAAACGTAATATCAAAGTTCTCTTTCTCTCTTTGTGTCAGAGTTCAAAGAAGGTTGGTAGAGAAGCCTCAGAAGTGGACACGCTGCCATCTAGCGACAAAGATGAAAGGTACGGTTTCTTCATCGCCGTGTTCCTGCACAACCCGTAAGTTGCGGGTGTGTCCGCCGAGGGAAACGTTCAGATATTTGAGTCTCCCTGTGAGAAATTAGTGAAACAGTCAAAATGAAGGACTTCAAAAAGCTAAATCTGTTTCATTTTTAATTTGTGAAATTGCTTCTGAGAGAAATTGTAAGCGAAGGCGGGAACCCCACAGAGAAAGAATGAACATTATAAAGATCCCTGAATAAACTTCACAAGAATTTAATAAATTAAAATTTTTATCTTTCCCTAATTTAGTTTCACAGGCTTTTCTCATGAAGAAACAGATGACTTTTGGTGACCATGTTTGCTCTTCAGCATCTTACCTGTATAATGTAACTAAAGGCCTATGAACTCTCTGTAACAAAAGTCTCAATAAAAATTTCATGCGATTCTGTTTCTCATAATTTTACTTGGTATCATGGTATATAAACCAAAAATCATCTAGTCAAGTAACACCTCTTTAGAATTTTTCCATTTTAGGCTTTACAGGACCCTAGAACGAGTTTTTTTCTCCCCATTTTTGTCATAGGTTATATTTATTCAAATATAACGTGACTTCTTGGTCACGTTCCAGGCCTATATTGTGGAAGTTCCGGCTGTGTTCTTTTCATCTCCAGAGTCGGGCTACCCGCTGTCAAATAGGAGCCCCGTCTTCCCCAACACTCTCCGTCTGACCTGTCCCTGCAAGTAAGGACATAGGTCTTTCCATCCCAGGTATTAGAAATAATACAGTATCACCTCTGGTCTTTATTTTTCACATCTTTTTCTTGAGAATGAACACAACCCCTTCTTAGATGGTGATAAAAAGAGAAGGTAACATTTACTGAGCACTTTCTGTGTGTCAGGTACAATTTTAAACCTTTGTATGTGTTAACTCACTTGTTATATCACCCATATGAAGCATGTGTCCTGTAACCATCCGCAACTACAGATGAGGGAACTCGAGGCACAGAGAGGCCGGTGACTCCATCAGGCTCTCATAGCCATCAAGGACCAGCGCCAGGATGTGTACCGCTCCCCCTGCTTGTGCACGTGCTCTCTTGCGAAGAAATAAATACAATCTTAAAAAAAAAAAAGTTCAATTCCAATTCCTCTGCCCATTCTTTTAATTGGATTGTGTTTTGCTATTCAGTCACATGAGTTCTTTATATATTTTGGGAAGTAACCCTTTATGATACATGGCTTGCAAATACTTTCTTCCACTTGGGTTGCCTTTTCACTTTGTTGATGGTGCACTTTGCTGTGCAAAAGATTATTAATTTGATGTTTTGAGGAGTTTGAAAAGAATTGGAGTTAATTCTTTAGGAAATGTTTAGTAGAATCTACCAGTGAAGCCATCTGGTCCAGACTTTTTTTTGCGGGGAAGAGTTTTGATTGCTGATTTGATTTCCTTACTAGTAATTGGTCTCTTCAGATTTTCTTTTCTTTTTGGGTGTGTGTGTCAAGATTTTATTCATCTGAGAGAGAACATGAGCATGAGCTGTGGGGGATGGGGTGGGGGCGACGGTGCAGAGGGAGAGGCAGACTCCCCTCAGAGCTGGGAGCTGGACGTGGGCCTCTCGATCCCAGGACCCCAGGATCGTGACCTGAGCTGAAGGTAGACACTTAACTGACTGAGGCACCCCAGTCTCGTCAGATTTTTATGTATGGTTCAGTTGGGGTAGGTTGTAGGTTTGTAGGAATTTATGCATTTCTGCCAGGTTGTCTAGTTTGTTGTTCCTCATAATAATACTTGTGTGGTATCAGTTGTAATGTCTCTTCTTTCATTTGTACTTTTATTTGAGTCCTCTTTTTTTTGTTGTTGGTTAATCCAGCCAAAGGTTTTGTTTATCTTTTCAAAAAACCGAGTTGTGAGTTCCATTGATCTTTTCTATTTTCTTTTTAGTGTCTAGTTCATTTATTTCTGCTCTGATCTTTTTATTTCCCTCCTTCTGCTAGTTTTGGGCTTAGTTTTTCTTTTTGTCGTTCCTTGAGATGTAAAGGCAGCTTCTGTGTCTGAGCTCTTCCTTGTTTCTTAGCCTAGGCATTTATTGCTGCCGACTTCCTAGGGCTATGTTATGTTTCCCTTTCCATTTGTCTCAAGAGTTTTTGTTGTTGTTTTTGTTTTTTTTACTTCTCTTTTTTTTTTTTTTTTTTTTTTAAAGATTTTATTTATTTGACAGAGAGAAACACAGGAGAGAGGGAACACAAGCAGAGGGAATGGTAGTGGGAGAAGCAGCCTCCCCGCTGAGCAGAGAGCCCGATGCGGGGCTCGATCCCAGGATCCTGGGATCATGACCTGGGCCGAAGGCAGACGCTTAACGACCGAGCCACCCAGGCGCCCCTTTTTTACTTCTCTTTGACCCATTTGTTGGTCAAGGACATGTTGTTTAATTTCTATGTATTTGTGTATTTTCCAGCTTTATTCTTATACTTGATTTCTAGTTTTATACCATTGTGGTTGATATGACTTCAGTCGTCTTAAGTTTCTTGACTTGTTTTGTGGCCTAACCGTGTGATCTATTCTGGAGAATGTTCTGCTCCTGTTGGATGTGTGAGAATTAATAAAGGGAAATTACTTAGAAGGGAGTTGGGAAGCCCTGTGGGGGGAGCTCTCCCACACATGAATTTCCTGTCACAGCTTACTTCGGTCCTATGCCAGGAGAAGTTCACTTGATTGCTCCAGCAGGGGAAGGAAGATTTTCTAGCTCAGCAACAGCCTAGCCAATGAGAAACTGCCACGGTTCAGCCAGTAAGTAACCGCCCCCACCCTAAATGCTTGTTTTTCTACAGGAGACTGTCCTTCAAAGCAGCCCCTCCCAACTTCCACCTTTTTCTCCATAAAGTAACGTTTCTCTTCATTGTTCTGCAGACTTTGCCTGTGGCTTGCCCTAGCTTGCATGTTCTGAATTGCCATTCCTCTGCTATTCTTGAAGAAAGTCCTTTTACCGGTAAAATAACTTGCTAGTTTATTTTTAAAGTTCACATTACTTGGTGCTCAGAAGCGGGATCTGAAGGAGATGAACCCCCGAGGAAGTAACAAGCTTCAGAACCGTGTGCGGTACCCACTTGAGCCCTTTGTGCTCTCTGCTTCCCTGACTCATTTTTTTTCTTTCTGTTGGGTAAATCTCCTCTCAGATTCAAGCTCCCTCCCTTGGCTGAGCTCTCTGAATTTATTTGGCATCAGGTTTTATTTTTATTAGGGTACCGCCCCCTCCAACCTGGTGAGCACTCCTTGGTTTTTGTTAGTCCTCTTTTGCTTTGCTCACCTTCTCGGTAATTGACCTCTCCTGTTCGAAAGGGGGAAGCACATGATTCCCGGTGTTTCAGAACAGCTGTTAGAAAACAGGGTCCCTTGAAGTTAAGACGCTTTAGGGAATCTAAAGGCAAAATGGGTTTGCCCTAGTCCTTGGACCAGGCTCTTGGCCTTTGTGGAAAATAGGCAAACTTTTGGATAATTCGGAATTGTAATGGCCGGTTCTTGGAAACTTTGACTTAGATAAATCCTCCTTAAGGGGCACCCTTATAAGAGAATTCCAACCCTCTCAGAGACAATGGAGTGCATTCTTTGGTATGCAGAAGCTTCTGAATGACAAAATGATTTAAAAAAAAAAATCCCTAAAAAGGATCCTTAAGAGCATGCAAATAAAAAAAAACAAAACAAACGTGGGCCATCTCAGCAAGTAAGCTTAACTAAATCTGTCTTCAAGAAACATAGTTTGGATCCAGCTATTTTGAATTTTGTATTTGAGACATGGCTAAGCTTTTCTGGGTTTGTTTTTTATTCAATTTATTTTTTTAAGATTTTATTTATTTATTTGACAGAGCATAAGCAGGGGGAGCAGGAGAGGGAGAAGCAGACTCCCTAATGAGCAGGGTGCCTGTTGTGGGGGCTCGATCCCGGGACCCCGGAATCATGACCTGAGCTAAAGGCAGACGCCCAACCAACTGAGCCACCCAGGTGCCACTGTTTTTATTTATTTTTTAAACAAAAGCTCTCAAGAACTCTATCTGTTTATGTATGTCTACGCATGTCTGTATTTTTCTACTTACAGGTAGTACTGCCCAAATTAATTTGTTGTTGTTTTTAAAGATTTTTATTTATTTGAGAGAGTAAGAGAGAAGGTCAGAGGGAGAAGCAGACTCCCTGCGGAGCTAGGAGCCCGATTCGGGGCTTGATTCCCAGACTCGGATCATGACCTGAGCCAAAGGCAGTCGCTTAACCGACTGAGCCACCTAGGTCCCCGCAAAAATTAATTTGTAAAGAGCTCTTTTTAATTGGCTTAAAGAAAAATAAGTGCCTATATAAATTAAGTAAACTAACCCAGATGTTTTTTGGGTTCACATGTTCCTAGATAATCAGTAAATAAAAACTAGTTTGTTGATTTAATTAAGACAGACATGTCTTAGAATTATCAACATTGACTATAATGCAGACATACAACTTTTATTCTACCCAGGTTTATTAGTCAGTAAGGTTTATGCTATCTCTATTGCAAAATCTGTCCGCAAGAAAATTTGCTTAAGATGTTGGCTGACATTGTCTAATATCTAATGAAGTTTCTGTGAGTGATCTAAACATAATTGGTGGGAACAACATGACTAGATAAAAATGGGAAAAGAGTTTTTAGGGGTAGTAATTATGTTTTTATGGCTTGTGGTTAAAAATAACTTCCCCAGATCTTTTTGGGTAACTTCATACTTGAGTGTTTTGCTGAGTTAAATTAAATGATGGAATTTCATTAAATATCTAGGTAGTTTTTAAAACAAGATAAAATACTAAAACAATACTGAACATAGATTTATCTACTTCTGGCTTCTTATTACAGAGAAACTAAAGGTATTTGAGTCTCTTAGTAAACACACTTTGTGCCACACTGCCAAAGTGTTCTATGAGAAAAGCATATGGTTGTAAAAATGATAAAATATATTTATAAAATTGCTAGTCTATAATTGCTTACATTTTAGTTTTTGCTGGGAATTAAGGATTCAGAGGGTTAAGAATTCTAAATACATGGAAAAATACAACTGCTAGAAACAATAAGCGTGAAAGAAAGCAACTATAAATGAGAAGCTTGCACAAGTAGGATATGTGTTTTTGGTGAAAAAGGTATGAGGAATGGACATGTATTTTGTTGCGGAAAATGAAAATGATTCTATCCTAAAGGAAAGCTGGCTGTTTTGGAAAGGGAAAGAGCAAAGGGCAAACTGAAGTGGACAAAGAAAGGTAGAGAAGTTTTGTGGAAAAGGGATCTTGGGAAAAGTATTTTATATGTAATCTAGCTAAGATTAAAATGAATTCATTTAAAAATGAGTTTTAAGGGGCGCCTGAGTGGCTCAGTCGGTTGGGCATCTGCCTTTGGCTGGGGCATGATCCCAGGGTCCTGGGATCCGTCCGTGTCACGCTCCCTACCCTGCGGGCAGTCTACTTCTTCCTGCCCCTCCCCCTGCTTGTGCTCTCTCTCTGACATGGATAAATGGAACCTTAAAAAAAAAAAAAAAAGAGTTTTAATAAATCAGAAGTATCCTGGGTGCCCTGGTGGCTCAGTCAGTTACGTGTTCTACTCTTGAATTTGGCTCAGGTGCTAATCTCATGGTTTGTGAGCTCCAGCCCCTGGTGGGCCGCCCTGCTCAGCGGGAGACTGCTTGGATATTCTCTCCCTCTGCCCTTTCCCTTTCTCTCTCTCTCTCTCTCAAATAAATAAATCCTTAAAAAAAAAATGAGAGTATCCTGGTACAAAGTTACAGTTTGTGGGTTTTTGTCTCTGTTAAAAGGAAAAGGTTTCTTACAGTATTGGTCTGTTTTTTTTTTGTTGTTTTTAATTAAAGTTAGTTGACATATAGTATAGTATTGGTTTCAGGAGTAGAATTGAGTGATTCATCACTTTCATAAAGCACCCAGTGCTCATCCCAACCAGTGTCCTTAATACCCATCACCCATTTAGCCCATCCCCCCCACCTCCCCTCCAGCAACCCTCAGTTTATTCTCTAAAGTTAAGGGTCTAAGTTTTGCCTCCTCTGTTTTTAACCTATTTTTCCTTCCTTTCCCCTATGTTCATCTGTTTTGTTTCCTAAATGCCACATTTGAGTGAAATCATAGGATATTTCTTTCCCTGACTGATTTCGCTTAGCATAATGCTCTCTAGTTCAATCCATGTTGTTGCAAATGGCAAGATTTCATTCTTTTTTTTTTTTTTAAGATTTTATTTATTTATTTATTTATTTATTTATTTATTTATTTATTTATTTATTTATTTGAGTGAGAAAGAGCATGAGAGGGGAGAGGGTCAGAAGGAGAAGCAGGCTCCCCGCTGAGCCAGGAGCCCCATGCAGGACACCATCCCAGAGCTCTGGATGGTGACCTGAGCCAAAGGCAATTGCTTAACCAACTGAGCCACCCAGGAGCCCCAGATATCATTCTTTCTGGTGGCTGAGTAATCTTTCATTGTATATATACACCACAACTTATTTTTTTAAGATAGAGGGGGGCGGGATTGGGGCCAAGGGCAAAAGAGAGACTCTTAGGTAGGCCCCATACCCAGCACAGAGGCCAACATGGGGCTCCATCTCATGACCCTGAGGTCATGACCTGAGCCGAAATCAGAGTCGGATGCTTAACCAACTGAGCCACCCCGGTGCCCCCATATACCACATCTTTTTTGTCCATTCATCAGTTGATGGACATTTGGGCCCTTTCCAGAATTTGGCTATTGTTGATAATACTGTTACAAACGTTGGGGTGCATGTGCCCCTCGAATCAGCATTTTTTATTCTTTGGATAAATACCTTGTACAATTGCTGAGTCCAGTTTCATTCTTCTGCATGTTGCTGTCTGGTTTTTCCAACACTGTTTATTGAAGAGTGCAAGTCTTTTTTTCTAATGGATACTCTTTCCTGCTTTGTCGAAGATTAGTTGACCATAGAGTTGAGGGTCCATTTCTGGGTTCTCTATGCTGTTCCATTGATTTATATCTGCTTTTGTGCCAGTACCATACTGTCTTGATGAGTACAGCTTTGTAATAGAGCTTGGGAGTCTGGGATTGTGAGGCCTCTCACTTTTCTTTTTCAACATTAGTTGGCTATTCAGGGTCTTTTCTGGTTCCATACAAATTTTAGGATTGTTTGTTGTAGGTCTGTGAAAACCACTGGTGTTATTTTGATCAGGAATGTGTGTCAAGTGTAGATTACTTTGGGTAGCATAGACATCTTAACATAATTTGTTCTTCCAATCCATGAGCACGGAATGCTTTTCATCGCTTTGTATCGTCTTCAATTTATTTCTTAAGTGTTCTGTAGTTTTCATTGTACAGGTCTTTCACCTCTTGGGTTAGGTTTATTCCTAGGTATGTTATTGTTTTTGGTGCAATTGTAAATGGGATCGATTCCTTGACTTCTCTTTTTGCTACTTCATTTTTGATGTATAGAAATGCAACAGATTTCTGTACATTGATTTTATATCCTGCGACTCTGCTGAATTAATGTATTCTAGCAATTTTTTTTGTGGAGTCTTTGGGGTTTTCTACATAGAATATCATGTCATCTGTGAAGAGTGAAAGTTTGACTTCTTCCTTAACCATTTGGATGCCTTTTATTTCTTTTTGTTTTCTGATTGCTGAGACTAGGACTCCAGTACCATGTTGAATAACTGTGGTACATTATTGAGCTGTTCTTAATAAGAAATTGTAAATAAAATTTCTTTGCTTTTAATGTAATCTGCCTAGGAAACAAAGGTGTTTTATTTTTATTTTATTTTTTTTTTTTTACCTTTCTGGAAGTCACTTGACTTTTTTATTTTTATTATTTTTTTAGGCAATTTCTTCTCAAGTTTTTTATTCAAATTCTAGTTAGTTAACATATAATGTGATAATGGTTTCAAGAGTAGAATTCAGTGATTCATCACTTAATATATTCACAGCCAGTGCTCATCATCACAAGTGCCCTCCTTAGTACCCATCACCCGTCTAGCCCACCCCCCACCCTCTGTTTTATCTTGATGAGATCTTTGATTACTTAGAAAAGCTGAGTGTTCTCTATTCAAAGAGTTGCAGCTTTTGCAGCTGTGTGATTTCTATTTATACTTGGAATCTTTTTGTCAGTTTGGGTAAATAGATAATTAAGTATTAATTTTCTGTAACCCTGTTGTTAGCCAAGTGTCCAAACCTTTCGTTATTCCTGACAAACTTCTCAAAATTAAAATTTGTAATGAAATTTTTTTGGCTTCAAACTCATGATAAGAATTTCTAGTGGGTCCCTGGAACATCTCAAAATATTCTCTTTATTAAAACAGAGGTCTTGGGTGCCTGGGTGGCTCAGTCGTTAAGCGTCTGCCTTCGGCCCAGGTCATGATCCCAGGGTCCAGGGATCGAGCCCCACATCAGGCTCCCTCCTCGGCAGGAAGCCTGCTTCTTCCGCTACCATCCCCTCTCTGTTTGTGTTCCCTCTCGCGCTGTGTTTCTCTGTCAAATAAATAAAATCTTTAAAAAAAAAAAAAAAAAAACCAGAGGTCTTAACATTAATTAGGCTTATTTGATGTGTTAAATTACATGGGAAGCATTGTCTAGGAATACTAAGCCTTCTTTATTTTGTGTTTGTATAGGTGTGTGTTAATATGCGTGTTCCAAAGATTATATGAAACTTAAAAATTCTGATATGTCCTGGTAGAATGTTATCAGTCATAATTTTAAATGTATGTCACGATAAAGAAGATGTGGAGTGCGTGTGCGCACACACACACACACACACACACACACACTGGAATATTAGTCATCAAAAAATGAAATCTTGCCACTTACAACAACGTGGATGGAACTAGAGGGTATTATGCTAGATGAAATAAGTTGATCAGAGAAAGACAGTTATCATTTCGATTTCACTCATGTGGAATTTAAGAAACAGAACAGAGGATCATAGGGGAAGGGAGGGAAAAATAAAACAAGACATAGAGAAGGGAGAAAAACGATAACAGACTCTTAACTATAGGAAACAAAACTGAGGGTTACTGGGGGGCAGGGGGGTCTGGGGTTGGGGTAACGGGGGGACGGACATTAAGGAGAGCACTTGGTGGAATGAGCAATGAGCGTTCTATACAAGCAATAAATCACTGAACTCTACCTCTGAAACTAATAATGCACTGTATGTTAATTAACTGAATTTTTATTTTTTTAATTAATTGAATTTTTAAAAGATAATAACTGATTTGTCAAATGCATTAATAACTAGTATGTCAAATGCATTAATACTAGCATTAATAGTAACTAATTTGTCAAGAGCATTAATTAGTTAAATGTATGTCACAAAATGAAGCAAATGTACTGGTCAGTTGCATCACTGGTCTTTGGTATGTGTATGTGAAGTCTTATCAGATTTTTAATTGTGGCCATTTTTAAGTCTTTTGTCCTTTACAGTTGTTTTAATCTGATGCTTATCTGACACATTTCTACAAAAGCGTTTCATCTTCAAAGAGCTTCATGACCAAGGACTTGGACAGGTGCCCTAGAATACAGGTTTTCGATTACTTTAAGATCATAACATTGAACTGGGCAAGAATTTCTCAAACTCTAATGGAAAACTGATTGCTTTAATGCTTTGTTTTCCAGATTTAAAGGACCCTCCCCTCTTTCCCCCTTCTGCTTTTAAGTGTCTGTAACTTAAAATAATTTGTACCAATGATTGAAGCATTTGTTTTTTTTCTTTACCTGATCTCTCCAGAATTCTGAAACTCTTATTAAATAGTCATCTTTTTCACAACTCTATATCTGCATAAGTTCAGTGAGAATCCGTATGTCCAGTACACCTAGCCCCCTGCTTCCTTTGATCCTCAGTTGGTAAAAGGGATTTTTTTTTGCAAAAGCCCAAACAAATCCATACGGAATAATCACACTTTGGTGGGACAGTCTTCCACGGTGCGCTCTTGGGAGATGAAAGCATTGTCATCATCTGCAGCCCAGAGACTTTTGTCACTGGAAGGGGATCTCCAGAAAGACACTTCAGCCCCATGGAAAGGCCCCATCAGGGACCGTTGACCCACCCTCGGGCCGGCAGACTTCACGGAATATGCTCTTGGATCCGGATATCACATCTAAGCAAGTGCCAGACCCCGCCTGGACACACACCGTCTGGTGACTTGCAAGTAAAGATTCCGGAAGTTGAAACAGAGAAGCTAAAGGAGACTGATTTCCCAAGGTGAGCAGGCCAGGCCTGTGTGCCTTTCTCTCGCTGCTGCTGCTGCTGCTGATTTAATTTCTTCCTCTCGTGTTTGGGAGGACGTGTTCTGATCCACATTTCCCAATGTATTGCAAAAAGGGGAAACCTCTGTAACTGTCAAATCTGTCCAGAAACTGATAGGTTCGTTATGTCAGAGATCCCTGGGTCTTACGTGTCACCAGTTGTCTTAGTCCCTGATGCCACTGTTGATTATACGTGCACGTTTGTGGGCGTCGCCTTTCCCATTAGGCCATTTACAGCCGGGGATTCTCTCACCTTGTTTCACGCTTCCTCCAGGCAGAACCGGACTAGGTCAGCCCAACACTTGCACCTTGGCCAATCGTAGGACATGGGCACCCCCCACGTTCTTTTCCCTATCTTAAGACGATCATTCCCCTGCAAGGGAGATACAGATGGGCTCCTTGCTCTTTGCAGGGCTTTCAGAAAAGACCCTTTCAGGATGGGATGGTACCTCACTGACTATCACACCAGGTCCTCTGATCCCTGCCTTGAAAAGATCACTTAGGGGGATGCCTGTGTGGCTCAGTTGGTTAAGTGTCTGCCTTTGGCTCAGATCATGGTGTCAGGGTCCTGGGATTGAGCCCCGCGATGGGCTCCCTGCTCAGTGGGGAGTCTGCTTCTCTCTGCCTCTGCCCCACCCCTGCTCATGCACACAAGCATTCTCTCTCTCTCACGCAGTCTCTCTTTCAAATAAATCTTTAAAAAAAAAAATGGTCAATCAGTGAATTCTAGCAAATGGATCTATCACTAAGCAGACCTTAGCTGGAGTCTTCTGTCCTCCACCTGGTTTCATTTTTGTCCCCAGTGGGTGGCATTTCCCACGGGCATGTGAATGTTTAGGTAGCCGGCGAGTCGGAGTTCAGTCCTTATTGGGATATTTAACTGCCCCGTCAACGTCCATAATAAATCCGAAGCCTCCCCTGTTAGTCCAGCCCATGGAACCTCCTGAAACGGGAACTTCCAGGAGGCATACATGACTGCTGCAGGCAGGCCCCCTGGGGAGAGCTGGCCTGCTCCACGGCCAAAGCAGCAGCCATCCAGCAATGAGCACTTGACTCGCTGGCTGTAGGAGTTTCAGGGAGTTGGACCGCCCTTGGTTAGCTCCGTGATTCACAAGGAGGGGCTTGTGCCATCGTGGATACTCCCTGTAGCACAGGCGTAAACGCCTCTGGGTAGGTAGGAATCCAATGATGCACAGTCGGGGAGCAAGCGCAGCGGTTGCAACAAGTTCCACCGCATTGTCCCTGGTTCTCGATCTGTTCATTTGGCTACCTTGAGGCCTAGGGTCATAGTTTGGAGCCATAATACAATTTGGAATTGTCATGCCACTTTTTTTTTTCCTTAAGATTTTTATTAGAGAGTGCTAGCAGGGGGAGAGACAGAGGGGGAGGGAGGGAGAATCTCAAGCAGCCTTTGTGCAGAACGTGGAGCCCAACGGGGGGTTCAGTCTCACACCCCTGAGATCATGACCTGAGCTGAAATCAGGAGTTGGACACTTAACCGACTGAGCCAGCCAGGCACCCCCGTCCTGCTACTTATAATTCTCCTCTATAATTTTAAGTTTTGTACCTGTGGCCTGTCAGACCTTTGTCGACATGATGTACCCAATAAGGTGACACTGGCTCAGTACTTTGAGCTGATCTCGTGTGTACAACCTTGATAAGATAGAGCCGTTGGGTCAGAAATGCCTGACAGTTCTCCCTCCTAACCTTCTTGTTACTCAAATGGGGACTTAAATGGTTTGTAACTGCTATGCGTTTTGCCTCTGATGTGGGACATGACAACTGGGAAAGGTCCTTCATGGCACCAAGGAACAAAACCGGTTAATACAGAGAACTCAACTCTTGATCAGTTATGCTTTTGGAGAAAGATCCTGATCAAAAGGGGGAAATGTGAAGATAAAGGGAAACTTGATTTAGAACGGAGTCCAAAGGTCCTAGAGGGGAAGCTCACACACACACACACACACACACACACACACACACACACACACACACACAAGCTCACACATACACACACAACTCACACAAACACACACACACAAAGCTCACACACACACACACACGAACTTTCTCTCAGCTTACTTCAGATTCCCAGGCAGGAAGAAGGTCACTTTACTGCCTCAGCAGGAGGAAGGTTTTGTCCTTGCCCCACCGTTGCCTAGCCAGTGAGAAACCCTGTCACCACCCTGAACTCTGGAGTTCCTCCAAGTGACTTTTGTTCTTCCTCCTCTTTTCCTCTGTAAGGTTCCTTGCCTTTGTTCTCCGGACTCCGCCTGTGGTTTGCTATAGCTTGCGTGGCTCAAATTGCAATTTCTCTGCTATTCTTAAATAAACTCATTGTACTGGTAAAATAACTGGCCGTTTTATTTTTAAGGTTAACAGATGGAATGTTCTGTAAATGTCGGTTGAGTCCATCTGGTCCAATGTGTTGTTGAAGTCCAGTGTTTCCTTATTGATTTTTCTGTCTGGATGAGCTCCATTGTTGAAAATGGGGTTTTAAAGTCCCCTGTTGTGATCATATTGCTGTCTAATTCTCCCTTGAGGTCTGTTGATATTTGTTTTATATGTTTATGTGTTCTGATGTTGGGTGCATCCTTTTATTATCATATGATGAGCCTCTTTTGTCTCATTAGTTTTTGGCTTAAAATCTATTTTGTCTGATGTATGTATAGCTACCCCTACTTTGGGTAGTTTGCATGGAATATCTTTTTTCCATCCCTTCACTTTCAGTCTGGTGTGTCCTTAAAACTAAAGTGAGTGTTTGGTAGGCAGCATATTTATGGATCTTGGTTTTTTTAATCCATTTAGCCACTGTGTCTTTTGATTGGGGGAATTGAGTCCATTTATATATATTTATTTTTTAAAAGATTTTATTTATTTGACAGAGATCACAAGCAGGCAGAGAGAGAGAGGAGGAAGCAGGCTCCCCGCTGAGCAGAGAGCCCGATGCGGGGTTTGATCCCAGGACCCTGAGATCATGACCTAAGCCAAAGGCAGAGGCTTTAACCCACTGAGCCACCCAGGTGCCCCCGAGTCCATTTATATTTAAAGTAATTATTGATAGGTACAAGATTACAATCACCATGTTGTTTCCTGGTTGTTTTGCAATTCCTTTGTTTCTTTCTCTTCCTTTGTATTTTGATAATTTTCAGTAGTGGTATGCTTGCGGGTCTCATCTTTTTTTAAGATTTTATCTATTTATTTGACAGAGTACGAGCAGGGGGAGTGATAGGGAGAGGGAGAGAGAAGCAGGCTCCCTGCTGAGCAGAGAGCCTAACATGGGGCTTGATTCCAGGACCCTGGGATCATGACCTGAGTTGAAGGCAGACAGCTAACTGGCTGAGCTGCCCAGGAGGCCCTGGGTTTCATCTTTTGTGTATCTACTACAGATTTTTGCTTTGTGGTTACCATGGAGCTTACATACAATGTATGTGTAAATTTATGTATAGTGGTCTTTTTTTTTTTTTTTTAAAGATAAATTTATTTATTAGAGAGTGGGTGAGCAGGGGGCTGGGCAGAGGAAGAGGGAGACGATCTCAAGCAGACTCCGTGCTGAACATGGAGCCCAATGCAGGGTTTGGTCCCACAACCCTGAGATCGTGACAGCCGAAATAGTTGGATGTTTAACTGACTGAGCCACCCAGGCACCCCTATAATAGTCTATTTTAAGCTCATAACAACTTAGGTTTGAACATAAACAGAAGCTCTACATTTATACATTGCCTCCACATTTTGTTTTTGATACTCATTTGCAAGTTATTATAAAGCTATTTTTAGTACTTTGTCTCTTAGTCTTCACACTGGAGTTGTGATTTACCCAAGACTGTTAAACATTAGAGTATAGTGAATTTAACTGTGTGTTTACCTTTATGAGTGAGTTTTATACTTTGATAGGTTTTCCTGTTGCTAATTAGCATCTATTCATCTCAGCTGGAAGAACTCCCTTTAACACGTAGTAAGGCTGGTGCAGTGGTAATGACCTCCTTCAGCTCTTGCTTATCTGGTAAACTCTCTCTCTCCTCTAGTTCTGAAGGACAACTTTGTGGGTACGGTGTTCCTGGTTGGCAGTTTTTGCTTACCAATTTTAATAGACCATATTGCTCCCTTCTGGCCTACAAAGTTTTTGCCAACAAATCTGTTGGTAGTCTCGGGGTTTCCTTTGTGTTACAAGGTTTTCTTTTCCCGCTTTAAGATTCTTTACTTTGGACACTTAAATTATACTGTGTCTCTGTGTGCATTTCATTCATTCATTCATTCACTCATTCAGTCTGTGTGCATTTCTTTAGACTGATATTGTTTGGAACTCTTCAGGCTTCTGGACTCTGACAGGATGAATTCCACTGGTCTATTTTCCAAGTTTGCTGATCCTTTCTTCTGTTTGATCGAGTCTGCTGTTGACCCGTCTACTGGATTTTTCACCATATGAGTTGATACTTATTTTCTCTGTTGAGAGTTTCAATGTGTTCATGTGTTCCGACCTCCATTTGCATCCGTAGAACTTAATTTGAACTCTTAGTAAGTCACTTATTTCTGTTTCATTAAGGTTTGGTTTTGGGAGTTTTATTCTTTTGTTTAGAGCATACTCCACTGTCTCTTCATTTTCCTTCATTCCGTGCATTGGTTCCTACCCCGTAAAGAGCCACTTGTCCCAGGCTAGAGTGGTCCTGAGTAGGTAGGAGGTAAACCTCCTCAAGTGGGCTGGCCCAAGCTCTTGGTTGCTTCATAAATTGTGATTGTCTAAGACAACGGTTTTTTTGTTCTTGGTGTTTCCTGCTAGTTGAGTGTTTGTCAAGACTGCTTAGTGTCCCTGTGGGGAGGATCACAACACACAGATGCAGTTGGATTAGAAGCCAGGCTCTCAGAGAGCAGCTGGGAAAGTACGTAAGTTACCCCTCTTTTTGGGGTAAACTGTGAGATGGGTGTTTTTCCCATCTTCCCTAGGCCAAGTTCCTCTGCACTTGCCCAAGGTATTTAGCCATGGCGGGGGAGGTGGGGGAGTATGGCTCCTGTGCCCATTAAAAACTGCTTTTTTTTTTTTTTTGGCTACAGTCCCATGGAACTCCTGAATGCCAGCAGCACTGGCTGTCAAGCCAGGTACCCCAGGGAGGTGTTGGGTGGCAGCCACAAAAACCGAGGCCCAATGTGTATAACCTCCTTCCAGGGAGATAGGGGCGCTTCGGAGTGGGCTAGAGGGGGGTGGAGGGAGGGGCCTCCGGGGCTTCCCTGTTCTCTGGTGGCATTAGCAGGCAGCCCTAAACTGTGCTAAGTGTAGAAGCTGGGCTCTGAGGCAGCAGTTATTAATATTTGCAAACAGAACCTTTTCAGAGAAAGATCCAGATAGTCCTCTAGGGCTGGTTAAGCACCATTCCCTTGTTAGTCTTCTGGCTCTGGTCTTGTGGGTACAAGCCCAGTTGGCTTGAAGAGCTAGGTGTTTCGGGGAGCCTGGGTGCCTCAGATGATTAAGCGTCTACCTTTGGCTCAGGTCATGATCTCCAGGTCCTGGGATTGAGCCCCACGTCCAGCTCCCAGCTTGGCGGGGAGTCTGCTTTTTCCTCTCCCTCTCCCCCTGCTTGTGCTCTGTCTCTCTAAGGAATAAATAAAATCTTAAAAGAAAAAAGCCAGGGGCACCTGGGTGGCTCAGTGGGTTAAAGCCTCTGCCTTTGGCTCAGGTCATGATCTCAGGGTCCTGGGATCGAGCCCCACACTGGGCTCTCTGCTCAGCAGCGAGCCTGCTTCCCCCTCTCTCTGCCTGCCTCCCCCTCTCTCTCTGCCTGCCTCCCTGCTTGCTTGTGATCTCTCTGTCAAATAAATAAAATATTTAAGAAAAAAAAAGCCATTTTAGGGGCCCATCTGTGTCTTAAAAGTTGAGGTGCTAACTGTGGGGTCCAAACTGTTCAGGAGGAACCTTGGTGTTGGCAGCTTCCAGCTGATTGTGTGGCATCAGGTTGGGGTTGGGGTTTACGGTGAGGGCTTGGCTCAGCTTTTCCTGCCCATTTCAGTGTGTGTAAGAGTAGCTCAGCCAATTGGATTTTTTTCCGTCAAAAATGAATCTGGGTGCAGTGGCGCATTTGCTGTGTTCTGGGGAGGAGTTCAGGGGCCTCCTTTGTCCCCAGCTTGGGCCAGAACCCTCAGCTCACTTCTTAACATGTTTTGATGTCACTCAGTTCTTCCCCACCTTGTATTTTCAAAGACCTTATCTAATTAACTCACCGTATACTTATTTTAGAGCTTGGGGGTTGATAGCTTCATTTTTCAGTCAACTCAAATTCTAAGCGGTATTCTTAATATTCCACATCAAGACAGATCCCATTTAAAGACCAGACGCTCCTATGGACCTTTTCAGGTGGCTGCATCCTCTAGAAGGCTATGGATGCGTGATGTGTGACGTGAGGAGTCCCCTGGACAAGGCCCCCTGAACGCATCTCTGTTCACGTCTTCCCCAGGTGGGTCAAGTTCCAGTATCGAGATGCTGAGGAAGGCTGGGGGTGGGGGGACAGGTTGGAAAAAGGATGTTCTTGGCCCAACCTAACTTAAACCTCTTTGTATTTTTGCTTCCTCAGAACTTTCTGTAGTTTTATTCATCCTAATGTTCATTTTGAGATTTTGCACAAACATCTGAGAACCGATGCGCCCTGCCCTGGCTAGAGCAGGAGGTCGTGCTTTAGGAGAAGATACTAACAAGGGGATCATCTCTTTTCCATCTTCTAATAGTAGGACTATTGTAGCATTACAAAGCCCTGAAAGGATTTTTTTTTTTTTTTAAGTTTTTTACTGTGGAATCTTTAGTTGTCATTGAGACTGTTTTCATCTCTTTACCAATTTGAAAGTCGAGGTTCACAAGGCAGAGTTAGAGTAATGAACAGTTGCTCCTCCGCCCTCTGGAGGTTCCTGTGCTCTGGGCCCGGATTCCGGTCAATTAGTGAGGCTGCATGGGATCGCCTGTAGACACGGCCTCCTCACACTTTATTACGGAACTTAAGAAATAACTGTACAAAATGTTCCCAAAGCAGAAGGTATTAAGTAGTGTGACAAAGAGCATACCAATTGGCATCCTGGTGGTCCTCCTGCCGAGGATCCCGAGGTGACACCTCATTTAGCAACAGCCGTGGCTCACTGAGTGACAAGAGCTGGTGGTCCTTACTCAGAAACCTCCGATGACGAAAATCCCAGGGGGCCTGATTGTGCTAACAGGTAAGTAAACTGATAGTAAAACGAGATCCTAAGTAACAAACTTAGCTCTGCTGCTTTCGAGAGCTAACTGTTAGACCTAGACACACACACACACACACCCCACCCCCCTCACCCCCACCCCCCGTCAGATCTAGGAGCCAGTGGAACATGGAAACTTGGGAAGGTTCTCGATTGTTTTTATTTTCCCCACACTTAAGCTTTGTGTTAATCCCATACGTGTGATTGGTTTTATGTGCGGACACTAATCAGAAAATTGCTATCCTTCACAGAACTATAGAGATGGTGGCACATTCTCCTAGAAACACGATTTCCATACACAAGTAAATCTTGATCAGGCATACCATTTAAAAATGACACCATACTGCAGCCAGAGAAAGAGAGTATTTATGTATGGTAAAAAGGCAAGTGAGTGAAGCTATACCTTTATTGCATATTACTCTTAGTACATCCACAACTATTTCCACCTAAATAGAGCTTTAAAATAAGCATACACAAGTATCGACTATTATCTACAAATATTTATTGTAACACTTGAATAGAACTACAGGAAGCCCTTGGCACTGATAGAAAATATTGATTCACTGTTAGGTTACAAAAATTTATACATAGCAAAATTTAATGCTCTTTACATAAAAAATATTAGACTACTTAAACAAAACTTTCCAAAATTCCTGGTATTAGCTACCAGAATTAGAAAAGTCAAATTAGGCTTGAGACACTGCCTGTTAACACCGGACTCTAACAGCACCTCCACTGCTGGAAAAGAATATGTAGGTCTGTCATGCAACAGGGAAACAGACAAGCTATTCTGGAACAACTCTTCTACACAGAAAAGAGCTGCTCCCAATTAAAAAAAAATAAGATCCAAATCGGCATTTTTAGGCATTAACAACAACAACAAAAAGAAACCAAATGAAATACTAGATGTTCAATTTTAATAGCGTCTTGATAAAGGTATGCTTCCTTTCATTTTAATACATTTCTGCACATGTATATGTTTTAAAATCCAGGAAACAGCCAAACCACAAGTTATTCTTAACATGAATATACATAGTTAACCCTATATTATGCAGCCCCTTTTAAAAAGCACTGATGCACCCAACAGTTATGTATCATTTCATAAAGAACAACACAAAGTTTACCGTCACTAATACCCAATACCTATAATCACTTAATGTTCTGGAACACAATGATTTAGAAGGCAAGTTTCTTTTGAAAATGGCTTAAACTCAAGCAGGTGTTTGTGTTTTGCTTTTTTTTTTTTTTTGCCGAACATCGAACTCTTATTATTCCAGGAAAGATTTTTAAAAAATGAAATAAATACCAACCCTAATTTAAATCACTTAAGTATTCAAGTCTATAAAAGGAGGAGGAGGCCTGTGGTCTACTTGTGATTAGGTTTCGATAGTTGGTATGAAACTGTAAACTTGCTCTTCAGACCACATAAAAATGGTGTAGAATGGTGGTCATTTTAATAAGGTAACACTTCTTAATTAAGAAAAACATTGGTGGAACAAAAGTCTGTGAAGGATTTGGGGTCTCCTGTTGTAAAACAAGTTCTTAGAAATTTAAAATAAATACTCATTAAGGCAGAGCTGACATTTATTTCCCAGGAAGAAGAATGACAACTGGGCCATTTTATTTAAAGGAAACCTATTATAAAATTGATTCTGGAAACCTTGTCAAGGACTCAGAATCCAGCGTCTTCAATGGCAGGTGTAGCAGAATTATAGTAGCTCCTTTTAGCAGTATTGAAAAATAGATTTCTGATTGGGTCAGGAGATTAATGTAGGCTGGACTCAAGGGGTGGGGAAAGCAGCTAATTTTTTAAAAAAGTCAATTGTTAAGAGTCACATTATCTCTGAGCCAAAGTTTAATAAATGTCAGCTGTCGGAATTGGGGGTAGGGGGAGTTCCATTTCTATTTTCTGCCCTATGTAGGGAAAGTGACTGGAGGACAGATGGCGTATGTGAATTGATGGTCACGTTCCTTGATGCCGGCACAGCCTCGGTCCCTCTCAAGGAATAGGCCATATCCCCATCACCTCTCCTGGTAGGATCGCTCTACCGATAAACCCGAACATGCCACCAATTTCAGAAAGATCAACCATCCTTTTGTCAAAGTGTTGCCTTTTAAAATGGCTAACATGAAACCTCCAATATCTGCTCTAAAGGAAAAGAGTGGCCTGCTGGAAGGGGTTCCTAGAAACACACCCCAGCAGCTGGAGCCAGACAGGGGCGTGTTGGGGTGGTTTGGTGGGGTGCACGTCTGTACTGCAGAGCAGCTGTGGCGTGAGTGGGCGGAGCTGGCAATTCGGCGGCCGGAGCGCTCGGGCAAGCATTTATGTGTACGAATTGAGTTGTTCTTTGGACCGAGACTGGATATCTTGCAGCTCCTGTTCTTCCTTTGCTTTGATATCCTGGTAAGCCTGCATTTTGCTTGCATCCTTTAAGTAAGCCCAGTTAGAAGACAGTATCATGAGGAAGTGGATCTGGAAAAGAAGGGTGAGCATGATGGCTAGTGAGCATGTCAGAAGGCAAAGCAAGCTGCTAGGCGGATTAGACGGTCTGTGCTGTCAAAAGGGAGGGGGTTATTGTGGATTAACACTCATTCTGCGCCCAGAGCCCTCCGATTCTGGAAGCGCGCTCTACGAGTATGCTTAAGAGGAAGAGGCTGAAGAAAAGTTAGTATACGAACACAATGAACTGGAAAAAATGGCCAAAGTTATTGTTAAGAAAAAGCACAAATGAAACAGGAGAGGGTGGTTCTGTTTTGCTTTCCCTTTACCGTTTCGGGAGTAGTGTTAACAGCTACTGCAGACGTTCGGAAACACCTTGCGTGCTTATCTTAGAATCAGTCAGTGCGATGCCAAGATCTTAAAAATCAAATCCCCAAAGGCCTACGAGGGAACAAGACTTATTTGGAGTAACTCATCAACTGCACAGTTAACGGGGGAATTAAGTGAACGTCAAGGCCAAACGCAGACCTCGAGGCCCAGCCTGCCGTCTGCGGGAGCACCCCTCCGGTTGGCGCTCGAGGACTGCCGTTAGCGCGGGTCACCCGGGTAAATCCTTCTTCTTTACAGCGGGGGTGGCCACCCCTTCTCGCCCGCTCCTTTTCCTCATCTGCCCTGCGAAATCTACATCTCCGGGTCCTCTGATTTCCTTTGCAACATATCTGAGACTTTCCGATCCAGGCCCCATTGCCCTTAGAATCTGAGGTGCGGTGTGAGACCCGGCCCCGGGGCCTCGGGGCCTCCGCACCAGAACGCACGAGGCGAGGTTGCTGAGAAAGCGCGGTGCGGAGAGCCACTCCCCCCGCGTACAGATCCTGGTCTCACCAAAAATAACAGGGTGCCCTTGATTTTTCTTCACCTTGTCCTCTAGCTGGGTGGGCTACTTGGAGGGGCCCGTACTGGGTAGTGAGCCATGTGACCGGGAAAACACTTGCAGTCACATTTACAATACGTTTGCCTTTTTTTCCAGAGTCGATGAAATCGCATCTCTCTGCCATCTCCTCTCCAGCATGGGTATTGGTTATCAAGCAAGCGACAATAATGGGCAAGGCAGGTATTACAACATTTTAACACTTCATTTAGAGATACTGCTCCAAGTTCAAGAGAATTAGTGTTTAACGGATGCTCACCAAGGTCAGTACATAACTGAATTCTCCTCACAACGTGGAAATAGCCAGATCTCATCATTTTGTAATTCACTCAGGGTAAGTGATCTTAGTAATCTACAATGCAAAATGAGTGCACTAAAGCTATTTACAAATTCCTGTCACCAAACTGCAGCAACCTAGGCTCGGCTTTAGTCTGGGGCGTCAGGGAGATTTCAGGCTCCCGAGGAGAGCTCCCTACAGCTCCGTGGTGGCCTTAAGCAATCTAGAATTTAGTGCAGCAATCTTCCCGACTCTTAAACTTCAAGACGGCATAGTTATAGGTAGTAGCCATCATGTAGATCAGCTGGTGGAAGAGAACAGAACACGACAGTAAGATATCGGCAGTCGGCGGCCGCCCGCTCGGGACCCACGGCCTGGCTTCCTTCCCCCGTATGATTCCCCCAGAAGGGGTTCCTGCGGGGCACTCACACTTGCTGCCCTCCGGCCGTTTCTGAAGGAGGCTTAGAGGCGCTGAAAGAGGAAGGGCGCCAGGGCGGAGCTCGAGGCCCCGCGTCCCCTGGCCGTCCCCGGCCTGCCTTAGCGGCGGCGGTGACTCCACCACCGGCCCCTCGCTCAGCAAGACCATAGGTTGCCACGGGGATGGGAAAGGCCGTTGTTTGCAGGGGCTAGAAAGTTTCCCTCGGGGTCTACCAAGCCTCGATTTCTGGAATGCCCACACCGAGCCCTCCTGCCTTCTGGCCCTACACACAGGAACCTGGGGCCCTTTACACTCGCTCCTCATGAGCGGCCGGGGCCCTATCCGCCCCCTCCCTCTGTGTGACCGTCACCGCTCGTGGCACGGGCCTGGTCCCCTGCCCAGGGTTCGGCCCCCAGCTGCGGGTGACCGAGGCCTCACGCGGCTCTCTTGTGGCAGACTGTCCCCGAGCAGCCTTGTGTGGCTGTGGCAGGCGAGTCAGGGCTGGGGAGGGGGCCTGCAGTTCGGGGATGTTGCTGCTCGTTACAGGTTTCCTAACCCCAGTGCTGAACGAAGGGCTCTCAAAAGTCTCCAGAGAGCAGGACGGCTCGGAGGGGCCGTAGAGCTCCATTCGGGTAAGAGCCGTCGCGCAGAGATCAGTGTTAACAGCGCCGTGGTCTACACTAAACCCGCTATCTCGGAACACAACCACACGGAACGAGGTTATGTGGTGATGCATTTGACAAGCAAGCTTGTGGCCCGGCGCGGGCAGCAGGTGAGCCGTGTGTCCCCTAGAAACAGCGGCTCAGGGTCAGCGGCGGCCCTGGAGCCAGCTCAGCCATGCAGGTGTGCGTACCCCTGGCACTAGGACAGTGCCAGCTGTCCGTGACCCAAGTCCTGCAAGTCCGGGCGCACCCCTGCCCTAGGCCCGGATACCCGGCAGCCCCGGCTCTGGCTCCCCCGTCTTCTTGCAGCAGCATCCCTATTCCACTACCTGTGCTCCGGACCTGAGCGGCACCCAGGACCGCCTGCACTCCCGCCCTGGGGGCCGTTTACTGGGGAGCCGGACCGCAGGAGGGCCGGTGTGGCCTGAGCACCTGCAGGGAGGGGAGCAGCACTAGGCTGGGCCGGGGCCGCGGTTACTCACCAGGGCGATGACGGTGGCGCCAGCTCCGGCGCAGGCCACGATGAACAGGTGATAGGACATGTAGAACTAGGAGAGAATAGGGCACTGGTGAGCACTGTGGGCGGAAGGAACGCGCCTACACCTGCTTTCTCCTCCAAGGCCGCTGGCAGCCCAGCTGCATGCCCGAGGGCACTCCGTGGCTGCCCAGCGCCGCCCCCTGGTGGGTGGGGCTTGCTGAAGCTTCCTGCGGGCCTGTGGGCTGTACCCACGCCCAGTGAAATCTCAGCGGTGGGGGCTGCGCCGACACCTTGGGGAGCCCCTGGCTGGAGCCAGGCCCTGGTATGGAGACGCTAACTGGCTAACAAGGGAGGTAGGGACTGTTTCAGGAACTCACTGCTTTCCCGAAGCAGGCTCGGACTGTCCTAAGTGTGCGAGCTCCCCCCGGTGCACTTAGGAATACAGTTGTAAACCAATTCGGAAAGAATATTCTAAGGTCTGATTTTAAAGCAAAGTGGGTTAGCATATACTGCCAGTTCAGAGTGAACGGAAATAGTGAAGTAGTCATCAACTCTGACTAGATTTAGAGGAACTGGGCTTCTCTACAAATTCAAGGGGATCTTTTCTGGGAAAATTCCTGTGCATGTGTTCTGTGATAAATGTCCTCCTTTGAAAGAACTCTGTGAAGGTGAAAGAAGAATCTACATGTATTTTCCGATGGATGAGATTAGGGTCACTTCTACTTGGTGCCCCAAGAGAAAGCTCTCAGAGTGCTGAGGATCCTCCCTGAACTGGCTGGGCCATGTGAAAGGGGCACTTTCTAGGTCAGAAGTGGGTGAGTATGGGTAAGGACAGACTGATCTTCAAAAGTCTGCCCAAAAAAGCTTTCCTTCCTAGCGTTTGTTTGTACCCTGGCCTGCTCCTTCTCCCCAGGAGGACCCTTTTCTCAGCCTGCTCTGCCACGTGGCCGTGTCTGGACCCCGACAGAAGGGTTTACCTCATTGGTGTTGCAGATGTTCTCAAGGGCAGAGCCGCAGATTTTCCCCGGGAAAGCATTCCAAGGAATGATGCCTGTGAGGTGAAGCCCAGCGGAAGGTTAGTTGTGAGTGCCGCCCTGCGGTACCCCTTGCTCTCGCTCACCCCAACCAACACCCTACCCCTCTGCAGACCAGGCCCTTTAGAATCAGTAAGTCCTCCGTAGCCAGCAGGACGGGAGCCAAGTCGACTAGTCTGGAAGAGCCTTCACCTGCTCTGTTTCCCCTGCTTTAGTTGACCTCCTCTTGTAAAACTTGATTCTCCAACGGGTTAAACAGTTGGACAACCACCTTTATACAGCAGAGAGTGAGAAATGACAAGGCCCCACGCTGTCCGTGAAACCAGTGATTTCACATAGAGAAGACTGAAAACTAGGATCACTAATGGCCATAAGGGTTTAGTGATAAGGGTTAAGAATAAAGAAATACATATACATTTAGATGTTTACAAACACTTCTAAAAAATCATCTTTAGGCTCTATTTTCAAACCATCAGAAAGACCAGTGTGGCTGAACGTTGGTCTTTATGAGAAAACCATACTCTAATGGGCAGTCCTGGGCAAGTTTCTCATTATGTTGTAAGAGACGATGTTGAAGCCAAGCCCCATGGGAAAAACAAGAAGCACAAATGAAATAGTCCTCTCTCCCGAGAAATCTTGTCTTTCATTTTAATGAAAAGTTCTCTTCCCCCCGCCCCCCTCACTGTTTCTGCCAGGAACAGGGCTCCCTAGCATCTTGGCAAGAAGCACTCATTAAAGTCCTTACTTGGGAGGCTGCCTCTCAATTTAATTGACAGGAAGAGCAATGGCCCCTTTTGGGGCTCGTCAGAGTGAACCAACCTTAGCTGCCTGGTACGAGTATCCCATTCATTAGAAAGTAGGTTTGAAGGGGTTTCCAACAAACCAGGTTTTATAGAGTTCAGTCTGATGACTTTAAAATATGTCTGGATGGTGGTGTTTTCCAGGACAGATGAAGTTTAAGCAGTTGGTCATTTTAAAAGACTGGATTTGAAGAGTGGGACATGGAAATTAATTGGACTACAGTGTATACACAATATCTTGGATAAAGAGTGGAATGGTACAAAACTGAAAAGAAATTGAAAAAAAAGCCTAATCTTTTGATGTCCAGAAGACGGATCATGATGCACTGCTACTTGATAATACAGTTTGAAAAGTTTCCTTTGCTACATACTTGAAAATACAACAAAACGCTGCACTACAACTAAGAGCCTAAGTGACGTCTCCCTCTCGAATTCGGAGTTGGTACGACAGCGATCGTGGTGATCCCGAAAGCCACCCCATCCTCACTCAGCTCCGGCTGGAGGCTCAGCGGACCACGGAAGGGGACGGTACCGTATTGTCGGATGTCCACGCAGATCTGCTCCACGGCGGCCGTGCCGTTGGTCTGCGGTGACTTGATGACCTCGCAGGTGGACCAGATGTTGTAGAACATAAACACAGGCACGGCGGAGAAACCAAACACGCCTAGCCAGGCCACTCCCAGCACGTAGGTGAGGAACACGAACTGAGCGGGAAAGGAGACAGAAGCATCACTGGGGGGCGGGGCCCAAGTGCTCACGCAGCACCGCCTGGGCCACCAGAGCAACCGGCGCAGTGACAAGGGAGAGAGCAAGGGCAGGGCCAGGGCGGTCGCGCTGCACGCGACATGGTGACTGCCCGCACAGGTCCCCTGCTCCGGAGCCGGCCCCGCCGCGTTCTACGCCACGGACTCCGGTTACAGATGCTCCCCTAAGCCCCTTCTCGAAAGGGACTGCCCTCGTTTCACAGGCCCCTGAAGGCACTAAACGCGTTAGATAATAGTCCAACAGCAGCCCTGAGCACAAGCTTAGGGCTCAGGGTCCGGCACGCTCCCCTTTCCCCCCCGCAGGTGTTTCATCTGGAAGAGTCACAGCAGCTGTGTGCGCACGGCCGCTCTGCACACGCGGGCGGGGACGGCTTCGGGGAGAAGCTCGGCCTCTGGCTGCGAGTCACTTCCTAATCTGCCGTGACTACCAGGTTTCAGACCCGTGGAAGGGCTCTTCCAAGGGTCCCGTCATGCTATTCATATTTGCACAACGTGCACACACACAGCCGGGGGGGGGCGACGCTCTGGAGTTCCAATTGGGCTTCTCTCTTCTTCAGACCGGCACACTCGGTCTCCATCCTGCAGGAAGAGCTGGAGGGTCTCAGGTGTGCCTGGGACACAGGTCCACACAGCCCGGAAACGGCAGAAGTCAGTCGCTTTTGCTTTTATTTTAAGGGCATTGATACTTACAGAAGCATTTGCATTTCTAAAGATAGTCAAAGCCGCCGGTTTCCCCAGCTCCACGCTCCCTGGGGCCCCTGTGCTTATGGGTGGGCTGCTCCAGGCTAGGTGGCTTTTTCTTACCTACCCTTCAGAAGAATCTCTGCAGACTGACTGACTCAAGAGAAAAGACTTGAACGTGGCCTTCCTGCGGTCTGCGGGGCTCCCAGGCAGGCTTGTGGAGAGCGCCCCCTGCCGACCTATTCTGTCCTGGAGCCTTAGGCCTTCGCAGGCGCTTCCAGAACGCGCTCCCCAGTATGGGCCTTACCCTAATGGACCAGTGGGCACCAGGCCTGCTTGTGGACAAAGGGCAGCTCTGCGGTCCCGGCGGGGGCAGGGCTCACGGAGCTGTCATCAGGCCTCCCGGTCACCTCTGACAGCCTAGCATGCTCCAAGGCAGGCCTGTTCCCTGGTCCCCCTGAAGGTACACTCCCTCCTCTGAGATAGTGCCGTTTGGTTCCACACCATCAGCACGGAGCGAGTCAATTTAATTTAGGGGTTTCCCAGGGCGGAGTTCTGTTTATACTGTAGCCTGCTAAGTGTGCAAGAACGTCAGGTCTGGAAAAGACAAGGTACTGATCTTTAAGAAAATAGACGTTATTGCTCCAAAGTGCTGACCGTCATCTGAGCGTTGAGTGAGTCAGTCTTCAGGCCGGTGGAGGGTGGCTGCTTGACAGTGACGTCTGTCGCAGCAGATGCCTCTTGCTTTCACTGCACGGGTCTCTGCTGAGGGATAGCGCGTTACCCACGCAACTGCTTTCAGAACTGGACTGCGTCCTCGCCCGTGTGGCTCCGGCTGCTTCAGCGAGAGCCCTTTCTGCCCCCAGCTGCTAGTGCAAGAGTCAGCCTGCCGTTGGCAACTGTGAAGCCAGGCACTGCCGTCTCTTCTCAGGCTAGGAGAGGCCTAGGGGCATCTTGGTCCCGTAGAAGGCTGTTCGGTCTCCACTGGAAATCCGTGCTGCTTCCCTTTGTGTTCTGACGTTGTGAGTCAGCTTCTTGCCTTAAACCCCACGAACCAACCCCTGCTAGCTTCCGACTTTCCTTCTGCAGCTTCCTCCCCCCTCTCAGCCTTCACGGGACTGAAGAGAGGAGAGGCCTGGCTCTGCATCAGGCTTTGGCTTAAGGGAATGTTCCAGCTGGTTTGCCCTTGTCGAGAGCCGTACCGCTGTCTTATCGCTTGTGTGTTCACTGGACTGACATCTTTCATTTCCTTTAAGAACTTCCCTTTGCATTCACTCCTCGGCTGTTTGTTTGGCACACGAGGCCTGGGTGGGCTCTCGCGTTACCTTCCTCACTAAGCTTGGTCATTTTTAGCTTTTGGGGGAAAGTGAGAGTCAGGTGACTCTTCCTTTCCCTTGAACTTCCCTTGAACACCCAGAGGCCACTGTAGGGTTAGTAACTGGCCTGATTTCAATACTTTTGTTCCTCAGAGACTGGGGAGGCCCAAGGGAGAAAGATGGGCGAACGGCCGGTCCGTGGAGCAGGAAGTGCGCGCACAAGCTGTACCAGTGAAGTCTGCCATCTTACACGCGCGGGGTGCCCCAGAACACTGCCTGTAGCAACTCCGAGGATCCCCACGACTGCCAGAATGAGAAGTACCGAAATGGGACAGACACGAAACGGGCAAATACTTTGGCGCCAACAGATATGCTGGGCCCAGGGTTGCTGCCACCCTTCCGTGTGGCAATGGCACCGCGGCCGTGAAGGACAACGTATGAAGCCAAGCCATGTTCAAGGTACCCAGGGCGGCTCTCCAATGTTTTTCAACAGAGCTTTTCTTCAATAAAACTGAACGTGTAAAAGAGGTAAAAGTGAACTGTGGTGGTTGGCCGGCGGGGCGGAGGTCTTCAAGCCTGACCCGTTGGGCCAGAAGCTCCCACGCACACTCGCGCCTGGTCCACAAGCACCACTCCGGGCACAGGCCCGGATGCTTTCCGTTCTAGCCACCCGGCACCAGCCCCGGGACACTTGCTACCGTCCCCCTATCTAACGCCTTTACAAGGTAAACTGAGGCACGTTAACATTTTTTTCACGACCTGTGCAGGCCGTTTGGGCATACAGCCCCGGCCTGGGGAGAGGCGTCGCGAGGGCAGACGCGGAGTGCACGCTCGGCCCCTGCGGCACCGGCTGCGAGTGCAGCAGCGGTCTTAGGGAAAGCCCACGGGCCAGTGAGGACGGGGGTTCTCAAGTTTCCTTTGCTGGGATTCTAGCGCCTTGCCTCTGGCTTCAGTTCGCTCTCACGGGCCGCCAAGGGGGGATGACGTCACAAAGACTCCGTCCCCCAGCGTGTTCAACACCAGGCAGATGTGCCCCGCGTCGAGGCAGAAACCGGACCCCCTGAGTGAGGGGAGAAGCGGCCCAAGGTCCCCACACACATCTACTTTCTGCTGCTCTTTCCCCTCGGCTCCTGACTTCTTTTCTTCCCCTGACAGTGGCTTCCTTCCCCAAAGTATACACACTCCCCCCAGTGGGAGAGTAGAGCACGTCTTATTTAAAAAAAAAGTTTTAAACTCATTTACTCCCCTGTTCTGTGGACTTCATCTTAACAAGCCAAATTGCAATGACAGTCCCCCAGGGGATGTGGAATTGGAGGGGCTCCCATCACCCAAGAACTAAAGGGTTAAACAAGCGCGCAGGGCCTCACTGCTGCACGGAGGGTTAGCACAGCACAGTTCCGCTCCGGGGAGGACGCGGCCGGGGGCCCGCCGTGTGCACGCGTGCGCGCACTCTTCCCTCCCTGCACCGAGGTGGCACACGGATCCCACAGGGCCCCATTCTGCAGTCCCGCCCTACACAGTCAGCTGCTGGGACGGCTCCCTGTGTTCGCGGTCTCCCCGGCCTGATGCCGACCGGGACCGCGACACAGCTGCGCCTGACCGTGGCGCAAGCCCTCGCTGATGGCAGTCGCCGGGCACAGAGAGGCCCCTGGCCTCCCGCAGGAGCGCCATCCGCGCGGGCAGCACGGCTGGCAGCGCTGCCCTCGGGACGACCGTCTGAGGTACAGGCCGGTGGCAGTCGTGCCGTGGGAACTAAGGACCAGCCCAGCCCCTGACGGAGCCTAGGACGGGCAGGGCGGTAGCCTGCCGGAGGGCGGGGCCCGGGCAGAACCAGCTGCCCGAGGAGTTTCCAGAGCTCACCAGGTCACACACACCGGCCCCAGAGAGGCCACTTGCTGTCGCCGGTGGGTTCGGAGGACTGGGAGGTGGGCATTCACACCAAGAGGGACATGGAGCTAGGGCCCGAGGCCGTAGCAAATTATATGCACCCTTGGGGGTGGGGCGCGTCCTTCGCCCCACGACAGTCCTTACATCTCTGGCTTTTTCTCCTGAGTTCGCCCATGAAGCCTCCTTCTCTAGGGTCTTCCTGGTAGACCATGCTCTTCCCCAGGACTCTTTCTTCCACAAACCTCTGTCATCTTGTTCGTGCCCACCACAGGCCTCTGTCATTTCCAGGAACCCCAGCCCAGGTTTCTCTCCGTGACGCTCCACACCCACACACCCCCGGCCACCAGGGACCGGAAGCACACCCAGCCGGAGACTGGCTGCTCACCCCGTCCTCTCGGACTTCTCAGTCCCACGGCCCAGTCTCAAGCGGCCAGCTCGCCCGCTCTTCTCTGGCCCCCCGACCTCTGCTCGGCCACAGGGGCCCGGCTGGAACCTCCGCTGCACGCCAGGGCCCCGCGCCCGCCCCGCTCTGGCTGACCTTGCCTCCCACCGGGCCCCCGAGCTGCTCGGAGGTCGCGCTCCCCTCCGTGCACGGGATGCCAGCACTCCCTGTTCCAGCTGGGGCGCACTGCTGGCCTGTGGGAACACCCCCTCTTTTCTGGAGGACTCTGAAACCTAGCAGGAACCGAGGGCCAGATAGGGAAGCAACAGGGCCTTTCAGCCGTTTCCTTAGGACCGAGGCTCCATCCAGGGATGAGCAGCTACACGGACACAGCCCCCTCCCAGCTGCCCAACCCACCACCGAGTTCCCTTCTGGGACACTCGAGCGGCCTGTCTTTCCAAGGTCCCCTATGTCCACAGAGGGCCCGACAGGGACCAGCGGACGCCGTTCAGGCCGCACACTGGCTGTGTCTTGGCCACTCGGCTCTGCCAGAGAGAACCAAGCAGCCCGCGGCGCACCAACTCACGCGTGGGGCCGGTGGCCGATACACCCGGGGCGCCCACACGCGACTTTGACTGAGTTCTTGGGTACAACCTTCCCCAGCGGTCTAAGGAGAGAAAGCCATTCTCAGCTCGTGGGCCGCGCGGAGACGGACGGCAGGCCAGATTTGGCCCAAGAGCTGGAGTTGGCTCCAAGCTGCCTGAGGACTAGAGCTCACAACTTTGTATTTGAAAACCCTTCGGAGAGGGTGTGGAGAAAGGGGCACCCTCTTCCACTGTTGGTGGGATTACAAGCTGGTGCAGCCAC